>OU342741.1:42201220-42767510 GCA_910589775.1 Avena eriantha
CTTAAGAAATACAACCGGCTTGTCCTTTGCTGCATAAAGGATTGGGCCACTTGCTGCATTTATTCCTACTGTCTTTTATTTACTCGTACTTTGTTTACTTGCTTTATCGAAAACCCCTAAAAATCCGTTTGCTAAGTATTTGTAGAGAATTCCTGATCCATACCACTAGCCAGCACCTTCTGCTCCTCGTTGGGTTCGACACTCTTACTTATCGAAAATACTGCGATACACCCCCTATACTTGTGGGTCATCAAGACTATTTTCTAGCGCCATTGCCGGGGGGTGAAGCGCTATTGGAGAGTGGAACTGGTAAGGAAACTTCTACTGTGAGTATTGTTTACTTCTGCTAGTTGCTTTATTTTTGTTATGGATAATTCGCTGAGTTTCTTATTTGGTAATGCTACTACCACTGCTAAGGTAGTAGATAAGCCACCACTTGCTGAGAAAGATGTTTTCAAAATACCTACAAGAATTATTGATCGTGTTATGGATTACTATGTTGGGGATGGAACTATCCATCCCGGTGATCATTTACTCTTTATACACGAATTATGCGGGTTGTTCAAGTGTGCAGGTATTACTATAGATCAAGTTAAGAAGAAGTTATTCTCATTATCACTGAAAGGAAGAACTGATGAATGGTATAAGCTGCTGAAGAATGGTCAAGCTCTGGAATGGGAGGAAATAGTGCCTCTCTTTTATTCAAAGTTTTATCCTCCTAGCGAGATTCATAAAGATCGGAATCAAATATACAACTTTTGGCCTCTTGATGGAGAGAGTACAGCTCAAGCTTGGGGAGATTGAAGTTACTAATGCTCAAATGTCCCATTCATGAGCTCCCCAACAATATTATTATCAACAACTTTTATGCAAGGCTCCCTCTACATGATAAGGATTTATTGGATGCTTCTTGTGTCGGATCATTCACTCGTATGGAAGAAGAAGTTAAATGGGACCTTCTAGACCGTATTCAAGACAATGCTGAAGCTTGGGAGAATGACAAAGGTAGAAAGTCAGGTATAAATTATGATTATGAATGCATTGAATCTTTTATGAGAACTGATAACTTTCAAAATATTAGTAATATTTATGGTCTTGATTTGCAAGTTATTACGAATTGCTTTAGAGCTTTTGCTTCCTATATCTAAATTCCAAAAAGGGGATGGAATAAGTACCATGCACCTTACAAAGATATTGTTGACTATGCTCCTATTGGAAGTGCTGAGTATTGCATTATTGATCCCATCTTACCCGAACCTTATATCGAGAAGATTCCTTTCCCCGAAAAGGTAAAGGACCATCCTATGATAACTAATGTAATCACCAAAAGTGAAAAAAGAACTGTAAAACCTGATGAACAAATAAACATTGAACCTGTGGTAGCAATTGTGAAAGACCTTATCACTAAAAGCGTAGAAGATGGGCACATAGTCTTTTGTGAGGATGCTTCTAATATTGTTTCACATCCCGATAGAACTAAAAAGGCTAGTGTTCCTGTGCTTTCCGTTAGAATTGGTGATCATTGCTATTATGGTTTATGTGATATTGGTGCAAGTTCTAGTGCTATTCCTTATAAGCTTATAGAGAAATTATGCATGAAATCAGTCCTTGCGAGTTGGAAGAGATTGATGTGGTTATTCACCTTGCTAATAGAGAGACCATCTCTCCAATTGGTATTGTACGAGACGTGGAAGTTCTTTGTGGTAAGATTAAGTACCCCGCTGATTTCCTAGTACTTGGTTCGGCTGCTAGTAAAACCTACCCTATCATTTTTGGTAGACCTTTCTTGAGTACTTGTGGAGCTATTATTGATTGCAAGAGGGAGAAAATCTTGACTAAATTTGATGGGGAATCTTGTGAGTTTAATTTTTCGAAATTTACTAAATAACCTTGCGAAGAGGAAACCCATAATGAGGATTTTAGGGCTGAACAACTTGCTTCTATTTCTCTTGCCCCTAACAATGCTTTGCAGCAATTTATGGAAGATCATGAAAGTGAAATCTTCATGGAAGAAAGGAATGAGATTGATAGGATCCTCCGTGATCAACCTAAGATGCTTAAGCACGACTTGCCTGTGGAAGACTTGGGTACCACGATGCCACCTAAGAAGGATCCGGTTTTCGATCTAAAACCTCTCCTTGATGATCTTAAATATGCTTTTATTGATGATAAAAAGATATATCCTGTTATTATTAGCGCTAAACTTTTAGGGGAGGAAAAAGAAAGATTATTGGAAGTTTTGAGGAAACACCGAGGAGCTATGGGCTATACTCTGGATGATTTGAAAGGGATTTTACCTACTATATGTCAGCATTCTATCAACATAGAACCAGATGCGAAGCCAGTGGTGGAGCACCAACGACGTTTAAATCCTAAGATGAAGGAAGTAGTAAGGAATGAGGTATTGAAACTCCTTGATGCTGGTATTATTTACCCTATTGCTGATAGTGAATGGGTTAGTCCTGTTCATTGTGTTCCTAAAAAGGAAGGTATTACCGTTGTCCCTGATGATAATGATGAGCTTATTCCTCAAAGAATAGTGGTAGGCTATAGGATGTGCATCGATTTTAGAAAAGTCAATAAAGTTACTAAAAAAGACCACTATCCGCTTCCTTTTATTGATCAAATGTTGGAAATGTTGTCTAAAAAGACCATTTTTGTTTTCTTGATGGTTATTCTGGTTTCTCTCAAATTGCTGTTAAACAACAAGATCAAGAAAAAGCTACTTTTACTTGCCCTTATGGAACTTATGCTTATAGACGTATGCCTTTTGGTTTATGTAATGCTCCTACTACTTTCCAAAGGTGCATGTCTGCTATCTTTCATGGCTTTTGTGAGGAAATTGTAGAAGTGTTCATGGATGACTTTTCTGTCAATGGAACTTCTTTTGATAATTGTTTACACAACCTTAATAAAGTTTTGCAGAGATGTCAAGAAACTAATCTTGTTCTTAATTGAGAGAAATGCTACTTCATGGTTAATGCCACCGGAGCGCTGCCTGCCATAGTGCACCGCCGCCAGAGAAGCTCACCCAAGCCAAGCCATCCTCGTCGGGGAGAGGAGAGGGCCGCCGCCACCGGCCTCAATGGCACCACACGGGCAACGGCCGGCGGAGGGTAGAGGACCCGGGGAGGGGCTGTGGTGAGGGTGGGGATGCCCGCCGCCTGTCGCCACACGTGTGGGTCACAATCTTTTTTACCACCGTCAAACAGTGATCTATGATGCTACCTAATCCAACGTTGTGGATCTCGGCTAATTTCTTGTACGTTGTGTTAAACATGACACCCGTTTGCCAAAGCCGTCACGACTAGTGCCCATGATGGTACGTATGTACGTCGTTGTTGATATCGATTATTAGGCTACGATTAAGATGCACATGCCAGATGCTCAGGTGAGACGTCCGGATCTGATGGCTTGCCTTTTGTTGAAGTTTGACTGTTCATCTAGTACATCATTGTACAGGATATGTACGTCCTGTCTCCATAATAATTGGGAACTAATTAATGGTGGTGTGTACGCTACAGTATATATATGCATGAGCATGCTACATGGCATGCATGCATGAGAGCTGTGAAATACTCCTTTCTACCCATATTAGTTAAGTTAAATTTATCTAGATACGAGTATATCTAGACAAGTTTTAGGTTAATACATCCGTATATAGACAATTTTTAGTCAACTAATATGTGTCTGAGGGAGTACTAGAAAGAGTGTGGCATTATCGCTTTGCATATTAATTTCCATGCATGCGACCAATTTGATTTTTTGTGTGCCTATTTTTTCTTCATAAAAAAATACTCATAAATGATGGAACTTCGTTTTCAAATTATGGACGGGCAGGTCGTGCGTGACCGCAGATTTTGATCCTTTTCTTTACGGAGAATCCTACACCACGGAAGGTGCCCAGATCAAGCAAAGAGCGATGCGTATCGTCACATCCTTGGTCGAAAACGAAGATCGAGAGGAGGAGCCATCTAATGTCTCGATCCCCGCTACATGAGCGACATTTGTATTTCACTCCGAGGTGAATGGGACGCGACAAGCGACACCAGATCCATGCTAGCTATGTACCCAGCGGTAGTTTGTGCGAGAGCAAATCCGACTACTCACAATAAGAGTATCATTGTTGGTATTATGCACCACATGGGTGGAGAACGCTGACATGTCACTGTTGTTAACTATGATAGAGAGTAAAAGAGTGTCATAGGTAGATACTGTATTATAACATATAAAAATAAAAAACTAATATCAAATAAATTTTAAACACAAATTTATATTGAGATTCTATAATTTAATAAATATGATTAAATTATGATACATGATTTGCATTGTAGAGAAGTATGATACACTAATTAATATCATACCATTGTGACCAGTCTAAACCGTTTTGTTCCTGCGTGGGCACACGCGTCTCCCTCTGGTCAGGGCCCTACCTAAGAGTTCCATGGCCCTGTGCAAAATATAAAAAATAGGCCCAAAAAATAAGAAAAAAACTCTAATCTATGTTGTTCTTCTAAAGAGAATCGAAGTTGTTATTTGTAAAAGTAAATCTTTCTAACCAAGTTTACAGAATTCAGATTATCTTGGTACAAAAATTTTAATTGATGCTCTGCTCATAAAAAATATATACTAAAGTGATATGGTGTGTTTGTACAATGCAAATAAGATAGAATATTTTTTGTTGTGCAGACGCACTTTTGTCCAAATGGAACAGTCACCTCAACAGAACAAGAAAAATTAAACTAAAGCGTTCTATTTTAGGAAGACAGGGTATATTTTTTTTGTCGGGGGGATTTTTCTTTTGCAAAATATGGCACATAGGATTCCTTGACAGGATAGGAATTAATTTCATAGGGGCTTGGTTAAGAATTTAATGATATGACGAATTTTCAACTCAAGTGGAGAATTAGAATTGACTCATGCATAGGGAGCTGGTACGTGGTGAAGACTACTTGTGGTTGGCACGTGGGCAAGAAGTGAAACATTGCTAATGCAGGATTAGTCTCATGATTAGTACAGTATTACTTACGGGACAAATTTGGGGCCCTGAATTTGTAGAGGCCCTGTGCCATTGCACATTCCGCACATGCTTGCGGTACGGGCCTGCCTCTGGTCGCCGGCCGTCGAGTGCCGCGTCTCGGTCTTGCCATTTCCTCCGTCCATGTAGCTGTCGCGGCATGTGCATCTGTATGTGGTCCGGCACCCCGGCCGCAATGCGCAGAGCATGACCCTGCCGCGATGAGAAAATTCTAAAAAACCACCACATTTTAATGGGAAATGCGCAAAACAATCAATATTGTGAGAAATTGTAAAAATCCACCGGTTTTGAGAAGATTCTGATTGTGAAATTGAGGCCGGTTAACACGATTTCTGACCGATGGGACCCACTGTCAGTGCTGACGTGGCAAGGCGGAGCTCGGACATATCTACTTTGGGTTTATTTGTAAACTTTTTGTGGGACCCACTAGTCAGTAATTAATTTTTTTCCTTTGATTTTATTCCCTAAAATCCCACCACCACTATCTCCCTACATGCCGCCCTCCTCACTCCGCCGCCGCCCCTCCCCACTTCGGTCGCCTGCACGCCGACCTCCACCAATCCAGTCGACGGCGCCACTCCTCCCTACTCTGACCGCATCACTCGGGAGCAGCGTCAAGGGGAGGGCGCGGGCGAGCTCCGACTCGACATTGAGGGCGCGCCGCCGCCCACCTCACCTACTGCATGCACCGCCGTCGCCAGCCTCACCTGCCACGCGCTCCGCTGTAGCCAGCCTCACCTGCTGCGCGGGCCGCCGTCGGCCTCCCCTGATGTGCGGGCTCCCGGACTTCCCCTGCTTCACCGGAGCTCGAGATGAGCAGCGGACGCGGCGCTGCTGCTGCTCACGGTGTTGGCTTCCGTGGAATATTTACAAAAAAACCCTACCTTAATTATGTCTCTTCGTTTGACGGTTTGACCGATTCAGCGTGCCACGTGAGCCTGACAATAGGGCCCGATGTCAGAAGGCGTGTTAAGCCGGCTAAAAAGAGAATCAGTGCACATTAGAACGGATCTCTTCAAAATCGGTGGATTTTTATAATTTCGCGCAATACTGGTGGTTTTGCGTATTTCCCACCGAAATGTGGTGGTTTTTTGGAATTTCCCTGCCGCGATTGATCGCACGCCTGCTTGTCCCATGCAGTATGATGCGCGCGCGGTATACAGCATGTTGCTGTGTCTTCCAACTTCAAATTAAGGCATCTTGTCGATGAATGGGGGCGTAAACCGCTGCCACGGCCCCCAGATGCGTGCAGCGAGTGCATACGTATGCAAAATTCAGAGGGTTCTTAGATTAGTTGGATCATGTGCGACTTTGCTGTTGCTCTTGAAAAATTTAGGACCCCAGTGCAGGGTTGACCAGCTAGCTAGCATGCTGTGGATGCATGCATACATATCATGCTTGTTCACTCTCCTGATTACGCCGGTGTGTCTCTGTGTGTTATCTCTTTGGCTGGTGATTTATAATCCTCATGCTTGCACAAGTGCAGGCCAAAACATGGTGTTAAAACCTACTCCATGCATACATCATTCATGCAGACAAACGCTCGAATTGTAGCTGTCAAAGCCGCGCGCCTCCATCCCTCGAACCGATTCTCCGTCATGGGCAGTGAAGATCCTGCCGGCCCCTAGCGCCGTCCGTCCGTCCGACTCCGAGTCCGACCCGCTCTGGCTGGCTGGCCACAAGCTCTGATGCCGTGGCCGATATCAGCTCGACACCTCCGCACTACCATGAGACCGACCCTCGCACTGCTCACCATCACACACTCACAAATCAAACATCACGTCCTGGAAACAAACACATTTCTGTTGACCTGAGCTTCTCTACCTCATATAATGTTGTACTAACAAGTTAATTAGAAAAAGGTTTTGACGAAATCAAAGAGATCATACATGCACACAGGCCAGGACCAGAGCAGCTGTTCCTCTTGTCTCCTTCCTCGTTTTTCTCACGAGGATGGCGATCTCTACTTTGTCAGTCAAAATAGTTTATGCACGGGACAAAAGCGTGGACGGCGATCAGTGACCTCAGATGCCCGGCCATATAGGTGCATTGCTTCAGACTGTGCAAGAAACTTCTGCACACTGGTGGTGCTCGGGCGATATATTAAACCATCCCATACCTTGAGATGATAAGATTATGAAACTGCAGAAGAGGGCGAGGAGAGGGAGAGACCCTGTCATTTTCAGCTAGCAGATTAGACTAATCGACCTACCTAACCGGACATTAGCGACAGCGGGAATCAAATTGTTGCCTAATCATCTTCACGACACTTGATTTTTCAATGATTAACTGTCTGAATCTTCGTAGAATTGCAATTTGCTGGGAAAATATCTGCTTTACTTCATAGTTCAGGCATTGGGTGGTACATCGTTCAGGACGGTTACGGACATGCGCGGAGCTTTCACCTTGTTGTAAACAAAGCCTTTGTTCGGATTCTGTCACGGTTCCGAAGGTAAAATACCGTGGAGTTTTTGTTGATTTCTAATGTACTCGCTCCGTTCGGAAATATAAGACAGTTTAGCTTTATGAAATGAATGTATGTAGACGACTTTACTATAGTAGGTTCACTTCAAACCTCTACGAACGTATACACTAGAAGAGGTCTAGATACGTTACATTCACAAAGCTAAAACGTCTTATATTTTCGAACGGAGGGAGTAACAACAAATGGGGTACAGATAAGCATGGCAGCAAGAATTGAACTATATTTGCTGTTTTGCATCGCCGTTCTATAAAGCGCATCTATATGCTTATGTCACAGCAGACATCAATGGCTTTGAAATAATCTTCTAAAACCTAGCTTTGGAATGATCTTCTAAAACCTGGCTTTCAAATAACACTGTAAACTGATGGGGTACAGATGGGCAGGGGAAATGATCTTCTAAAACGACCTGGCTTTGAAATAACACTGTGAACTGTCCCTCCCCAAATAAGTTACAAACACTGCAAATTAAAGAAATGCACATGAGGTTGTTATTTATATCCTATCCAACCACCAGCTAAAAAGCACACAGTCCCTTCCCGGTGCTTTCACCTGAAGCCAGCAACTTGCAAATGCTCAAACCAAACAAAGAAAACTAATTCTCTAATACTCATAAAGTTGCTGCTATATGATTGATTGGCAAGAAAAGGAATGCCAAAAAGAATTAGTGTCCTACCAAAACAACAATCTTTTATGCTGATAGATGGAGCACTAGCTCCATAATTGTTGTTTGTTTAAGGTCGGCTTTGTCCTAAGAGCTCTCAAGCAGCTAGTACTAACTGGAGCAGGCTCCTACTAGTATATTTCCTTCCCTCACCATTCACCAGCATGCTGGAATATTCAAAGACAAGAAACTTTACAATATCTGATACACATCGATTCAGCAAATAGTTTGCCGGTTTGTTCCCAAGGAAACTAGCAAGGTGCGTCCAACCATGTTTTAGCAATGAGGGTCACTTCTAATAATTGAGTTGTTTAAGAATTCCCATCTCCTTGCCATACACGTAGAAGATTCTCTTCAAACCACACATTGTCTGGCTTTTTGCAAAGCCTTTATTTCTTCTTTTTTTCCTCTTGGATATAGGAATATAATCACGAAAGAACGCAGAAAATGCAGCATGCTCCTCATGGAACAAGTGAAGTACATTGACTGAAGAAAGTGAAAGCGTTCGGGACACGGCTGAAAACAAATTAGATCTCAGAATTTACTTTTGGGAATGTTTGTATGCGTCATAGTTACGCCATACCGATTACATGATCGTCTGCAGAAATCACCGTTCAGGTTAAGGATTACGTTACCATCATTATGGGAAAATACATTTTTTCCAAGTTTTCAATTTTTTTGTCTGAGTGTAAAAACCTCGGATCTGGACAAATGTAACGTCCCGTAAATCTGAGAGATACGGAAATAGGTAGAATATAGTTGTGTGCATTGCTTCCATGTATATAATATCCCGGAGAACTAAAAGTTTTTTGATTCAACTTGTTAAAGTGATTGAATTTCCACTTGCAGGTGAATCCTTAGACATGGCGTATTTCCATCCATTATTACAAAGCACAAAAGGTAAATATGAAGTGTCAGGTAAGCAAAACTACTACGAGTTTTCATGGTCTTATTTAAAATAATCTTATACCAAACGAAGGCTTCCCAAGAGATCTACTTGGGAAAATATCTATACTACATAATTCGGACCAAAGGTATCAACTTTATATCGAGGCAAATCGCTGGAATTTGGGAGAGAATTTGGCCGCAATGGGAACTTGGTGGCGGTAGTTCGGCGGATTCCGGCGAGTACGGTACTGTTCCGTCGGCATTTGGGGTGAAACTTTGCTCTTGGGAGGGCGTTGACCAGTTTTTTTTTTTGAAACTTGGCGTTGACCAGTTTACAAGGCACCGTCAGTTTTACCTCCAAAACTGTAGACACAAGTGTAGTGGGCGTGCATATACGGTGCCTTTTAAACTTTTTACATGTTTCATCACTTTTACTGTATTGGACGTTTATTCGACCAAAACCGTAAAAGGCTGAAATTTTAAGGGTTTGCTTTTTTTAAGAAGTCTGTTAGAGATGAGAACCAAGTGCTGGCTTGGTGGCAAGGCTAGCGAGTGCGCAGCCAGCCCACCCGGGTTCGAGTCACCAAGGGGGCCGAATTAAACGGGGTTTTATCCGAGCGCGTTTAATTCGTTGCTGGAGAGGTCTCATCTATCTAACAACGTACAACCCGCGAGGGATCATTTCCCGGGGTCAACGTTTAAGAAGTCTGTTAGAGATGCTCTGCCTAGTCCTCCTTGTGGGTCTCAAATAATTTCCAGTTGCCGAAGCCGTCACACGGCACGACTAGTGCCCACGACGGTACGTATGTAGCTGTTGTGCCCACGATGGAGTATTAGGGCATCGGCCGACCCAAACGGTCGATCGAAACGGTCGGATTCTATCCGTTTGGATCGGGTCGTGGTCGCTTTGGGTCGTGATCCGGACTGCTTGGGTAACCGCGCCCAGCGAGGCGACCCTCTGTCCGCGCCTTGCAAAAGGCCCCTCACCGACGCTGGAGCCGGTGTCTTTCCAGTATGTTCCCGCCGCCTGCCGGCTTTCTTTCCCGTCGATTCCCGTCATTTCTGGACCTTTCTTTCCGTTGATTCCCGCCCCTACTGGGTTTCCCGCCGCGTCCATAAAAAGGGGAGGCCAGCCGAGGTAGTCACAACCAGAAATCCCTACCTCCACAGACCTCCATGACTGGGTGTCCGCGTCACCGCTCTGGCAACCCCGACAACCGCCCAGAAATCCCACCCCCCTAGAGCGCTCGATGTCGTCGTGCTGGTCGGACCCGCCGAAGGCACCGGACGTGTTGCTGCCTCCGATTCCGGGGCGGCGGCAGATATACAGGCTGACGTTCAACCACCGACGGCGCACCCACTATAACTATAACAGGACCACCGGTGAGCCTTTCTCGTTTGAGGTGATGGACCTCGTCTTTCTGTCGGAGCACCAGCGGCGTGTTGTGCTCGCAAACGTGTGTGACGAGCTCCGGGAAGCGGTGCAGGCCAATCCGATGGCGCGTACCCGCGTGCCTGCCTCGCTCAGGCTCAAGAGGAGTTGCAGAAGCAGGAGGCGATCTTCCGCTCTCTCAACGAAGAATGTGGTCTCACCGACCCGCCATCGTAGTGTTGTATTCGTGGTTTGCTTGTAACATATTTAAAGACTCGAATAAAACTTTTCATTGCATTCTCCACATTGCTACATCGTACATTGTGAGTGCACATCCTAGCCTACTCCTCGGTGGAGTCGGAGTCGGATTCATGATGGTAGCAGCGACAACACATGGTGTCGTCGAAGACGCTGACGGCGAGCCTTCCTTCGCCGTCGTATTTGAAGACGACAATGTTGCCCACTTCAATCTGGTGCGCGCGGGCGAACTCCTCCCAGCCGTTAGCAAGGAACATCTGGCCGAAGCGGTCGAACATCACCTCCACCGGGTACATGGTGGTATTGACACCGGACGCCTGGAGAATGACCTGCTGGGGCGGTGCGTCGTCGACCAGCGACGCGAATTTGCGAGGAAGGAGCAACATGTCCCGCACCATGGATGGGCACGGCGAACTCGATGCCAGTGTTGAGAAAATCGGGCGACGACGGCGATGAGGGATAGCCTGGCGGCGCGCTTCTTTGGCAGCATCCTCCGTGCCTCTCTCGATGTCCACGGTCGAGACCCGGTGATCATCCTAGAGCTCTCCCCTCGATCCAATGTTGTCGGCCATGGCTAGCTACTGGTAGTGGAGGAGGAGAGTGTGGCGCGGTGTTGGAGAAGATGACCGTGGGCGTCCAGTTAAAAAGGCCAGGCATCGGATGCTGGCACGGAGGCCGAAGCGACGGCATTGAAGTGTCACGGCAGGAGGCCAGGCGGCGCCGGCAGCGACGTGGCTAGCCTTTGGAGCAGCCTTCCATTGATGTCCAGTGAAACACAGTCGTTTGGTCGCTGGCAAGCGGATCCTCTGTCCCCCGTGGCAGGACACCGGAGGGGCCGCGCGCTGTCTGGACCGACCCAACCGTTGTCTAAATCGTACCGCTATGACGCTACGCAAGTCTCGAGCGTCTGCCAGGACGCGTTCTGAGGGCATGTACAATGGTCTTATCTTAGCAATGACACGTAGGATAATTGCTGAGTTGGAGGAGAGAGGAACAAAAAAAGACTTTTGTCTTATCTTAGCCAAGAGATGATCTCTTAGCACGATATATCTCACCACGTATTTAGGAATATTTATCGTTGGAGATAAGACTAAAAAATGATCCATTGTACATAATGTTTTGTCGTTATATCAAGATTATGTGTCCTGATTAAGATAAGACTGTCTTATCAACCATTATACATGTCCTGATGTGCTCGGTGCTCGGAGGGGTTTGTCGGCCCGTGAAGATGCGCAGATGCTGAGGCGAGACGTCCGGATGGCTTGCCTTTGTTGAAGACTGACTGTTCAGCTGGTGTGTGTATATCATCATTGTACTACACGAGATGTACGTCCTATCTCCACAATAATCGGAGAAGTAATTAACGGTAGTATTATCTCTGTTTAAAATTATTAGTCCTAAATACCAAGTTCCTAATACCAAGACACTCCATAACTCTCTCATACTAGTATATACATGCAACAATAGATACATGCATGAAAGAAGTGAGAGAAAAATAAAAACATGCTTTAGACGAGAAAGACTAGTAAATAAGATAACCCTTATAAATCCAAACAATATACTCCCTCCGTCCCAGTTTAACGGACCTATACGTATATCTAGTTCCTTAATTTGACCAATCAAATATTAGTTATTTAACATATCATTAAAAAGTATAACATTTAAATTTTCTACTAATATAATTTTTTAGTTAAATAATTAATAATTTATTGATTAAATTAACGACCTAGGCATACACATAATCCTTTTAAACAGGGACAGAGGAAATAAAAAGCTCTTAAGACTAATAATCTCAAACAGAGAAAGTATGTTGTACGCTACAGTATATATGCATGGCCGGAAACATCGGGCCCGCGAGGTTTACGTGGCATGCTACACGGTATGCATACATATGCATGCCCGCGAGAGCCGTGAAACCAATAATTATGGCATTGCATTTAAAAAAATTAGTGTGGCATTGCTTTGCACATTAATTTGCATGCATGCGACCAATTCGATTTTCACGCGCCTACAAAAAAATATATACTATGATGTATTTTCGTTTTCGAATAGACTGACAGGGCGTGCGTGACCGCGGATTTAATTGATACTTTTCTTCACGGGAGATTCTACACCACGAAATGTATATGCACAAATCAAGCAAAGGTCGACGCGCGCATCGTCGCATCCTTGGTCGAAAACGAAGCCCGAGAGGAGACATCTGCTGTCGCCATCACTAGGCCTGAGCATTCGGGTCCGTTCGATTTGTTCGGTCCGATCTTTTCGGTCATTCAAAATTTCGATCATTTTGAAATAATACCCGAATTACATTCGATCTTTTCGGTCTTTCTGTATTTGGTCTTCGGTCTTTGCGGTCCGGTCTTCGGTCATGACCAAATAGACCGAATTTACAAAAATTCACAGCAAATCAAGAAATTATTCCCAAGAAAATTAGCACACGATACAAGATGGAATAAGAATCAAGACAAGATATGCAAGCAGTCTCACGAGTAACTGGACGGAGCAGTCCAGCAGACTTGCCTCGTGCGTAGGACGTACGTAGTCTGCGACTCTACGACGACCAGGACGGTGTATGGATGGGTGTCCATAGAACGAATGAAGACAAGGTCATGGGCTATGACCTATACGGACTTTGGTTTCAGATTTTCGGTTTCTGTTTTGGTCTTTGGTTTTTTGTGCCCGGCCCTAGCCATCACCACCGCTCCATCAGCGACCGTTGGATTTCACTCTGACGTGGATGGGAAGCGTCCAGCGACGGCAAACCCACGCTAGCTAGCTAGGAGTAGTACTCAGCAGTAGTCTGTGACCTTGTCTTTCGTTTGCTTCTTTTCTTCTTAAGAATTGGACGCTCCTGTGATGTTGCTCTAGCATTTAGTTTTTCCATTTTACTTGTCTGTTTTGAATCTTGTAGGGATATTCGATTTATTTATAAAGCTGGGCGGAAATCTATTTAGATGAGAAGGAGTTAATGCGCTGAAGTCACGGTTTTGTTCAACACTCGCACTATTATTCTCCATCCGATGGGGCTTAACGAGATCTCTAACCGATGTAAAAACCAGGTTAGAGGAGCCTTTTACTCCTCTAACTGGCACCTAACTGAATTCGTAGGGTTCGAGGACAAAATAATTTAGGAGTCCGCCTCCTCGACTCCTGATGGGGATATGCCAAAGGGGTATGCTCAGCGGGACGTTCCGAGTGGGCCGAAAGGCCTGCGAGTGCGTCTGGAGGACAGCAACTGGACTATGAAGGAAGGAAAGGCCCATCGACTGGCGACTAGAAGCCCAGGAGCATAGCGGAAGCCCAGTCGGATTAGGTCAAAAGTCCTCGGATCCTTATCTTGTTCGGGGACAGCTTGTATACCCTAGCGAGGTGCTTCATATATAAACCTCCCTAGGGTATCCTGGAACCTCACGTTCCATCATACACCCCCTCAAGCGACTCGCTACCTAGCCGACGAGCTCGCCACCCCTGTAACTCGCTCTCTCATAATCTAATCTAGCAGGAGTAGGTCTTCACCCTCCGGGGGCCGAACCTGGGTAAACCCACGTGCATCCGCCTCCATCTCGCACCGCAGATGGCTGCCAACTCTTCCTCACGAAACACTCAATCGTTGCCTATGGCAGCGACTGCCGTGGCCATTTCCACGACAGTGGCGCCCACCGTGGGGCATAGCGGGACTAGCCTGAGTTCTGCGGCGAGACCCTACTCGCGGATCGATCGACCGATCGCCACCGGTCGCATGATTGCCATCGGCGGGATCTTACAGATCCTGCCCAACAGTTACATCTCGGCATCACGCTTGGTCACCCACGCCGCGGTGATGCCGGTCGGCTCCATCAACCTCTTCGTCGGCTTCACGGGCGCAATCGACCCAGCCACGATGGTGATCATCGGCGGATCGCCGCCACACCGCGACCTGCTCTCGGAGGAGCAGGTCCGCTCCATCAGGAGCCTCGTCACCAAGTACGACTCGGCCGCCAGCGACACAGCCAAGACTAACGCCGCCACCAACGACGACGCCCTGAACGACGACGCCGACTCCGCGACCCCTGCATCGGTCGACGGATCTATCACAGCCACGTCACGGGAGGACTCCATCACGCGAGTCTCCAACCCCGAGGATTTTGAGGACCCCTCCATCCTGGGGATCTTCGACTCCGATTCTGGCTCGGAATCCCCCGGCGATTTTCGCGCCAGATACAATCGCTTTAACGCGATCTACATGGCGGGTAGCACGGCCGCCCCGCCAGATCCATTCTCCACACCGATCCCGCCGACCACGACGGCCACAGAGGTAGAGGAAGCCCGCATGCGGCTCGCGGAGGCGCAACGCAACGAACTCGCCGAGCGCGAGAAATACCGCCTCGAGCGAGAGACGGCGCGGGAGCTGTCACTCTACCACCAGCGCCGCATCAAGACCCGCCTGAACCCCGACGTTCAGGGCCGTGTCCTGAATTTCAACGACGAGGGCAACCCCACGCGCGCCGCCGAGCGTGAATACTGCGAGAACGCACCGCCAAGCGGGAGCAACCCCACAAGACCACCACCTGGAGCGCCGGGACTGGGGCTCCTCCACCACCCATGGGCCGCGCGCCCCACTGGACCAACCGCGGATAATCATCTCGCCTCAAGCCCGTGACGCCAATGGGCTACCACTATACTCCACCCCGATGGACAATGTTGTCGCGGCTGATGCCGCAATCGCCCACCTCGATGTCCAAGGCGACGGCGCGCTATAGATCCAGTACGCCAAGACCCTACTCGTCAGGGCCGTCGCGCAACAAGCCGCGGGAGTCGACCCACGGGGGCGAATGTACTCCCGCTCTTCAGCAAGCAGGGCGGCTTCAAGCGGCCACCCCACCGTGGCAAACGCATCAGTTTGCCCACCACCCCAGCCCCTGGCAAACCAACCACGGGCCGCCAACCCTGCGCTGTCAACCAACGAGCCGCGACCGGCAAACAACACGGTCGCCGCCAATGGGCGATGCCCGAACGAACATCATCAACAATCAGACGTGGCGGTCGCGCCAGCCCTACGACCTGCGGCACACCCTCACCAACCGCGGTGAACCGGAGCCAAGAGGCTCGCTCAGCCGAGTCGGGCCGCAATGCTTTGGACCAATGATTCACGGGGAAAAATACCCCGCCAACTTCAAGGCCCCTAAGGAGATCAAGAAGTACGACCCAACGTACGACCCCGCTGTCTGGTTGGAAACATACCTCATGGCAATGGGGATCGCAGGCCACACCGACCTGCTCGCCGCTCGCTACCTCCCCCTGATGATGGAGGGCGCGACCCGGCAGTGGATCAATACGCTCCCTCCCGACAGCATTGATTCCTGGGAAGAGATGCGGGACGCCTTCGTCAGGCACTTCGAGGGCTCCTACACCCGCGCCACCACCATAGAGGACCTGGAGCGATGCATCCAGGGACAACGCGAGTCGACCCACCGGTGGATCCAAAGGTGGCAAGAACTGTGGATAAACGCCTCCGGCATCCACATAGACACGGCGATACACTGCTTCAAGAACGCGTGCCGGTATGAACCCCTAGTCGCCAAGATCAAGAGGGTCTACCGGACGCTCGATAACATCCCCGAGCTCCTCGAGATCGCCAACCGCTACGCGGAGGAGGACCCCAACCAAGACTCCGACAACGAGTCGGGAGGAAGACGTCGCACTAGCATCCACGACAGTGGGCGCCTACGCGACATGCGCTACAACAACACCCGCATCACTGGCAAGCGTCGTACGGATGAGCGAGTCGATTTCATCGCCAACGCCGGCTACGGCCAGCGCGACTCCAAGAACTACCGCCGCGACGGAAGAAACTACCGCGACAGCGGGAACTAGCGCACCAAAACGCGACGAGGCCAAAATTCGACCCCGCCGCCCTGCTCAATCAGCCCTGCATCTACCATAGCAGGGAGGGAAAACCCGCCACCCACACCACCGCCGATTGCAACTCTCTCAAAGAGATTGAGAAGGCGATACGTGCAAGGGAGGACCCCAACAACAACCTACCTCAGGAGAACGGGAACGGCGGCGGCTTCGGAACCGCCGTCAGGTCGCTACATACCTTCACCGGGCTCGGCACCAAGTGTGAGAAGAAGGTACTTGCCCGAGCAGTCGCCGTCAATGCGGTGACGCAAGTCGACATCCCTCGCTTCCTAAACTGGTCCGAGCAGAGCATCACCTGGAGTCGCCAGGACCACGCGCCAAGAATCGAGTACCCAGGGCGAGTCGCCCTGGTAGTCAGACCAAAGGTGGCCGACTACTGGCTGCCCAAGACGTTGATGGACGGTGGGAGCTCCATCAATATCTTGTACCTCAACACGTTCAAAAGGCTCCAGCTCCCAGAAACAGCCATCGAGCCAACGATGACGACCTTCCATGGCATCGTCCCTGGTCGGAAGGCGTACCCGATCGGGAAAGTGATGCTGCCAGTCACCTTTGGCACTTCGGCAAACTACCACACAGAGAGGATCGTCTTCGAGCTGGTGAACTTCCGCAGCCCGTACCACTGCGTCCAGGGAGGACCCCAACAACAATCCACCTTCGGAACCGCCGTCGGGTCGCTACATACCTTCACCGGGCTTGTCACCAAGCGTGAGAAGAAGGTACTTGCCCGTGCAGTCGCCGTCAATGCGGTGACGCAAGTCGACATCCCCCGCTTCCTAAACTGGTCCGAGCAGAGCATCACCTGGAGTCGCCAGGACCACGCGCCAAGAATCGAGTACCCAGGGCGAGTCGCCCTGGTAGTCAGACCAAAGGTGGCCGACTACTGGCTGCCCAAGACGTTGATGGACGGTGGGAGCTCCATCAATATCTTGTACCTCCACACGTTCAAAAGGCTCCAGCTCCCAGAAACAGCCATCGAGCCAACGATGACGACCTTCCACGGCATCGTCCCTGGTCGGAAGGCGTACCCGATCGGGAAAGTGACGCTGCCAGTCACCTTTGGCACTCTGGCAAACTACCACACGGAGAGGATCGTCTTCGAGCTGGTGAACTTCCGCAGCCCCTACCACTGCGTCCTGGGCCACCAGGCATTTGCAAAGTTCATGCCGACCCCACACTACGCCTACAACATGGTGAAGCTTCCCGGGCCAAGCGGCATCATCACCGTCCACGGCGACCCCGACATGGCCATGGAATGCGAGGAAAAAGGCGCCGAGCTTGCCGACGCCGTCATCGCCGTGGAGACCGGCCACGCGGAGGAGCTCGCGAAATACATGGGCAACATCAACAAGGACGATCCCACCATCCTGAAGAAACCGATCGCCACGAACTCCACGTTCGAGGCGACCACGCACACCCGCACCGTCGAGCTCGTCCCAAGCGACTCCAGCCAGACGGTCACCATCCGGTCGCACATGAGCCCCGCATAGGAAAGCACGCTCATCGGGTTCCTCCGTGAGAACCGCGACATCTTCGCATGGAAGCCATCTGACATGCCAGGTGTCCCGAGGGAACTCGCTAAGCACAAACTTAACGCCGACCCCAAAGTGCGATCAGTAAAGCAGTCGGTACGGCCCTTCAATGAAGAGCGCCGCCGAGCAATCGCCGAGGAAGTCCAGCGCCTGTTAGCCGCAGGCTTCATCTAGCCAATCAAATACTCCAAGTGGCTGGCAAACCCAGTCCTGGTTCTCAAAAAGAACAAAACCTAGAGAATGTGTATCGACTACACCAACCTCAACAGCGCCTGCCCGAAGGAGGAGTTCATCCTACCGCGCATCGATCAGATCATCGACTCGACCGCGGGATCAGAGTCGCTGTGTTTTCTCGACGCTTACTCTGGTTACAACCAGATCAAGATGGCAATCGAAGATGAGGAGAAGACGGCGTTCATCACGCCATTCAGCGCATTCTGCTACACGGCCATGACGTTTGGCCTCAAGAACGCAGGCGCCACATACCAGAAGGTGCATGCAGGAGTGTCTAGCAAGCCAAATTGGCCACAACATTCACGTCTACATCGACGACGTGGTGGTAAAATCCACCCACCAGGACGATCTGCTCGTCGATCTAGCTGAAACCTTCGCAAACCTACGGAGGTACAACATCAACCTGAACCCTAGAAAATGCACCTTCGGCGTACCCATCGGACAGCTTCTGGGATACGTAGTCTCCAAGCGAGGCATTGAAGCCAACCCCACCAAGATCGACACCATCGCCCGACTCAGGAAACCCGAGTGCCTGCGCGACGTCCAAAAGTTGGCAGGGCGAGTCGCGGCTCTCAGTCGCTTCATCCCTCGACTAGGAGAGAAGGCAATGCTCCTCTACCGCCTGATGCGCAAGAACCCAACGTTCCAATGGGACGCGGAGGCCGACGACGCACTCAAAGCACTCAAAGAAGTGCTACTCGCGTCACCACTACTCGCTGCGCCACTCGACAAAGAGCCAATGCTCGTTTACGTCGCAGCCTCCAATCGAGTCGTCAACGCCGTGATGGTCGTCGAACGACCGGAAGAGGGCAAGGAGCGCCACATACAGCGCCCTGTATACTACATCAGCGAAGTCCTAACGGACTCACGACAACGCTACCCGCAATACCAAAAACCGGTGTACGCCGTACTCCGAGCACAGCGGCGGCTCCCACACTACTTCTAGGAGCACCCCATCACGGTGGTCTCCTCCGCGCCCCTGCAGGACATCATACGCAATCGAGAGGCAACCGGGCGAGTCGCCAAGTGGGCCGTCGAGATCGGCGTCCACAACATCAAGTGCGAGCCCCGAAAAGCGATCAAGTCACAAGCCCTGGCTGATTTCCTCGTAGACTGGGAAGAAGCACAACAGCTAGATAAGCTCCCGTACCTCCACTACTGGTCGATCCACTTCGACGGCTCCAAGAACGCCGACGGCGTGGGGGCTGGGGTCATACTGACCTCCCCCAAAGGAGACAAGCTCCGCTACGTGCTCCACCTCAACTTCAAGCCCTGCACCAACAACATGGCAGAATACGAGGCCCTCCTCCACGGCATGAGAGCCGCCAAGGAGATGAACATCAACCGCCTATGATGGTATGGCGACTCTGACCTAGTCGCCGGCCAAGTGGCCGGGACGTGTGACGCTGTCTCCCCAACAATGATAGCGTACCGCCAAGCTGTCGACCAGTTGGGAGGACACTTCGACGGCTATTCCGTCGAGTGGATCGATAGGCGTAAAAACGAGGAGGCAAACGCCCTTTCCCGCATCGGATCGACTCGACAGGCGCCACCAGTAGGCGTCTTCCTCGACATCATCCACAGACCCTCAGTCAGCCCACCGAAGGAGATCGACGTCGGGATCCCACTGCAACCAGAACCGGTCTTAGTCGCCATGATTGTGGAACCCAGTGACTGGACAGCCCCATACGTCGCCTTCCCGGCACACAAAATCCTACCGAGCAACGAGACAGAGGCACGAATGATCGTGCGCCGCTGCAAATCCTACGTCATCATCAACGGCGAGCTCCACAAACGCAGCGTGACCGGTGTGTTCCAGCGCTATGTACAGCCAGAAGAAGGCTGCAAAATCCTCCAGGACATTCACGCCGGCGACTGCGGCCATCACGCCGGCGCCAAGTCGCTAGTCGCCAAGGCCATGCGGCACGGTTTCTACTGGCCCACCGCACACGCCGATGCCACCAACATCGTCCAACGATGCATCGGGTGCCAGAAGTACGCCAACCAGACGCACCTCCCTGGTTCGGCGCTCAAGACAATCCCCATCACGTGGCCATTCGCCGTATGGGGCATGGACATGGTAGGCCCATTCAAGAAGGCCCCGTCTGGGTTCACTCACCTCCTGGTCGCAGTCGACAAGTTCACCAAATGGGTCGAAGCCAAGCCGATCAAAAAGTGCGACGGCAAGACGGCAACCAAGTTCCTCCGCGAACTCATCTCCCGGTACGGCTACCCGCACAGCATCATTACAGACAACGGCACCGACTTCACCAAGGGGGCCATGGCGGAATTCTGTGAGGAGCACGGCAGCCGACTCGACCTCGCATTAGTCGCCCACCCGGAATCAAATGGCCAAGCAGAACGAGCCAACCAGAGCGTCCTCCACGGGCTCAAGCCGTGACTACAGGTGCCCCTCGAGCGCACCCCAGGATGCTGGGTCGACGAGCTCCCCTCTGTGATATGGGGGATTCGCACCTCCGTCAGCCGATCAACTGGGTTCACACCTTTCTTCATGGTGTATGGCGCCGAAGCCGTAATGCCAACAGACATGGAGCACGACTCACCTCGAGTCGCCAACTACGTCGAGGCGGCCAACGAGATCGCCTGCCAAGACAGCATCGATCAACTCGACGAGGAACGCGACCTGGCTCGCTCCCGCACCACCATATACTAGCAAGGACTCCGCCGTTATCACAGCCGCCGAGTGCGAACTCGCACCTTCCAGGAAGGCGACCTGGTCCTACGACTGGTCCAAGATAAGAAGGGCATGCACAAGCTCCCCCCTCCATGGGAGGGGCCATTCGCCATAGGCCAAGTCCTTGGCAACGACGCCTACTACCTCATCGACATACGGTGCGATGGTCAACTGGAGGTCGAGAGGCCATGGAATGTAAACCTCCTCATAAAGTTCTATACTTAGAACCTCACACTGTACTCCATCGAAATATATAACAAAATTCATTCGGATCGCACAAATTGTGCCCACTCGCCATATTCTTGTCCCACTCGCACTCGTACATACCAGCAATACGCTACTTATGGAAGTCAACCCCTGGTCGAGCGACCGGCATGGCAAAGTAGTGCGGCACAAGGGCACCGGAAATATTCGGGCCTTGGGTCGTCCACTAAAAACGCCAACCCGGAGCCGCCATTGGAGTCGCCTAGCCCGACTAGCCCGCCGGGCCAAGACATCCGATATACGCTTCCCACAGCACTCTGTCCCTCCCACCCTCGCACAAAGCGACTCGAATGGTTAAGTACCACACACAGGGACTCCGCAAAACGGGAACCCCCACGCGGCTCGGGAACACACCAAGTAAGAGAGCTGCCTAGGGCTCGCCGAGCGACTGGCCCTCCGGGCCAGGGGAGGAGACGTGTTACAAACAACGCATTCACAACCTGCAACAGGATCACGACCAATACGGTCGAGCACCACGCTCGGGGACTTGCTCATAAGCCAGCCCTACTCGCGCTCGGGGACTCGCCACTCAGAAGTAAACAAAACAAACACACAAAAGTATACAATCGAGTTATACCCCATTAAAAGGCGAACGTGCCCGGGGACTCGCTCAACCAAAACAATGCATAAGAAAAAAACACGACATACACTACTCATCAAAACACGAGTTGATCGACCCCCCGTGGCATATATTGCAAAAATATCCTACAGCATTCGCCACTTAGCATTTATCACAACTTGGCAAATTACAGTCTACTCTGCAGGATCTGATGATGCCACGGGTTCGTCGGGTACGTTGTCAGCGACTTCGACACTGACAACCGGAAGGGCATGGGTGCCACCCCCCTTGGCAAGCACAAAAGGCTGCCACCCCCTTCGTCGGGTACGTTGTCAGCAACTTCGACACCGACAACCGGAAGGGCTGCTCCGACTTCATGTCGAGGTACTCCGGCTCGGGGTCGCCAGGCGCCAACACCGTCTCCTGATATGGCAGCAGATCTCCCATCGCCAAGACACGATCGGCGTAAGGAGTGGCCTTTGCGGTCAGCTTCAGCACTTCCGACATCTCCACCGTGCCGGTCGCCGACGGATAGCCACTCGTCACATCATCAAGATCGAAGTCATCGGGGAAATGGGCGAGACCCAAGCTCCACGCCGTGGCGGCCCCGCGTCTGAACGCCGAGCGCATCATCCACTCCACAACAGCTGGTACCTCCTCCAGATAGCGCCATACCTCTGTCAACCCCCCAGGGATAACCTCGGTGGGAGACATGCCCTGGAGAGCTGCTTGGACGCACAACGCCGAGGCCGTGGTTGCATTCACCACGGCAGTCACGCACTGCGAGGCGCTATACGTCTGCACAACCGGGTCGCTTTGGCCTACCACAGCTGCAAAGTCAGGCGTCAGTGAAACTATGAAATCCCCATAGCAGGGACCAGACGAAAGGGCCAAGCAAAGACAAAGACTCACCAAGGAGTTTGCGGCAGTTCTCCTTGACGTGATTCTGCAAGGCAGTCTGCTCGTTATGCAGCCCCACGATGATGGAGTCCACCGCCTTGCGTTCTTCTTCAGCCGTGGCGACGGCAGCCTTTGCCCGTTCCTCCAAAGAAATTGAGGCCGCCTTAGCCTCCTCCAAGTCCTTGACCAGGGAGGCTACTCGCCCATTTGTCGCGTCCAGTTCGGCGAGTGGGACATACCCCTCACGGGCCTTGGAGATCTTAGCCAGGAAACCATCTGTAAGTGAAGATATCAGAGTATTGCACACAACCAGCTCACACCAGGAAAAGAAGAACAAAGCCAAACAGACACTCACCAATTGTCTCCTGAAGCCGCCGGTTCACCTCCTGCGCTTCGTGCAAGTCACACTCCAAGCGCTCTCTTGCAGCCTGCCGATCAGTCGACTCCCCTTGTAACCCCTGTGAACAAAGAACCCAACTAAGCATTGGAAGAAAAACAAAACCCAGTTCCCAGCCGCTGAAATTCAGCGACTAGGAACTCGGGGACTAGAGAAGGAAGAAAAACAAAACCTAGTTCCCAGCCACTAAAATTCAGCGACTAGGAACTCGGGGACTGGAGAAGGAAGGAAAAGAAAAACAATTCCTAGCCGCTGAAATTCAACGACCAGGAATTCGAGGACTGGACATACCTGAATAGCAGCGCCGAGCATCTTGTGAAGTTCAGCGGCGTCAGTCGACGGGACCGTGAAGGGTCCGGGGCGGGACCTAATGTCCGCATCCACGATTTCCAGACTTTGCGGAGATTGTGTGTCCACAACACCTGGAAACCCCTTCACCATAAAACGAGGGAACGTCGCCGACGCCCTGGCAGGGGCGCTGGTCGCCGAGACCGGTGCCTCCGGCACGAACGCAGCCAGTGCTGGCTCTGATCGAGTCACCGTCACCTCTTTGACGACTGGCGCAGCAGCTGGCTCTGCGGCGCTCCCCCTGGTCGCAGCATCGTCAGCGCTCCCTTCTGCTTCTTCGTAACTTCAGCGGCTGCAACATCTTCAGAGGCTTTCCTCTTCTTGGGCAGATTGCCCTCTCCCACGCCAAGAGCCGGTGGAATCTTAGCAACCGAAGGGCGACCAATCTTTTTAGCCCCGACCTGCACGAGCCCCTCCAATCAGCACAACCACAACACGAAAGAAGTAAGGCAAATTGGGACGAGGAAGCACAACTTACTTGGCAACTGGAAGGACACGAAGCCCGGTACTGATATGGGCGGGCTTGTCCAACTCGGGACCCAGCTTGCGGCTGAGGCCCCTCTTGAAGACGTCCGAAGCCCATGAAACTAAGGGCTTCCTTGATGATGAAGTTGCAGTCGCTGGGATCTCCGGCTCCGACGCCGCTGCCTTCGACGGCTGTGGCGACTTGGGCAGCACCGCCTCAGCTGCTTCTTGGCTTGGAACCATCGAGGTCGACGGCGTGATCATCGCTAGGGGAGCCTCTACCACCACCTCCATGTCCTCGCCCTCCAACCCCTTCGCCGGGACTACGTCCCTTGGGGCCTTGTGCGAGACTTCGGGAGATCCTTCGTCGTCGGAGTCGTCATCCGACTCGAACACCACTGACGACCGGGCCGGTGATGCAGGCTTTTTTGCCGGCGACTTGGGCCGGCGTGGGGGCTTCGACGGCGTAGCAGTGCGCCAGGACGTTTGCTCCTGGGCGACCTCGTCGCCTTCTTCGAACTCGTCCAGGCTTCAGCTCGCTTCGACCTCTCGTTGTTTCTGCATCCGGGTCTTGCGAGCCACAGGCGCTAGGGGAGGGACCTCTTCTTCTTCCCCATCGCTGTCGGAAGGATCCCCCTCGGAATCTTCCTCCAGTTCCTGGGGAACCTCTTCGTCAAGCAGAGGGAGCCAAGCCTCCAACACCTGAAAAAGCTGAGAACCACCACGAGTCAAAACACCCCAAGCGAAAAGGCTGAAATTGAGATACGGACGCAGCGATTGGAAATAGAACTTATTGTGGGGGCTTCATTCTTCACAGGAGTATACGGGGCGACCCCGACCGCCACGCCAGTGAACTCCGCGTCGGTAATCTTCTTCAGGGCGGCCTTGTAGTCCTCGGCCTCCCATGACTCCTTGCTGGTTCGGAATGGATCATGCTTCCCGCTGTATTCGTACATCCAGTGCGGTCGAGCCGCCAGCGGGACCAGGCGCCGCCCGAGCTAGCAATTGTAGAGGTTGATCGGAACCAACCCCTGGTCCTTCAACTTCTAGATCTGATCTAGCATTTCTGCAACGGCCATCCGCTGATCTTTAGGAAGCTTCTTCGGTGCCAACCGACGGGGCTCGCTCCTCTCAGCGACGAACTCAAGAAGAGATACCTTGCCGGAGAGAGTGGCTTCCTTGACATAGAACCAGCTCTTCTTCCACTCGCGGGCGGCCTTCTTCGGCAGGAGGAGCTTGACGAAGTTGGCCTTCGGCTTCAACTGGAAGGTGACCCCGCCTGTGGTCAGCATCAAGCCACTGGACGCCTCGCGCCCGATGCGGCCGTGGAAGAGGTCCAGCCATAGCGGGAAATATGGTCTGCAGCCAAGGTAGCATTCGCAGAAGGCGACGAAGATCGACAGCTGCTCGATGCTGTGTGGACCAAGATCGGAGGGCTTGATCGCGTAGTACGCGCAGAAGCGGTGGAAGAAGAGCGAGGTAGGGAACCCTAAGCAAGATGAATGGTGAAGCAGATGAACTCGCTGGGTCGCGGTTTTGGCTCGGTCTCGGAGGAGGAGGAACCCACCAATTCCCCTTGCGGAGCACCCCGGCGTCCTCGAAGGATCTAAGTTGGGTCGTGGTGCACTGGGATTTCCCCCATGAGCCCTTGGGAGGCGCCATCGAGTGAGAAGGGGAATCACACGACGCAGGGAGAGTAAGTCAGGAGGAAGCGGGAAGTAAGAGCAAATGAGGAAGAATGAAGAATGCGAAGGAGGATTGCGAAGCTGATCCATCACTCCCCTTATATGGGAAACATCACCCGCCAAAATCGAGATAGCCGTTACTCACGGTAATTGTGCCGTAGTTACCGTTGGAAATTCCAACGGATAGTTTGACCAGATTTGATGGTCCAACTCGCCACCCGCCAGTCTTTCCTCTTGTCGAAACGATGACTGGGCGGCAGTGATGTTCATTGAAGTGACGAATGGAGCTAGGGGGAAATTCTCCTCGGTTCTAATAAAGTCCATCGCCGACTCGACTGGACGCCCAAATTGGGCTCACCTACTTCGAACGCCAAAAGGACGCCCGCGCCTGCATCAACGATGGCCTCGGGGACTACTGATGGGGATATGCCAAAGGGGGTATGCTTAGCGAGACGTTCTGAGTGGGCCGAAAGGCTTGCGAGTGCATCTGGAGGACAGCAACTGGACTATAAAGGAAGGAAAGGCCCATCGACTGGCGACTGGAAGCCCAGGAGCATAGCGGAAGCCCAGTCGGATTAGGTCAAAAGTCCCCGGATCCTTATCTTGTTCGGGGACAGCTTGTAAACCCTAGCGAGGTGCTTCATATATAAACCTCCCTAGGGTATCCTGGAACCTCACGTTCCATCATACACCCCCTCAAGCGACTCGCTGCCTAGCCGCTGAGCTCGCCACCCCTGTAACTCGCTCTCTCATAATCTAATCTAGCAGGAGTAGGTCTTTACCCTCCGGGGGCCGAACCTGGGTAAACCCATGTGCATCCGCCCCCATCTCGCACCGCAGATGGCCGCCAACTTTTCCTCGCGAAACACTCAATCGCTGCCTATGGCAGCGTCTGCCGTGGCCATTTCCACGACAACTCTTATTTTTACTCCTCCAAGCGGTGGAGGTGTAAAAGATTCCCTCCCCTTTCCCGTTCACATTACCCTCCTCCTCGGCCTCTCCTCCACTTTCGGCGATCACCGATGCCCCTGCCTCCACCCCAGCCACCACCACAGCCCGTGATGGCCAAATCTTCTCACCGTCCATCTCTGCCACCCACTCGTAGCACTCGCCGCCACCGCAACCCCCGCCATAACCTTCTATCGCTTTTCTTCCCGCCTCCATTCCCCTCCACGATTGACGCCACCCAAGTGCCAGCGATATAGCCTCCTCAACCTGTCGGTTGCGCCGACGCTGGTCTACCGCGGCGTACACCAACGATCGTGGGTGGCCGAAATTACCAACCAGAACACTCGCCAGAAGGTGTGGATCAGGATATTTCAGTCGGCAGAGCAGGCGGCACGTCGTGTTGAAGTATGATCCAAATTCATTAAGGAGGCTAACTTCTGACCAGCGGAGCGAGGCCCGTCGTCGGAGTCTTGGGCCGATCGTTGAAGACCTAGGTTTCAACCAATATATATACCTCTTGTAAGCCGCCGGCTAGAATAAGCTGCATCTGTGAAAATCACGGGTGTTGTGTCAACACTCCCTGATATAGTGAAGTTTCGCTGGCTGGCGCCTGTGGTTTTTTTTCCCACTTAGTTGGAGAGGTTTTTCCACGTAAAATCAGTGCCCCTTGCTGCGTTTTCTTTTTCATTCTTCGTTATTTACTTGTCGTGATTATATCACGTCAAAATCCACGGCTCGGACTATGACAAGATCAATTTCCCGCTCGAGGCGGGTGGACCGGTGCCGAACCTAGAGCCGACCGACCTTTGTTTTTTCTATGACCGCGAGCAGTGAGGGGGAGTAGGAGGCCCGCGAGTGCCTCACCAACGTCAACCCGGAGCTCTTCGAGGAGGAGCGGCGCCGGCTCGAGGCATTTTCTGACGCGAAGAGGAAGACGAGCATTGGGTGGATGAAAAAGGAGGTCGCCAATGATGCGGGGTCATCGGCAGCGCCATTGAGGGTGAAGGAGGAGGACATCGGCGATGGCGCGGGGCTATTGACGATGTCGGTGGTCATCGATCTCGGCAGCGACTCGGCCTCCTACGACTAGGAGGATGATTAGGTCGGTTTAGGTGAAATTCTGTTGAATTTAGAGAAATTTGACAGACTTTTAGTTGTCACGTGTAAAAATTTAGTGACATGAAGTAGTACTCCCTCGATTCAGAAATATAAGACATTCTAGTTTTGTGAGATGAATGTATCTAGATGTTTTTTAGTTTATAGGTTCACTCCGAACCTCTACGAGCCTATACAGTAAAAGACGTCTAGGTACGTTCAATTCACAAAGCTAAAATGTGTTATATTCCCAAACTGAGAGAGTATGTTTCAAATTTGGTTCGAATCATCCAAAACTCGGTTGGATTTGAGTGAATTTTGATGCGATTTAGGTTTTACTCCTCTGTACTTTAAGAGATTGTCTAGAAACCGTTTTCCCTTAGAGGGGTATTTTTACTCCTCTTACTTTTAGGGAGCTATTTTGCTCATCTAACTTTTCTACTTCGGTTAGAGATGTCCTAAGACGCCTTTTTTGGACAGGACTGAGCGTCCTCCGGAGGTTGCGAGCGTTGCAACCTCTGAGTCTCGCTCCGTACGATCGTGTAGCCACGGACCGTCCGATCTTGCTCCTCAGCACCTTCCTCCCACTTTTGCACTACGCAGCAAAAACCGGTAGTTACGCAGCAAATAAATTGTTAGAAGATCTGTTATAACCAGAGTAGCTAGGCTCTCACGATATGGTGGCCAGAATGGGGGGCGCATTGGCTGGATTCAAGCAACTACCTCGCCATTCATGGCGCACCTCCTGAGATCCGTCCTATACCCCCAGCTAGATCCTAACCACCTAATTCCTCCACCAATTGTCGCTTCTAGCTCTAGTTCGAACCCTACTCCACGGCGGCGGCGTGAATTCGATTCGGTGACCGGCGACACCAGAGATCGATTCAGCGGCGGGCTGAACAATCCTCTAGTATATTTCAACCAAGACCTAGAAGCTGATGACCCTACTCCATCGGTGAGCTTCATCACCTCCCGAATTTGCATCTAGGGTTCTATATGATTTGTTATATGTTGTCATGACTTGCTTCTATTGCTGGCAATTTGTTGTTTTGGGTAGATATGCTACTTTGGCAGTTCTATATCGCTGGTAATGTGCTGGTTTTGTGGCTGCTTTGAGTAGATATGCTTCTTTGGTTTTAGCTGGAACTTGCTTAGTTTAAATGCTACATTTACTTTGTTTTGATGCATTGTTATTTATATGTTGGTTTGACTAGTTAAGTTAAGTGCTACTACATACATGTTATATGCTGCTTCTTAACTGTTTGACTTGCTTCTAACTTATGTTGTTGACTTGCTTCTAGTAATATATGCTGCATAGGTTAGTAGAATTAACATGAGCTATTGAATAGTGCTACATGTGCAATTAGGTACACAAATAGGTTTCTGCTGTAAGAATTTTTAGTATGCTACTAATGATGCAAGTTTCTACTTCTTTTCCATGACAGGGTTTTCTTGCCGATAGTATCCATGCTAGTTTTAACCTCAATGATCCTCCACAAGCAGATGGATTTGCTTCTAACTTGAAACAAAATGGTGATGTCCCAGAATTTGTTCCAGGCCCTCAGAGTGCAGCAAGTGAGAGTGAAGTAAATGTTGTCATTGAAGCCAAAGAAGAAATCAGTTCACAGCCTATGGTGCCATATGTTGGTATGGTCTTTGATGATCTCGAAGAGGCCAGGAGAGTGTACAATAATTATGCTTGGAAACTTGGGTTTGGCACACGGATTGGAAACACAAAGTTCAGCACAGCAAAAGGAGCACCAAAATCTACAATTCTTAACAGGGTGTTTGAGTGTGTGCATACCGGCAAACCAATTTCTCATGAAGCAAATCTTCATCTCAGCACGACTGGTGTTGCTGCAAAGGGTAAACAAGCTATGGTACACTTGAGCAACTTTACCGGACAGAAGTCACGTAGAAAACATGCCGGATTGCAGATGGATGTGAAGGACACGAGGTAGCGAAACAGAATTTTGCGTCACGATTGTAAAGCAAACATGCGTGTTGGAAAGCGAGATGGGGTTTGGATGGTGACTATATTCAAAGCAGAACACACCCATCCAATGGTGAAGCAAATAGGTCGCTAGAGGTACTATCATTCTCACAGGAAGGTCCTGGAAGAGGATTTTCAATTTATCCAAACTTTGCATCAACAAAACATCATCACTGCTAAAATGATGGGATGCTTGCGGAGTGTTCATGGTGGTGACCCTAGGTGCCTGGGGTACGTGAAGAAATATGTTTCTAACATCAGAACTATGATGCGAGAAGAGGTGTCACTGCGAGACATGAGCATGGTTATTGAGTACTTGGAGAAGCGACAAGCTAAAAGTGCACACTTCTTTTATGCAACACAACTTGACCAAAACAATGGCGTACGCGCCCTTATTTGGGTGGATGGAAGGACGAGGGCACTGTATCCAAAATACAAGGACCGTGTCTTCTTTGATACAACATTTTGCACCAACAGATACAACATGCCCTTTGCTCCAATTTTTGGCATCAACACCCATACACATACTGTTGTTTTGGGATGCGCTTTGCTACCAGACGAGACAATTGACACCTTTGAATGGGTCTTCAAAAAGTTGAAACTAGTAGTGAATCTGCCTCCTGACCACATCATGACAGACCAGGACAAGGCCATGAGCACATCCATTTCCAATGTTTTTCCTGCTTTAATCCACAGGTGTTGCCTCTATCATGTGCTTGGAGTAGCAAGAAAAAAGCTTGGCCCTCTTTTGGTAGATTGAAATCCATTTGCAGATGTGTTTTACTCATGCATATATGGCATAGACACCGATGTGGAGTTTGAGATATGCTGGCAGAACATGCTGCAAAGGTTTGCAATGACCGATAACACCCACCTAGATAACATGTGGAAAATTAGAAGCAAATGGGTCCAGTGTATTTTTGGCGCAACTTCTTCCCATTTACAAGCACAATGGGAAGATCGGAGGGTCTGGATGCCTACTTCAAAACACCGGTTCAACTGAGGGACTTGGTCTTCAATTTCGTGTAGCAATATGAGTAGTGCCAGAATCGTATGCTTAATAGGGAAGCTAATGCAGGATTCATGATGGAGATGACTACTGCACCACTATGGGGAAGGTGAGACCACATCATAACAATTTTTGAAATGGAGCATATGTTTTACAGCATTCTGTTTGCCCTGTTGTAGCATTTTCTGATGCTATTTTCAACAATATACTGTTGTAGGTACAAGATAGAAAGGTAGGGTTTGAAATTCTACACCAGGGAGATATTTGAAAGGTTCCAGATTATTATACATGCATCACCATTTTTTTATCCACAACAGGTTGAGGGGAAGGGCCGTGTTTCGATCTTGTTCCGAATGAAGGTCTCGATGTGAAAACATATCGGGTTCTAGTTTTTCAGCAGAGCGGCTCTATTCGTGTGGATGCAACAAATTTGAGATGTGTGGGTTGCTCTGCCCACATATCATTAGGGTGATGGTCTAGTTAAATGTTCAGGAAATCCCAGTGAGGTACATGCTTGAGCGGTGGTCTGCAACAGCGACAACACCTGCTCCTGACCCATGCACTAATACAATAAGGTTTGGAGTACCACCAACAAATACACTAAGGTACAACTCATTGTGTATGAAGATGAATAATTTGTCCTCTGATGCTTGCTTCAATGACGATGCAAATGTAGTGGTGTTTAGCATGGTTGACAAAGCGGCCAAAGTTATTGCAACAATGAGAAGATCACAGCATGTTGTGCATCAACAAGAATAAGAGAACGGTACATCTACGCAACAACCTGAAATGCAATACTGAGAAAAGAATCAACAACATCCTGCTCCACAAGATTCTCCTTCAACTAGCATTTTGCAGAACCCTCCCCGAACCAAGCCAAAAGGCTGACCAAAAGAGAGTGAAAAAAGAAGGAAGCCTCTTATTAAGCTCCGCGACGAAGCAAACAAGAAGAGGAGGAAGAAGGCAGGTGAGCCAAAAAAGCCAAAAGAACCAAAGCCACCTAGGAAGTGTAGAAAAAAGAAGTGCCCATACTGCAATGAGGAGGGCCATACTGTGCAAGAGTGCAAGTATATGAAGGTTGCGTTGGCAAGAAATGCCGAGAAAGAAGCAGGAGTGGACTTGCATTTGTAGATGATTGCATTTTATATATGATTGCAACACATGTTTGATACATGGGAGGAAACTGTTTGGTATTTGGCATTGGGATATACATATATATACTCCCTCCGATCCAAATTAATTGACTTAGATTTTTCTAGATTCGGATGTATCTAGACATGTTTTAGTGCTAGATACATCCGAATCTAGACAAACTTGAGTCAATTAATTTGGATCAGAGGGAGTACTTATTTTCAGTAGCTTCGTATTTGTATCAGTACCTGAATCATTATTTTACTGCTACTTTTGGGAAACTAAGCAAATGATGTGTTCCTGTACAAACATTATATACCATCTCTGAGACACATATATAGCAATTAATTTTGTCTAAAGTAGCAAGTATATTTTGTGTTTACAACATCATATTCTGTTTTGGAAAAAAGCTGGAAATTTTGAATCAGCATGGTAATATGGTTCAGCATCATACATTGCTTTTGTATACATCACTTGTTTGTGATTCATAAGAACAAAACATAGACACCGAAAAGGATACGGTTAGGTTGGTTGAATTTTCAAGCTGGTTCCCATTTTTTAATCCTATCTAGCATAAATTTTCATTGTTTACAGCATTCTATTTGTTCCAAAATATCCATCTAAATAAAACACTAAAATTTCCATGAGTGCTACATATATTATGTGATTCCCAGATATAAGAGCAAAACTGAATAACATATGTAGCAACTGGTATATGGAAATACAACTAAAAAGCAACACAAGACGATTGATAATAGATATTTTTTAATGTAGCATTTTTTATCCTACCTAACATAAATTTTCATTGTTTAAAACATTCTATTTGTTCCAAATATCCAGGTAAAAAACAATGTTGATCCTCTTAGTTCCTAACTTTTTTTAGAATGGTGATAAAACATTGAAAATGTTTCAGATGAGAACAACATTAAATGCAATATGAATCTCCATTAACATCATGTATAAGAGTAACACTGAAATTTCCATGAGTGCTACATATATTCTGTGATTCCCAGATATAAGAGCAAATCTGAATAACATATGTAGAAATTGGTATATGGATATACAACACAAAAAAGGAACACAAGGATGCTGATATGTGTAGCACATTGAGCCATCAAACTATTCCCAGATTTGTTCATACATAAGTTTTATTCAACAACCATTCATCTTACAAAGTCTCACAAAAATAATGACTCATCCATCTAACATGATTTGAGCATTACATGTTTCAAAAGGATGAACGACACAAGTGAAAACAACATGGCTAGTTGTCAATCAACTCCTTGGCCATGATCTTGTTGACATCGTCATTGTGGTTCTCTCTACCATCAATAAGTATTGATGCCAAGAACTTGCGGAAGTCCATGACTGCATTGCTGTCAACCTCTGGCATTATCTTGGCGTTGTAGTGCTCCATGTAGAGAATGTTGTAGAAGCCGCAATCATATCTACAACGAAAAAAGCAAAAAGTAGGTATGAACTATTAGCATCACAAATACATATGAAGATAAACCATGTAACAAGAAATAATGTAGACAGGCATGTAGAATTTTACAATGTTTCTTGCCGTGAGTGGGTGGGAGTGATATTCTTGAAAGTAGCAAAGTCAACGTTGCATATCTCTGATTCGTTTGTAGTCCTGACGAAGTTGGTGAACTACAAGAGAACAATACATATATAATCAATCCTAAAAAGAATATACATAAAGAAAAACGAAGAAAACCAAAGTGCTGAAGTTATTACGGTTAACATACTAACCAGGTTGTTTGCGAGATTTCGAAGATTGCTAACACCATTGGCCGCTGTCATGGAATCAAAAGTGTGAAATTGTTTGTGTAGCAAACTGGCGTAGCATACAATCCAATACTGTTGTGCTACAATTGGAAGATAAAGCTACATACACAAGTAAGGAAAAAAGAAGCAAAACTGATTAGTCATCTGGTAAATATAATGAAGCAATTTTTTGATGAAAATGCAGCACTATATTATATCTTATATAGCATAAAATAACATTGTTTGCAGCAGTATACTATGGTTCAAGAGGTGATACATGATTCAGTGATGCAGGGGTGTTTATGTAATCTATATATCATACATGGGATACAAATGCAGTAATAACTATGTTCTTAAAGAGCAAAAAGATGTAACCAGTTTCACTCACAAGGTCATCCTTTAGGATCTTGAAGTTGCTACAGGCTTCCTTGAAATCTCGCATCATTCCCTTGGGGTTAAATATTGATGGATCAGCAACAAGCTTGTCCTGGAATTATTTTTGATGGATCAGCAACAAGCAATATTGATGGATCAACAACAACATAGATATTAATGCATCATGATGCTTACCATGTCATATGTTGAGAAAGAGTACTTCTTTGCTCGGGTGTTCTTGTCAGCATATGCTTTTGCTACGTTGTTGAATTTATCTATGAACATGTTCATCACCTCGCTGCTCAGATATTGGCGGGTACGGAGAGACTCTTGGAAACCTCTATAAGAAGTATAGAACCAGAATGTACATATGAAGCTACTGTTGATTGTGCATTAATGTAGCATATGAAATAACACAGAAGGGATGAAAAAACATGATTTCTAAGAAACAAAACTATAAGTAGCAAGTACTACAAATTAATGTAGCAAGAGTAGATCATTAATGTAGTAGTATGACTGTAAGTAGCAGATTTTTTTAACACAAGTCCCAATCACAAAAAAGTGGTATGCAAAAATATATAACCAATGTAGCAACTGGTAGAACATAATAAAGCAACAATATAGAAAAATTTGATGGGGGAACATAATAAAGCACATTACTATAGCATATGAAATATGGATTGTCGAATAATGATAGTAGAAATTGATTGGGGTGAACTCACGGTGCATTTTTCTTAGCCCTCTTGAATCTGCGACCATTCATGACAAATTTGTCATATGTGTGGATCATATATTGAGAGACCTTAATATTTTTCATCTTGGGAGGTGAAAGCACTTCCTTGGCTGCCCTTTTGAACCTATTCTTCTTCTCGAGCATTCCAGCACCAATACTTTCATCTTTTGTTACATCATTTGAGAATAATATAGCCAAAATAGGTAAGAAGCAAATGTAAGTAATTAGGCATAACTTAATGCAGCATAACTTAATAAAAAAGAGTCTATGCAGCATGTGCAAAACAACTAAAACTTCTAACATGTGCTCGTGGGATGGTTTGGGGTTGCAGGCTTGTTAAAAACTTTGAGTGATTTAATTTCCTCGGAAGCTTTTGGTGACAATGCTACATTGGTAATGTCATCGGAAGCTTTAGGTGACACTGACTTGGTGATGTCTACGCACTTCTATTCTTGTAGGCAGTTGTTGGGCCTCCAAGTGCAGAGGTTTGTAGAACAACAACAAGTTTTCCTTAAGTGGATTACCCAAGGTTCATCAAACTCGGGGAGGAAGTGGTCAAAGGTATCCCTCTCAAGCAACCCTGCAATCAAGATACAAGAAGACTCTTGTGTCCCCAACACACCCAATACACTTGTCAGGTGTATAGGTGCACTAGTTTAGCGAAGAGATAGTGAAATACAAGTGGTATGGATATAAGACAACGGTGCTAGAAAATAGCTTGATGGCGTGGAAGAGACTAAAGGCAAACTGAAATAAAGATGGCAACAAGCAAACATATAACAGATCTAGTTGCAAACGGTGTTTCAATGCTTAGAAACAAGGCCTAGGGATCATACTTTCACTAGTGAACACTCTCATATAAATATATTATCTTTATGATACTACTCTGAACTACTCTCCGGTTGGACACTCTAATCCATGGTAGGGCTATAAAAACACACCTCAAAGTAAGTCTTTCCCATCTAGATAACCCCACACTGTCACCTTGAGCACTAGATGTCTCCAACAAACACCACAATTTCATAGAGACATCCAACTCCAAATATAACTCATAACAAGTATTTGTAATCTCTAGCCTAAGTGCCACCATGGTGTGCACGCTGTCACTTCCACACACATGGGGAGAGCAGAGCTCTATTAAAGCACTTGAGTAGCAAGGTAGATCTACTTGATTACAAAGCTCATGATCACAATATGATCATGCATAGAGAGAGAGATGAACACATAGCTACCGGTAGAGCCCTTAGCCTCGAGGAAGAACCACTCCCTCATCGTCATGGGAATCAGCAACGGCGATGGAGATGGTGGTGGAGATCGATGAAGATGGCTCCGGGGGCAATTCCCCGTCCCGTCAGGGTGCCGGAATAGAGACTTTCTGTCCCCCGAATCTCCCCTTCGGTGACGGCGGCGCTGCGAAACATTTCGTGGCTGGAGGCTTGACGATTTAGGGTTTGCATCGGGAGGCATCTTATAGGCGAAGAGGCAAGGTCGGTAGAGGCCGGAGGGGCCCACACCACCTGGTGGCGCGGCCAGGGGGACCCTTGCCACCCTATGGTGTGGCTGGCCCCTGGCCCCTCTCCGTCTCGTCTTCTAGCTCCGTGTTCCCCTCAATGAAATATTGACTTTGGCTTTTGTCCCGTCCAACTTCGAGAATATTCATTTTCTGACTTTCTGGAACCAAAAACAGCAGAAAACAGGCAACTGGCATTGTGGCATCTTGTTAATAGGTTAGTCCTCGAAAACATATAAAAATACCTCAAAGTGTTGACACAACAACGCAAAGTAGATACTAAACAAGCATGGAACATCAAAAATTATGGATACGTTATCAACGTATCACTTGGCTTCCTCGGAGGCTTTAGGTGACACTGGTACAACGTTTCTATCATGCATATCTTTTGCTTCCTCTATAAGACCTATGGGAAACAATCAATCAAGCAAACAATATATAAAAAGAAGCCAGTAAATGTAGCAGAATCAGATGGTAAATGCAGCAAAATTAATAGATGAATGAAGTAGGATGGTAGAATAGAATATCCAAAGGAAAATGGGAACAACCATGAAATCTAATAATGAAGTTGGTAGAAGCAAAACCCATGAACTAATGTAATAACAATATAACATTAATGCAGCAGTAATGATTTAACTACACATCTGCTAAGAAATAATTTGTGCAAGCAAGATAAAGAAACTTATGCAGCTAGAATTCTATATTAATAATACAATATTAAAAAACGGATGCAGTATGTTGTGCATATCTTGAATGGATAACATAAAAAGGGCACGAAAAATCATACCTGCTTCAGCAGGATTTACTATGGCATTATCCTCTTGAGAAAAAATTCAAACGATGGAGCATCGGGAGCTGCATTCCATGCTTCGATCGATATACCACGAGGTGGGCTCGACTAGTAAGGAGAACTAACTGGGTTGTCAACAACGGGAAGTCCACCAACATCACCTCTAGAGGTCAACGAATCCACAATTTTTGATGGTTGTGGAACTTCTGGAATATTTGTTCGTACACGCTTGATCACCCTAAATTTTTCTACAAGGTTAACTTGGTCATCATCGTCAGTTTTCTCATCGGTGCTTCGATCATCCGCATGTTCCATTTCCTCATCTTCCTTTGCTTCAACCTCGAGGACCTCTCCCTCTTTCTCTATGCCATGCTCTTCATATCCCATATCAACAGGTCCGGACCAACATCAGCATGTCCAGTGGGCTCTCTCTCTCAGGTGCAACTTATGTTGGGAACATGACGCTTGGATCATCTTGTGAATTCTGTGCAGCATCAACATCGATAAGCAAAGAAGCCATCCAGTGTGTATTCATTTGTTTTAACCCAACAACAAAGTTCTTCAGAGCCATGTCAATATCAGCATGTAGATGGTCTTATGCTTGTCATCCATTGAAGCGAGCTGGAACCTGTAAGAGATAGACAAAAGTAATGTAAAAAGTGACATTGGAGCACTGTGTAAAGCAAACAATGATTTATCAACAATACAATATGATTATGAATTTAGCAAAATCATATGGTTGAAGTAGAAAAACTCAGATATGAATGAAGCATATGAAATAAAAAAGAAAACTATAAGTAGCAAAAACTATAAATTAATATAGAAAGAATAGAGCATTAATGCAGTAGTATAACTGTAAGTAGCAAAAAATACTTTAACACAAGTCTCATGGAAAGAAAGAGTGGTATGCAAAAATATATAACAAGTGTAGCAGCTGGTAGAAAATATTAAAGCAATAGTATATGCAAAATGCAGCAGTAAATATCAATTACATGTTAAAGAAATTGTTAGGAGGAAGCAACTAGAAGTAACTTTGAAGCTATAACTTTATACTAATAATGCAAAAACAAGAACCTAATGAAGCATATAATGTACCTCCAATTCCTGACTACTAGGGAACACTAGCCATTCGCTTAGATAGGTGGATAGGTTGCCTTGTACTGCTTCCACAGTCTCAATCGCAGGTGGTTCTGCTTCATAAGGATTTGATGATATTTCAAGAAACTACACACAAAATAGAGAAAAAAATAAAGAAAAGAATCAACAAAGTAACATTGACAAACGAGCAAAAAAGGGAGATAAAAAACCAATAAAAATAAAAAAGTTGTTGGTCAACTTACCAGACACCTTCTAAAAACAGATGTATTGTTAAGAATCTTCCTTTAATATCTGTCTTCACTACAAACTTGAAGTCGGAACTAGTCACATGACACACTCTAGGGAGCGAGTAGTCAAAGACATGAGAGTTAGGTGGAAACTGAAGGTGGTCCATGTATACAATCTGTTAAAACATTAAGTAGCAAAAATAAACTAGTTCGTCAACTATGTTAAAATTGAATAAATGCAACATGTGAAACACCAACTAAAAGAGAAAGATCAGGCACGAGACAACTTACACCAAGCATTGAATGAGGATCGGTGATCCAGAACTCAAATTTAGGAGCCTTGGCACCTTTCTCATCACCCTCCTCATCACCCTGCCCCGCAGCCTCATTTTTTCCTTTCTTGGCACTTCTCTTAACACACTCCTTCGCCTTTTCTTGCCGGGTTTCTCCTCCGGTAATTTCAGAGGAATGGCTTTGTGGTTCTGAATATTTTGCACCAAATCCATAGCTAGTTGCAGCAAGTGCTCATCCCATGTGAACTCATCAGTCCTTGTAGGATCCTCCATGCTGGTTAGATAATCCAATGCCAAACCACAATTGCCAAGCAAATGAGATCCCATGATCTAAGAATTGTTGCTTCATCTGTCACAGGACACTTCAGCAGCAAATCGACATCATTCTATATATCAGGCTTTTGCTTGGGATTACTAATACATTGCAAATGTATCTATAATTTTTGATGTTCCATGCTTGGTTTTATCTACTTTCTTATGTTTTGTCCACACTTTGGAGTACTTTTCATATGATTTCTTGGACTAACCTATTAACAAGATGCCACAGTGCCAGTTGCCTGTTTTCTGCTGTTTTTGGTTCCAGGAAAGTCAGAAAATGAATATTCTCGGAATTGGACCGGACAAAAGCTAAAGTTGATATTTTACCGGAAAACTCACGGAGCCAGAAGACGAGACGGAGAGGGGCCAGGGGCCAGGCACACCATAGGGTGGCGTGGGTCCCCCTTGGCCGTGCCACCAGGTGGTGTGGGCCCCTCCGGCCTCCATCGACTTTGTCCTTTCGCCTATATATTCCTCCCGATGCGAAAACCCTAAATCGTCAAGCCTCCAGCCACGAAAAGTTCCGCAGCGCCACCGCCATCGAAGGGGAGATTTGGGGGACAGAAAGTCTCTATTCTGGCACCCTGCTGGGACGGGGAATTGCCCCCGGAGCCATCTCCATCGATCTCCACCACCATCTCCATCACTGTTGCTGATTGCCATGATGAAGAGGGAGTAGTTCTCTCTCAAGGCTAAGGGTTCTACCGGTAGCTATGTGTTTATCTCTCTCTCTATGCATGATCTTATTGAGATCATGAGCTTGTAATCTATAGATCTACCTTGCTACTCAAGTGCTTTAATGTAGCACCCCGGTAAAACCACTACTAGAAAATCGCTGTGTTTTTGTGCATTGCATCATCATGACCGCATGCTCATGTCATCATGCCACATTACATTTGAGCATCGCCATGTCATCATGCATTTGTTTGTCTAAAACTATTTTCTAAAAGCCTATCTTTGTTTTCTATTTGCCTCCCTCTTTATTTAAAATGTAAAACCCGGTCCTACCGGATATTTTATTTTGTCTACAAACTATTTACAAGAAACTTTTATTCTAAAAATAAAAATAAAACCTTTTTATAAAACCAGGGGAGGCAGCCAACCGACCAGGCCCAACCTACAGCCACCTACCACCCCACCACCTAACCCTAACTCTAGCGCCATCCCACCCTGCCGCCGCCAACCACACACACACACACGCGCGCGCAATGCACACAGCGCGTTGCGCTCGCGAGCCAAGCCAACTCGACGCGCGCCCCGCCTCCCTGCTCAACCTGGCCCACCCGCAGACCCCGCCTGTCACGTTTCCATAGCCACCGCACACCCAGCGACGCGAGCGAACACACGGTACGCACGCCGCCACGCGTGCGCGTCACGCACGCTCCCCTGGCCACCCCGACCGACAACGGCCCGGCCCCACACGCGGCACGCCCCGCACGGGATCCCCACGAACCTGACGCGGTACCCCACCTTCCCTCGATCCCCACCCCATCCCTGACGCGGACCCTGTCTCCTTCCCCGTGGAGCCACCACCCCATCATCTCTGGCGCCACCGCCTCGCGCCCCTCCGCGTTCGAGCCGCCCTCCGTCTGCAGCCGAGCGACCTCGCAAGCTCCGTCTTACTCCTCGCACGTGGTCGCCGCCTCACCGTTCGAGCTCCTCTCCCAGACGCAGAGCTCCATCCGCCACCGGAGATCCCACCGTCAGCGGCCGAGCCAAGGGAGCAGCGCCGCCCCGACCCGGCGACCCCGCCTCCGTGGTCCTCGTTGTCCTCGCCTCGGCCGCCATTAGCCGTCCCTGCCCCGAGCCCCGCGACCGAGCATCTCCTTGCCCGTGTCCGGCCGCACTGTGTCCTCCCTCCCCTCGCTGCCGTCCTCGTCGACCTCCCCGTGTACGGAGCTCCGCCGATCGCATCCCGCCTCCCTGCCACCACCTTCCTCTCCATCGTCTGTGCCCCGGCATTGCCAGGTCCGCCTCGGTCGTGCTTCGTCTGCCCGTGCGAGGCCCTGCGCATGCCTCCTCGACCTGGGTCTCGACCCCAACCTAGCCCCAGCTAGCCAGCGCCTCGCGGTCTCGGGCCGAACGTCTGTTGCCACCTCCTGCGTGACCAGATGGGGCCAGGTCCCCTAGGTGAGCCCCTGGCCAAGTGTTGTGGCATCCGGAGCCAATCAGTGGCCAAGATATGTTCCTGTGTGTTTGATGTCCACTCGTCTTGGTGTCGCCTTTTGTGTTGATGTAATCTTGTCGCTGCTAAGGTCGAACCTTGCTCATTGCAGTCCATGTTTGTCTCGACATGATCTTCTCGTCTGCCCGGTACATCGCAAGGAGCATGCCGACACTCGTTAGCCCATCGACAAGTACTTCAACATGGAACCCCAAGACCTCCTTCTTGGATCCGATGATCGAGACCTTGAACGCCATGACCGTCTACACGGGCCCGAAGACCACGGATGCGACAAGATCTACTCCGTTGTCCGAGAATGTTCCCGCCGAGACCGATCCCCGTCGAACCCTGTCGAACCCCGAACCTCCGGAACCAAGATCTTCCGAACCCAGACGTGTGACCCTAAGCCTCTATTTTTATAATATGACATATACCTGTCGCATCATTAAATCATCATGCTTGCATACATGTCATCTGGTGGGTTGGGTTAAATAGTCGATTCACCTAAATTAAATATGGACTCTATATGCGGGCTATTCTAGTCTTATTCCGGACTCCATTTAAATTTGTGTAGCGAACCGATACCATGTTTTGCCTTGTTAAGACAACATTTAAATTGCGAGGTAGTGAAACAACTCGAACCATCGAATTAATTGTCGGGAGCCCGCTTCCGCTTAATATTGACTGATTGCACCGCATCTGCATCATATCATAATCATGCCGGATCTTTTGCCGTAGTATTCAATATTGCATCCGGTGTTTCTTCTAGTGTTTGCTTCTTCACGGATTAGGCTGATGAGTTGATGCGAGTACCGACAAGTTCTCTGGATGTGATCTCCGGCAGTGTTCCCCAGGCGAGCAATCTCCCCCTTTCTACCTATTTTGCGTTTATAGTCTTTACTTCCTCCTGTTGCTCTATTTCTATCTGTGTTATAATGCTTTAGTTTTCGTGAACCATTTATATTCCTTGCAGCCTCTATATTGCCTTGGACACATCCTATTGCATGTTGATTGATAGACAGTTGGCCTTGCGAGTCGTAGTTGCTTGCTCAGGTGATGCTTTGCGTCGTGTCGTTCCACTGTTGATAGAAGGTTGGCACATGCTTATTGGTGGAGAAGCTTAACGGTGGAGATGATCATGGCTTACATTATAACTTTTTAATTAAAATGCTGGAAATAGATATAATGCAGAGGCATCGGTGGGTAATAGTCAATATTTGGTTTTTAACCGCCCACTTGTGTCCACCTAGGACCCGAGTTCTTGACACCTGTTCCGAGATCGAGCGCGCTAACCATAGGTGGGGTGTGTGGGCACCCCCATCGGCTTACTACCTGATTTCAAAGTACTGTACCGGGGGCCACAAGTAGTTTGGGGCTTTATTACTATTCTGTACCTATGCCATGCTTTACTGCTTTATTTAAGATTGTGCGTGGAGCACCTGTACTGTTTAGGATGTGGAATGTTTTCGCGATATCTACAAGCTCAGTCACACTTTCGGGTTCCCAGTTGTTTACAGCCATTGGCACAAACCCTGGGTCCGCCTCGGAGCCGGCCGACTTCGTTGCGGGTAGCTTAGTGGGGTGGCTCCCCATGTACTTGCTTTGGGTCTAGGAAACGTCATGACTTAGGCCCCGCCGACATACCGATGGGTGTATGTTAATTGATCTGGCAAAAAGGGTCGAAGTGCGTGTGGATACTTTGGTGCACCCCTGCAGGTTAAATCTTTTCGAAAAGCCGTGTCCGCGGTTATGGACGACTTGGAGCACAGTTTCTCGATCATAGAAAACTATAACTAAAGTTTACTGTTATATTGACTTGTATCCGAGATGAATAGTAAGTTGAAAAACTGCCATGGAAAGATTGAATAAAACTGCCAATCGTGTGAGTTTCCTCGGCTTGACTTCCTCGTTTGGTCTCGAGGGGGGAATACAAGGATGGGTATGTTTGGTGTTAGTGTCAGGTTGGATCCGAATAGGTCTCTCTTATCTCTCTCTGATAGCCGCCAGTATTACAGAGTCTTTATAGGTTGTTTAGTGTCGCCGCGCTGCCGCTTCAGTCCACCATACCTGTGTAGGCGAGGACCGCCGAATTCTAGGCTCGCCATGTACTGGTCTCCGTAGTGATGCTCCACTTTTTCCTTTGCCCTTTGTCGGCACCCCTTTTGTCTTAGCAGGTTGATCGACGTCGTTAGCAGGGTTACCCTTCCGGCTTGGCCTGGGCAGGGTTATGGATGCCATTGGTTATTCTACAGGGCTCTTAGCCCAATTTGCATCTTGTCCGTACTCGGACGCTGTATCGATTTCAAGGTGATTTGGATCTTTGTGTTGTATATCTGTATTATTGACTCGTTGAGTCGCTGTTGTATATATATCTGTTCTATGGGTCCCATCAAGGACTGTTGTGTAATGATATTACTTCGTTTTCCACCCGCACAAAAGTGCCTGGTGGGCGTCCTTGAATCGTTTCTATGCGGGTTTGGCGGGAAGCACTAAAACTTGCATAGGGCCGATTCAAGGGTGTTACATTTAATAGATCTCTTCTCTCCCCATGTGTGTGAAAGTGACAGCGTGCACACCATGGTGGCACTTAGGCTAGAGATTACAAATACTTGTTGTGAGTTATATTTGGAGTTGGATGTCTTTATGAAATTGTGGTGTTTGTTGGACTCATCTGGTGCTCAAGGTGACAGTGTGGGGTTTTATAGATGGGAAAGACTTACTTTGAGGTGTGCTGTTATAGCCCTACCATCGATTAGAGTGTCCAACCGGAGAGTAGTTAAGAGTAGTATCATAAAGAGAAGATATGTATATGAGAGTGTTCACTAGTGAAAGTATGATCCCTAGGCCTTGTTTCTAAGCATTGATACACCGTTTGCAATTAGATCTGTTACATGTTTGCTTGCTTCCATCTTTATTTCAGTTTGTCTTTAGTCTCTTCCACGCCATCAAGTTATTTTCTATCACCATTACCACTTATAATTATCTATACCACTTGTATTTCACTATCTCTTCGCCGAACTAGTGCACCTATACACCTGACAAGTGTATTGGGTGTGTTGGGGACACAAGATACTTCTTGTATCTTGATTGCAGGGTTGCTTGAGAGGGAATACCTTTAACCACTTCCTCCCTGAGTTCGATAAACCTTGGGTGATCCGCTACGGGAAAACTGGTTGCTGTTCTACAAACCTCTGCACTTGAAGGCCCAACAACTGTCTACAAGAATATAAGTGCGTAGACATCAAGCTTTTTTCTGGCGCCGTTGCCGGGGAGGAAAGGTAAAAGGTATTCACACCAGAGGATTAAAGAAGAAGAACCTCCCACGGCAAACGCCTATTTTCTGGCGCCGTTGCCGGGGAGGTAAGCTAAAAGGTACTCACATCCTCCGGTGTGAGTGCTCGAAGTTATTTCCTTTAGATTATGCAATTTTGACTTTTTCTTTCTTGTTTTCACTAGTTAGGCTTAATGGAAAACAACAACAAAATTAGAGAGCTTTATAGTATTTATCTTGAGTTAGGACATGAAGTATTCGAAGAGTTAAAAAACCTATGGAACTTTATTTGCATGCTAATAGCAATGTTGTTAGTATGAATTCTTTGGACACCATTATTGCTAATGCTATGGAAAAGTCTAAGCTTAGGGAAGCTAGTTTTTATGAAAATGATCTTTTTAGTTCCCCAGCTTTGGAAGATAGCTATTCTATTGCTTATGATGATACAAAACCTCCAATATATAACGATTACAATGATGAATATGATATTTTCAGTACACCTACTATTGAGGAGGCAATTAATTATGACTACAATATGCCTCCTATATTTGATGATTATGGTGATGATAATAATAATGATAGCTATTTTGTTGAATTTGCTCCCACTATGATTAATAAGAGTGACTATGCTTATAGGGAAAGTATTAATCCTTTTATGCATGTGGCTCATGATAAGAATGTTTTATGTGATAGTTATATTGTTAATTTTATTCTTGATGCTACTGAAATCTATTATGAGAGAGGGAAACATGGTTTTATGTGTCTCAACAATATTAAGTTTCCCCTCTTTATGTTGAAAGTTTTGAAATTGCACTTGTTTTGCTTTCCTATGCTTATTGCTTTATGCTTTCATGACTTGTTTCTTTACAAGATTCCTATGCATAGGAAGTGGGTTAGACTTAAATGTGTTTTGAATTTGCTTCTTGATGCTGTCTTTTACTTCAATTCATATTTCTTATGTGAGCATCTTCTCAAACTATCATGCCTAACTTAAAGGCGTTAAAGAAAAGTACTTATTGGGGGATAACCCAAAAGTTTTAGATGAGTCTTGAAAGTTATTACTTCTGTAATAACGGCTCCTTATCCTTTTTATATGCTTTTTGTGCCAAGAGTAACCTCTAATGAGAGAGAAGTAATGATTGGGAAAGTTGCTGTCCAGAAACAGATTTCTGTGCTTCACCGTAAAAATTAGTGTAAAATCTCTGTACGTCCTTTTGAGGCGTGAATTTTTGTGCTTCTGCCCACGTTGTTATCTAACTTTTGTTAATTCAACACTTTTCGATTTGAGCAACAGAAGGTCTTAAAAAAAATTCGTTTTTACCTGCTGGTCTGTTTTGACAGATTTCTGCCATTATTTGCATTTGCTTCTTGTTGGTTCCTTTTTGAGTTCTTTTGGGGAATTGAGATTTTTGAGGGAAGTGCTACAGTAGCTTGTGTTTTAATGGAAGTTTTATTGATGTTAGAACTGAGCCTAAAGACTTATTATCTTGAGTGCACTAATTTTGCTAATAAAGATTGTGTGAAGTTTTGTATGAAGGAAAAAAATTCAGGTGTATCAAAGGAACGAGTAATGAGATGAAGGATGGACTAAAGCTCAAGCTTGGGGATGCCATGCGTGTCACCCCAAGAAATATCCAAGAAGTACAAGCGTCAAAGCTTGGGGATGCCCAAGGCATCCCCTTCTTCATCAATAAAAATCCCAGGTTTCTTCCAAACACTTTATTTTATTGTTTCATGCACAATTGTGTTGTTCTTGGAGCGTCTTCATTTTTCGTTTTTGGTTTTTCGATCGCTTGGTTTTCTTAGTTTGCTGAATAAATTGGTTGGACCCCCTCTTTCATACATTGGTTTTCAAATAACTTTGGTTTGGTTTGGAAAAGAGTAGGAAAGCTCATGCTTAAGTGGTAATGAGAGCTTGTTTTTGACTGTGGCCTATGCTTTGTCATGTCATGCTCGATATTGTTTCAGATTAATGCTTAGTATTCTTTGTTGTAGCATGACTTGTTATAAACAATTGAGATTGCTTAATGTGCCTTGAAAGGATCATGCGTTGTTTTAGCATATGAAAGCATAGTATAATGGTATTCTCCTTTGATGCTTTATTTGGGTTGACTCGGCGCATGCTCACACCATGTTATGACTATCTCAAGTCACCATAGCCTTTTTGATCCTTTAGTTTTCAACTTGTAGTATCACTTTATGCTTTGATCAATGATGTTTTGTCGCTCTACATGATTATGGCCATTATTGCTCTCTTAGTTTGTCGCTCCCCGTCTTTTGCTAGCCTCCACAACCAAGTATGAGTTCCACTCATGCATCCAACTCCCTAAACCAAGTTATTCCCATGAGTCCACCATACCTACCTATTAGCTTATGCTATTCCAAGTATATTCATGCTTTTGTTTACCTTCCAAATTAAACTTGTTATGAGAAAACTAGTGATTAAACCTCTCACGAACTTGATGGCACACTTTACTTTTCTTGCCCCTAATAAACTTGAACCATTGTGTCATCTATGTTGTATATGCTTACACTTATATGTTGGGGATTAGCAGAACCATGCTGTCATGGGGAACGCTTTCAACATTGCACTTGGTACTTGTACCTAGTTGATATCATGCTCTTTTGTCTATGGATTTCGTCGGTGTGAAATGAAAGGGGAGCTTGTAAGTCCATGGAGTTATGCATATGTGTTAGAGAAACGCCTGGGCCCCTGGTCTAATCCATGCTGACATGGTGGAAACCTGCAGCGTAACCATAATGAGCTGTCTATGAAGAATTCTTCTTATAAAAAAAGAGTCAGATGTTGACAAAAAAAAGAGAAAAAGAAAAAAAGAGATTATGAAAAGAGGAAAGAGAGAAAAAAGCACCATATTCCCATGGTAAATAAGAAGATTGCTGAGATGCTCGTTGTCTGCTTGCCTTGTCATTTTGATATGGGGATTCTTCCGTATCATCGGGCAAGGGGTACCCTGTTGGCGGTTCTCTATGATACACATGTACTTACAATGACAAGAACTACCGGTAACTAAACTTGAGTAGCATGAGGAGCGGCCCTCGTATTCAAGGGACATGAGATTTCTAACTTATACTTTGTCAAGCATGTACACCATAGTTTGTTCACTTTAACCTTAATCACTTCAAGATGCTTATGATAGGGGCAATGAGAGCTGAAAGCTAATAAGTACCATAATTTTTGGAAGCTCTTTATGAAACTTGAATCCCTACTTCCTTCTATGAAGGCCTTTCTTCCACCATTATATTGGGTCTCCACCTTCTATCTTTATGCACCTACTTTGAGAGCATAGTGGCCATTCTTAGTTCTATGTGCATTGTCCCAAGACTTGTTGATTGATGCATAGCTTTGATATTGCTTGTTTTAAACTATTTGTATCTAGTCACTCTTATGAACTTTGAAGGTGTCCTATGCATTTATATTTGCTACTCTATGAGGGACAAGCTGAATGCCACTATGCTATGTCTTCTTTATGTGAAACAAACAAACGTCTTGCAAAGCATTGTTATTCATGAATCTTTTGTTTGTGCCTTTTCTTGTTACAACATAGTTTCTATGTCTTATTGTTAGAACTTTATCTATCATTCTATGTTGAAGTATCCCAGCTATCAATGTTTTACAAATAGTTTGATCAAGTTTATGATGGTGCATGTCACCTCAAAAATTATTCTTTCTTTTTATCACTTACCTACTAGAGGACGAGCAGGAGTTAAGCTTGGGGATGTTGATACATTGCAAATGTATCCATAATTTTTGATGTTCCATGCTTGGTTTTATCTACTTTCTTATGTTTTGTCCACACTGTGGAGTACTTTTCATATGATTTCTTGGACTAACCTATTAACAAGATGCCACAGTGCCAGTTGCCTGTTTTTTGCTGTTTTTGGTTCCAGAAAAGTCAGAAAATGAATATTCTCGGAATTGGACCAGACAAAAGCCAAAGTCGATATTTTACCAGAAGACTCACGAAGCCAGAAGACGAGACGGAGAGGGGCCAGGGGCCAGCCACACCATAGGGTGGCGCGGGTCCCCCTTGGCCGCGCCACCAGGTGGTGTGGGCCCCTCCGGCCTCCACCGACTTTGCCCTTTCGCCTATATATTCCTCCCAATGCGAAAACCCTAAATCGTCAAGCCTCCAGCCACGAAAAGTTCCGCAGCGCCGCCGCCACCGAAGGGGAGATTCGGGGGACAGAAAGTCTCTGTTCCGGCACCCTGCCGGGACGGGGAATTGCCCCCGGAGCCATCTCCATCGATCTCCACCACCATCTCCATCACCGTTGCTGATTCCCATGATGAGGAGGGAGTAGTTCTCTCTCAAGGCTAAGGGTTCTACTCGTAGCTATGTGTTCATCTCTCTCTATGCATGATCTTATTCAGATCATGAGCTTGTAATCTATAGATCTACCTTGCTACTCAAGTGCTTTAATAGATCTCTGTTGTCCCCATGTGTGTGAAAGTGACAGCGTGCACACCATGGTGGCACTTAGGCTAGAGATTACAAATACTTGTCATGAGTTATATTTGGAGTTGGATGTCTTTATGAAATTGTGGTGTTTGTTGGACTCATCTAGTGTTCAAGGTGACAGTGTGGGGTTTTCTAGATGGAAAAGGCTTACTTTGAGGTGTGCTGTTATAGCCCTACCATTGATTAGAGTGTCCAACCGAAGAGTAGTTAAGAGTAGTATCATAAAGAGAAGATATTTATATGAGAGTGTTCACTAGTGAAAGTATGATCCCTAGGCCTTGTTTCTAAGCATTGATACACCGTTTACAATTAGATCTATTACATGTTTGCTTGCTTCCATCTTTATTTCAGTTTGCCTTTAGTCTTTTCCACGCCATCAAGTTATTTTCTATCACCATTACCACTTATAATTATCTATACCATTTGTATTTCACCTCTTCGCCAAACTAGTGTACCTATACACCTGACAAGTGTATTGGGTGTGTTGGGGACACAAGAGACTTCTTGTATCTTGATTGCAGGGTTGCTTGAGAGGGAATACCTTTGACCACTTTCTCCCTGAGTTCGATAAACCTTGGGTGATCCACTTAAGGAAAAACTTGCTGCTGTTCTACAAACCTCTGCACTCGGAGGCCCAACAACTGTCTACAAGAATAGAAGTGCGTAGACATCAATTACCATTCTTGTAGACCTCTCGAAGCTCGTGCTGCCCACCCTTCTTCAACCATAAAACTGGCATGTTGCCGCAGCGGATGCCATAAACTTTCCTCACCATGTACTTAGTGAAAATTATCTTGTTATGGTTGAATTTGAACTCACGCAGCACAGGGGTTGTATTAGTAGCAATGAAATCGACCAGCTTGTTCAGTATGATGAAAATACAGTAAGCAACGCTCTGAATGCGCTCTTATTTTCAATTACTCTTCTCTTGTCAGGGAGAAGTTTATCAGCAAGAGTACGAAGTCGCTTCGCAGCAAAACGGTCTTTTGAAATCCACATAGGTGGCTCATGCTCAACAAAAATACAAAAGGAAAAAAGGTTAGAAACTATGAAAATGTAGCAAAAACTGCCTCAACAAACAAAACAGCACCGCTCCACATATAAACCAAGGTTACAACGCAGTAGCCTAGGAAACATATCCCAATATGCACAACTACCAAACCAAAAAATGCTACAACCTGCCTAAGCAACAAAAACATCAATGAACCATATCCTTCATGCATAAAACTACACACTGCCTAAAAAGTAAACAACATTAACCTAGGAAGCAAATCAAGCAAAAACTATGATGTAACCTTACAAAAACTATGCATATATAAACAAAAACAAATAAGCAATAAAGCAAAATTGGGGAAGCACAACCTAGTAAGAACAGCAACAAGAATAGATCACAACAAGCATCAACCTACAAAGCATGAATTCATATGTATCCTAACAAGCTACAAAATTGGGGAAATCTGCAAAAAAAGTATAATCCGTATGAGGCAGGGCCCGTAAGGAGCGGAAGCAACTTGCAACCATGACGTTGACCTCGGAAGGATTCTGGTCCTTTTCTTCACGGGGGATTCTACACCACGGAAGGTTTATGCCCAGATCGAGCAAAGAGCGACGGGCGCATCGTCACATCCTTGGTCGAAAACGAAGCTCGAGAGGAGGCATCTAATGTCACCGCTCCATCGGTGACATGAGTTCGAGGTGAATTGGACGCGTCGAGCGACAGCAAACCCACGCTAGCTACCAATAGCTAGTAGTAGTACCCAGCAGTTGTTTGTGCTCTGAAGTCACGGTTTTGTTCAACACACTCTCGCTATTATTCTCCGTGCGATGGGGCTTACGGCGTTTTGTTCCTGCATGGGCACACCACACGTCTCCCTCTCGTCGCCGGTCCAGGCTTCAGAGTTAGTCCAGGCTTTTCACGGAAACTTCTGCACACCGGTGGTGCTCAGCTCAGACGATTAAACAATTCCCCTGCCGTCAGACCATGAGATTATGAAATTGCAGAGAGGGCGGCAGGCGAGAGAGACCCCGTCATTTTCAGCAGCTTAGACTAATCGACGTACCTAACCTAACGTTCGCGACAATGGGAATCAAAACTGACGCCTAAGCCTAATCATGTTCGTCGAGGTCGGGCTTCCTTTTTCAATGGTTACCTAGCCTGTCTGAATCGGTCATATTGTATATAGAACTGCAATTTGCTAGGAAAATATCTGCTTTACTTTATAGTTCAGGCGTTGGGTCAGTACGTCATTCAATTCAGGCCGGATACAGACATGGCCGGAGCTTTCACCCTCTTGTAAACACAGCCCTTGCTCAAATTCGGAAGGTAAATATGGTGGAGTTTTCATCGACTTGTAACAACAAATGGTGTACAGATAAGCATGGCAGCAGGAAATTAAACCGTATACTTGATGGTGTGCATCGCCGTTCTATTTTTTTCCCGAGTGAAGGGCATGCTCCCCCAGCTTTCAATCAATTAAAAAAAACCGCATAGCAGCAGCTGGTTTACAAAATCAATTTTGTTACAATTCAATCTGGGGTAACTCAACCCACAAATATCAGAACGAAAACTAGGGGCGTGTTTGTCACGCCTGGCCGGCAGAAATAAGGCAGTTTGTAAAATAAGACGCTGGGCCGAACTCGCACAGTATGAGTTTAAAGCACCCAAAATCTTGACCCGCTGGAAATACCGAAATCAAACATTTTTGTGGGATAGACCCTTGCGAGCCAAAGCTCGGTACGCGACACATGACACACGTGCGAAGAAGAGCAGGGAGCTCACAACGCATCGAGAACGTGCACCATAAATCCTCTCGCCGCTTGCTCACCGCTCCCACTCTCCCCATTTCGCAACTACTCCTTCCTCCCGTCTCAGCGTCGGTGGTTCCTCTCTTGCCGGCAGATCAAAGACCACCGCAAGGGCAGCAGACGGCAGGTAGATCGAGGCGAGCACTCCGTTTCTCCCGATTGCAGGGGGTCTACGACTACATCTTCTTCTTCGGCAAACGGAAGCTCTAGAGCTGCACCAATGCCGGTAAGGCCTCGAACCACCCTCTCTAAGCCTTAGAGCATCTTTAACGGAGCCCTTAAACGTCCAGCCTATAAATCATAATTACAGACTCATGTTTTGCAGGTTCGAGTTCATCGGCGCAGATCGGAGCCCGTGAAATCAACCCGCAAATTTGAATTTTAAAAACTCCGGTGAGAAATTTAACGCGCGAATGCACTAGTTCATCTGCAGATCCATCAATTCATACAAAATACACCAAAATCATAAAAAAAAAACTTAAATAGGGGGAGCTCGCCAGGGACGCCAGCGCGTCCACGTGTCAAAAATCGAGCTCCCCGTGAAGACCGGAGCTCCGCACCGGCCATCTAGTCGTCGAGGACGACGACCACCTCCATCCCGTCGACCGTGACATCAGCCTCCATCTCCTCATCAGCGCCGCCTTCGGATCCGCCCGCGACCGCCTCGGCCTCCACCTCCTCGGCGCGTCGGGCCAAGTTCACTGCGGCGATGGCGGCCTCCACCTCCTCCCACTCACGGTGGTCCCGCTTATCCGCGTCCACCTTAGATTTCAGCGAGCGCTCGCAACACCTGATATATCTCTTCCTCGTCGCCGCAGCGCATCCGCTTCGGGCGCGATGAAGAGGACGAGGACGACGCCTCGCCGGAAGGATGTAGGAGAGCTCGTGGCGCCTCCGCTTTGGGCAGGCCTGCGACATAGGGAGCCCATGAGGGGGTGGCCGTAGACCCTTGTCCAGCGGCGCACCGCCCGGCGCTTGTCCCCGATGGACCGCACTAGCTTCGTGCCTGCCTCGTTGGGGCAGGGATACAGGGACAACCACTGGAGAGGCCGCCGGCCACCACCTCCTCCTCCGCCTCTACGGCCTCGTCCCTGCCCGCATCTGTTGTGCAGCATTGACATGGCGAGGGCGCCGTCGTCGATCCACAACTGTTGTGGCCTGATTCGTTCGCCAGAGGAGGTTAGTCTGCGCGGTGGCGACAGGGGGATAGGGTTTGCTATGTGGCGGTGGCGTGCGGGTTGGAACCCGTATCCGCCCGCACGCACACTACCTGCAGGGGTTGTGGAGGGTGGTTCAAGGGGGCCCATGAAAAAAGAATACGGGTAGGGGTCTTTACGGGCTCGGTTAGCTCGGCCTCTCGGCCCACAACCAGTATTCTTGCCAGGATTTTTCACCGTTCATGTTCTTCCCATAGGCCGATGATTACTTCACATTCTGTTCCCAATAGGTTGCTACATAGCATGTCTGTTATGATTGATCTTGGACACATAATTCCTAATATGAGGCACAAAAAATAGTTATCCATTTTTCTGACTGCCGATGATTACATACGCACTACAACATACTGGAAGCGATTATCCTATAGAACCTTGTTCTGCCATCTATTCAAGCTGATGGAACTTGGTTCAGTAGGATCATTGCTTTATATTGTAAAAGTTGTGAACTATGAGGCAAATGGTGTAAATGTTGTGAACCCAGCTTGTGATGACACTTAGTACGAATCGTTCATAGATCTGGTGCTATATAGGAACCCGATGATATGCACAACTAAATTGGGTGTGAACCTCCTATGGATTCCTATAGCACCAACTCTATCTTGTGTGTGCTAGTTATTCTGAAGCTGAGCAGTAGTTAGGTCATTGTGTTTTGCTTTCTTTGGCCAATGATTACAAAGTAGCACAATGAAATGCAAGTGGATACTTTTCATGAACAAACTTGTGTGCTAACCAAATTCATTGTTCATTTGTGTTTCCCATGAGGAGAATCCATTTGCATCTGTGCCATTGCATAGGAGGCCATGTTGATTGTTCATATATGATCACAAAAATGTATGTGCTTACATGTGTTGATTCTTTATTCAGTGCTCAAAGCTGTTGATCGGAGGTGCTCTCCCGAGCAATGGAGGAGGACACTCTAGGGACGCTGGTGAGGGTAGTGCCTCCAAGGGGGCTAGCGATGGTGGTGAGGTCAGCGGCGTGAAGAGGCCGAGGGGTAGGCCTCTCAAGATTGGACACTTCCATGACCAGGTAGGTCCAACCCATTTCTCCAAGGTGATCTTGGCATCTAGGTTGGACCTGCTGCCAATCCCTAATGGCTTCAGGCCTTTCCTCGACACTGTGCCAAGGGCAATCATGCTCAAGATGAACACCGAATGCAGTTGGATGGTGAAGCTCCGGGATGTCAGCGGCAAGATTTGCCTTGACCAGTTGAAGGGTGACCTATTCAAGGTCACCATCTTCAACTACACGATGTGCGAAATGATCAGGAGGTGCCCCCAGCATGATCCAGCCCTTGCCATGATAGACAAGTGAAATGAGTGTAATCGGTTTGTGTTTGATGTGAACCTTGTTGTTTTGTCATGCTAACCATGTTATTTCTGTCTTGCACTATTGTTAACTATGTTTATGTATGTTTTATCTTGTTGTGGTTTATCTTGTTGGGGTTTATCATGTTGATGTTGATGTGTGGTAAGCTCACCATATGGGGAAGAGGTTATCGGAGCACACGATCAGGATGAAACCAAACACAAATTTTCGGTTCTCTCAAGCCTAATACAAGCCACCAAATGATGGGCCTCATTTCTGCCCAACTCCCGAACAGTGTACATGCGGGCTACCAAATAATTGGGAGATTTTGGCCCAGAGCTTGATCCGCGCGTGCAAGTTGCACCAATGGAAAAAAGGCCTACGAGCAAGCAAACACGCCCTAGACTACAGCAACTACAACTCATTGTCCAAATTTCAAACCAAAGTCCATAAGATCCCAGCCATAAGATAAGTTAAATAAACAAGTTTTTTTAGATTTTCCATAAAAACCATAAGATCCTAACCACACCAGCCGCCATCAAAGCCTAAGAACTTTTCCTCTTATTGGATAAAACCCAAGAAAAGACATATCATATTCTAGAACGAAAATTTTGGATATCTACAGTACAAGCCACCACATCTCATACATAAGCTAGAGCACACTTAAAAAAAGTGATTAATTGCTTCTTGTGGCACAATCTACAAGTTTCTACACCTACCCAACCTATTTTAGGCGAGTTACTTTTGTAAGAATACTTGTCCTGAACCAGAGCCCATATAAAAACTTTTACTCTAGCAGGAATCTTAGCAAAAAAAATCATATAAGGAATATTCACATAGTGATTTTTCAGATCTAGGTACATAGACTTAATAGAGAAGGTACCATTTTTCTCCAACAACCAACTACAACTATCTCTATCATTTTTTTAGAGCAACCGGCATGAGCTCTGCCTTTTCTATTAGAAGCAGGAAAAAGAAGTCTCGATTCAGAAAGGCACGTTTAGATTAAGGTGGAAACATGCCAAAACCACCACTACCCCCCCCCCCCCCAACACAAAAAACTAATCAGGTTCAGCTAGGATAGCCTGCCCACGCAGCGCATAAGCCGTCAATCGTTGGTGAATGTTATCTCTAGCAATAGAAACCACCTCGACGTAGGTCAATCGCCGGCCCGTGAAAATTCATCTATTCCACTCTTTCCAATCATTCCACATCACATACAACATGCGCCCACTGAGGCGGTTCTGCTCGGATCTAGGTTTCCCCATGATCAGGTCATCCCACCACTCGGAAAAGGAGGGGAAAACATGTATGTGACTTCCCTTAGCATCGTTATCCCGGTCTTGTGTTGTAGTCCACACCACAGTCATGAAGGGGTAGTATTTGCATAGATGAAGAGCCGTTTCGGGGGCCGAGCCACAAAGATGGTAGGTGGGATCATTTGGCCATCCTCTGATGGTCAGCATATCGGTCGTGAGAAGTTTTCCGTGGAGGGCCAGCCAGGAAAAAAGTTTGCATTTCGGCTCGGCGTGGGCAGACCAAATTTTTTGCGTCTTGAACTTGGAGAAGCATCCATTGAATTGAGCATGGTAGGCCGAGCTGGCAGTGTAAACACCGCTAGTCGTCAGGGTCCACCTGATGGAATCTTTAAGGGTAGGGTCGAGCTGATTGTTCTGGACGATGTCCCAAACTTCGAAGTATTGATTCAACTGAATGGGGGTGTGGAGCCTAGCAATCGACCGGATCCAGTTATCCTGGGAGAAATCAACCGATCTTATTTTCCTGGTGGTGATGTTGTATAGGTCGGGAGCCCACTGTTTTATCGGCCCCCGGCCACACCAATCATCGTGCCAGAAGGAGGCCATCTCACTGTTTCCCAATGAAATCTTTGTGCAGGCCCGAAAAAGGTCCATATCAGCCGGGCTGCACGGCAGCTTCGATCCTGCGCAAGTGCGCGATGGGTCGGTCCACTAGAGCCAAGGCCATCGAAGTCACAGCGCTCTCCCCAAGTGATCAAGGTCCGTCATCCCAAGGCCACCCAAGGCCTTCGGCGTGCAAACAGTCTTCTAGTTGACCAGCGCTTCCCCCTTGCAACATGTTCCCCTTCATCGCCCACCCAAACAAAGTTCCTGGCGGTCTTTGTGATCTGATTGTGTGCCCATTTAGTGAGCGGGATGTCCGTGGAGTGGTACACCGTCGTGGCCATTAGCACCGATTTGGCCAGGGTGACTCTCCTCTATGCGCGATGTTCTTGCCATACCAACCAGGGAGCTTCCTGGCGATCTTGTCAAAAGGAGGCTGGAAGTCGACTTTGCGCAGACGACGAAAGTGAAGAGGTAGTTCCAAATACTTTCCAGGGAAACTAGCGAGCTTTGCGGGAAAAATAGAGAGCACGTCGTTAAGGTCAATTTCTCCACATTGCACCGGGAAGATCTCAGTTTTATCCAAATTGGTCACGAGGCCGCTGGCCTTTCAAAAGCAGTCTAAAATGGCTTTAATGGCAGACAACTCTTCTTTGATTGGCGTGACAAAAACTCCAGCATCGTCGGCATACAACGAAATTCTGCATCTAACCGAGCGAGAGTTAATAGGCGTAAGAATCCCGTTGAGGGCCGCCTTGGCCAAGCTGCGTTGCAAGGGGTCGATGGTCAGGATGAAGACTATGGGCAAGAGCGGGTCGCCTTGTCTAAGCCCCCTTTTGTGCCAGAAGGCCGTGCCGAGGTCACCATTTAGGAGGACATGTGAAGAAGATGAAGCAAGGGTGAGGAAAATCCAATCACGCCACCCAGGACCGAAGCCGATGGCCGTCAGCACCTCCAAAAGGTAAGCCCACGCCACCTGGGGTTGTGTCCACATTTTAGTAGTCTCTCCATAAAGATTTCTCCTAAAAATGGACACAACCCCAACGGTGAAATTTACACTAAAAGTCAGAAGATAAAGTCTCAGAAAAGATTCTTGTAGGGGTTTATCCCCTAACGAGACATCCTCCCATAACAGAGTATGTTCACCATTACATATCGTATTTTTACATAAATAACAAAAATAGCTAGAGACATTCACGAGGCCTTGCCAGAAATGAGATTGATTAGGTTTCCCAGTACAATGAGATAAGAATACATTTGTTCATAGTAATCAAATCTAAAACACCTAATCCACCCATTCTCAGATGTTGGCAAACAAACTCCCAGTTAACCAAGTGATATTTCTTAACTCCCTCCTTTTCTTGACAAAAGAACTTTTCACGAAGAACTCCATTCTATTTTTTGTCCCCTTAGGAAGTTCATAAAAAGAGAGCATATAAAGTGGTACATTACTTAAGCACCCTCTTAAAATAATTAATCTACCCACATAAGACAGAAAAATTTCCCTCCCAAGAATGCAATTTATTCTCCATCTTATCTGCAGAAGGCTTCCAATCACTGTTTCTTAATCTTTCGTTATGAACAGGAACACCTAGATATTTAAAAGGCAGCTTTTCTTCTACACAAGTAAAAAATTGCAGTGTAATCCTCTACCTTCTTTAAAGCTTCTCCTAAGCAAATAACCTCACTCTTGTGAAAGTTAACTTGCATCGACGTTCTATACAGTACATTTATACGATTACATCACGACAAACATCAGGCGCCAAATTGATGAGAGCCGTCCCTAAGCATTTGGGAAGCATCGCGCCGGGAGTCTGGACTTTTGTTCTGTTTATTGTTCTCTTTTTTTCTCTCTTTTTAGGGAAAAAAGTTGACATGCAGTAGGATCGACCTGATCAAATATGGCATGTCTTGAAAGGGGGTAAAACCTAGACTGAATTGAAAGGAGTATTTGGAGGATTTTGATGACTCTAAATGGGGTACATAGCATTCGAAATATACACCGAGGGTAAAAGGTGGAATGCATCAAATTAATGGATTGTCCCTGTTACAAAAAGCACAACAAACATCTTGGTAGACCGAACCACACATTGCAGCGTATGTGCATATTCTTGTGAGCGGGGAAATGATCTTCTAAAACCTAGTTTTTAAATAACATTGTAAGGATGATCAAAAAACTCTCGGCCCCCGCGTCGCTCCGCTCTGCGGCAACTCGGGCGGCAGCGCAAACCCTAGCTAGGCCAACCCCTGCCCCTTCCCCCTCGCCGCCGCTTGAGGTCCTCGCCGGCAAGCCCGCGCGCGGCTGCCAAGGACGGTGGCGGCGAGGATCTCGCTGCTCCGCCTCTTCGGGGAGAGTTTCGGCATCTGAGGCGGCGGCCTCGGGAGGTGAGGGCGGGAGTCGATCTGGTGGCAGGGGCGCTCGCCGGTGCTGGTGACCGCCTTCCTCGGTCGCACGGGTGGCGAGAGGGCGGAGACTGATGGTCGCGGTGTGGGGGATGCCCCGTCGACCTCCTCCTCAAGATCTTAAGACGGCGGCTCCCCGTTCGTGCTGCTCCCACCCTGTTGCCTTTGACCCAACGGTCTCGCCGGTGCTTGAAGCTAGCTGGGGTGGCTGGGATGGGAGCTCTGGCCCGGGGGAAACCCTTGACCGGCGGTGGTGGTCACGACATCGACGATGCTGTTTGCGTAGTGTCCATTCTTGGAGGCGACAGTGAGGTCCATCTCGCATTCCCCCTCCCGTCCTGCCGGGTGAAAACCCAAAATCCCTTGGATTGGGCGGCGACGGCGTGCTAGCGTCGTGTCCTTCTTGGAGGCGTCACCTTGGGTATGCAGGGCGGTGTTTGAGCAATTATGGCCGGTTGGGCTGCTTGTGGCGGCGGGCTTTCTTGAGGTGATTTGGTTCCATGTGTGGTCGTTGGTCCTCTGCTTGTTGTTCTAGACTACTAGGGGTGGTCCGTGTTCGCTGGTGGTGTGGCGCCCTCGAGCCTGGGCGAGAGGGGATAGGGATCCCCTCTACGTTGGCAGGACCGCGCGGGTGGGCGTGTGATAGTGGCTTCTGTGTCCCGACCTCCCTTGGTGGTCGTGTTGCCATTCCTCTTGCCGTGTCTTCGTTTGGCGATCTCAGCCTAAAGCTTGCTGTCTTGAGGTGTGGTCAGTTTCGTGGTCGATGATGTCTGTGGATAGCTCACATGAAGAGGTGATCGTGGTTGTAATCCTTCCTTGGCCACTTGTCCTGTGTGTTCATCCGTGATCTAGGGAGAGCTACTCTGCCTCTCGACGGTGCGGCGCCCTTCGAACTTGGCCGAGAAGGCAGGGGCCTTCTTCAGAGGTGGAGGTGGATTCTACTCCATGGACAGTGCATTGGAGGCTGATGAAGGCAGGATCATTCTCCGGTGGCGTGCTTTGCTCCACAGTGTGTCTTCTCCACTTTGTTGATCGTCAGAAGGGCCGAGGGCTTCGACCTTCAAGCTGTGTTTCTCTATAATCTTTTTCTTGTCATGTGTGTTGCCTGTAAGCGGTTCGCTCAGTACTTTGTATCTGTCGTTTGTGGCTTGATTAATTTAAAGTCGGGCGTAAACCCTACAGTTTAAAAAATAACATTGTAAAGTGTCCTTCCCAAAATAAGTCACAAACACTGCAAATTAAACAAATGCATGCGAGGTTGTTATTTATATCCGACCACCAGCCAAAAGCACACGGTCCCTTCCTGGTGCTTTCATCTCAAGTAAGAAACTTCCTTATGCTCAGACCAAACAAAAAAAAACTCTGATACTCATACCTTACTGCTATAATGCTTGGTTGATTATAAAAGGTATGCCAAAAGAAATTAGTGTGATACCAAAACAACCATCTTTTATGCTGATAGATGGTGCACTAGCTCCATAATTGTTGTTGTTTAAGGCTCGGTTTTGGACTAAGAGCTCTCAAGCATCTACTAATATACTAGCAGACTCCTACTAGTATATTCCCTCCCATCACCAGCATGCTGGAATATGCAAAGACAAGGAACTTTACACTATCTGATACACTCGATTCAACAAGGGCTTGCCGGTTTGGTCCCAAGAAAACTAATAACTGGGAGTAGTATGTACCCTACACTACTTCGTCTTTTCCAAATTAGGACGTATATTAGGTTTCGTCATCAATATTATAAAGTTTAACTAATTATATGTAGAAACATATATACTGATTTTTCTAATATCAATTGCATATGTATAAAAAAGGCATGGCTTTGCACATTAATTTGCATGCATGTGACCAATTTGATTTTTATGCGCCTACAAAAATATATATGACAGAATTTCGTTTTCGAATGGACGGACAAGACGTGCGTGGCCACATATTTTGATCCTTTTCTTCACGGGGGATTCTACACCACGGAAGGTGTATGCACAGATCGAGCAAAGAGCGACGCGCACATCGTGACATCCTTGGTCGAAAACGAAGCTCGAGAGGAGCCATCTATTGTCGCGATCACCACCGCTCCATCAGCGACAGTTGGATTTCACTGGTTCACTTCGACGTGAATGTGACGCGTCGAGCGACGGCGAAGCCACGCCACCTAGCTACCCAGCAGTAGTTTGCGCGACAGCAAATCCTAGGCCGTTTTGTTCCTGCTGCATGGGCACACGTCTCCCTCTCGTCGCCGGTCTCGCCATTTCCTCCGTCCATGTACCTGTCGTGGCATCTGCATCTGCACGCGGTCCGCCACCCGGCCGCAACGCGCCAGAAGACGACCCTGCCGCGATCGATCGCACGCCTGTTTGTCCCCCTGCAGTATGATGCGCGCGTGGTATACGGCTCCTCCGCAGCCGTGTCTTTCAACACTAAGGCATTTCAAAGGCATCTTTCCCAACGGAATACGTTGAGGAGTTAAACACAGTAGGAGTTTTTGTACGTGTTGCTCGATTTAATCCTCGTATTCAAATTTTGCAGAATTTTAGACGTATACTTATCAATTAAACTTGATTTAGTCTTAAGCCATATTTGTCGTCGAAATTGCACAGATACAGACACCACATGGTCACGGGTCCCAGACGCAGGAGATAGCTACCTATAAATTTGCACTTAGCCCTTTCCATGTGACCCCATAACGCATGTCATGTAAAATATGTGAACCATCCTCTGCTCTAAAATCCTCGGTTCATCTAATCTCTAACCGTAGTTCATCTGTTTCTCCCCTATCCTCCGCATCGATTTCCTCTCTAGCCAGTGGCTCCCGTGGTTGGAGCTCAAGTGCGAAGGAGTACCGTGTTCCCTCAAGGGAGCTGCAAATCGATAAGTGCAACCCACAAGGGACTAAGTGCGATTTTCTAGGGCCGATGTTTCCTGCGAGTGAGATCCGCATCCACGTGTCATCCGCAAATTCATAGAGTAGGTAATGTATTCTTGTCGAACAAGTATATATTGCATCATTTCTTTTCGGGGGACAATCGTGCGCACGCATTAGTGTTGTGTCTGAGATTTAGTACCGGCCGGGTTGAGCATTATTTTGGTCGAGTAGTTAATTAATCCTGTTAGATTCTTGGATTACTAGTTGGATCATGTACGACTTTATTGTTGCTCTCGTATATACATTTAGGACTCCTTGACCAGCTAGCTAGCTTGCTGCGGATGCATGCATAATGCTTGTTTCGTTCTCCTGATCACGCCGGTGCGTGTGTGTGGCATCTTTTGCAATACAGCTCTTTATACTTGCACAAGTGTAGGCAAATTATAAACCACGGTGCTAAAACCCTAACAAGTTTATACATGATGATGCAGACAAACGGTCGAATGGTAGCTGTCTAGCCTCCTCCGGCCAAGGCATGCTTCGGTGCTCCCCCCTTCCAAATATTAAAAGGGGTAAAACAGTCTTTTATCCTTAATAATAATTGTTAATCTGGATTAATCATCGTGGGTCCATCTTGATCCAAATTAAGCCTAGGCCTTCATACGCACGTACATAGCACAGCTACTCATAGAGCTAGGAATCGATTGTAATTATCTAGAAAGAACCTGTTGGATGGTCCACCCTAGATTTATAGTTTAAGTGCCGACTTTTCAATCTGCTTCAGATTTGGTGTGTCGTCGACCTGATGAATTTGCTATCATTGCTCAAGAAACAACTTGGTTGTTCCAGCCATTGTGTGTTGCACGGCTTCCATTAGTATCACGACCAACCCGTCTAATCCGAGCGGCCATCCCGCCTGATTATCGACGTGCCAAGGAGCCGCAGCCAGTGTGCGCCTCCGAGGGATTGCCATTGCTCGTGCCAGCCACCACCGCTCGCGGTACCTGTGACGCAACCACAACTCGGCATGGTACCACCGCTGGGAACCACCATGAACGTGAGTGACAAAGACGAGCCCGGTACGACATACAATTTTCTTACGTATATGGATATATACTCGTACAGACCGTACATAATTGATTGGATACGGTTTCTACATGGCTAAATAACTTAATTATTCATTAATTACAACTTAACAATAGTTAGAGACTATATTACCCTTAGTTATGAAGAGGTATCAAGCAATCTCAGCCGTTGTTTGTGTTTAAGTTTAGAAAAGGAGAGCACCGGAGCAGAAGCGCCTCCGGCCTCTGTCAAACCGATTCTCATCATGGGTGTGCAGTAGTAGTGCAGATGCGGCCCCTGGCGCCGTCCGTCGCTGCGAGCAAACTCCTTCGACCCCTCCGGCTGGCTGGCCACAAGCTCGGCTGAACGACACGGGGCAACGTGGCAAAGTTTGGTAAGCTGATTCTGATACCGTGGCCCGAATGCCCAATATCAGCTCGACAACCTCCACCATCAGCGTGTCCCCATGAGACCGACCCTTGCACCGCTCACCATCACACACTCACAAATCAAACATCACGTCCACGAAATGTATTCTAGGTGAGCTAAGAGTGACAAGTTCGTAATAAAAGGCTTAAAAGGTTTTTGACAAAATCAAAGAGGACGTACAGTATAAATTTGACCCCATCGACTTTGGCATAGTCCCTTGTACATATAGGCAGTACAACAAAATGACACCCATTGAAAACTGATTTTGACCCCAGCTAATCAGACCCCTGCTACAATCACCTGTGTGCACTAAAGTTGGCCCAATACACGCCAGGCACGCTGCTTTTGGAAGCCCATGGGGTAGTATCGCGTGTGTTGATGGCCTAAGGAACGGATCGCTCCGACGTTCACGATTCGATCTTCATCTCTTCTGTTCGTGCTTTCGCGACCGGGTCTTCACCCATCCGCGATGCGGACGCTACCCTTTTTCTCCTCTAGATCGCCGCCTCGCCGGCACTGCCTCCGTCTGACGGTCCTCGACTCACCATTCCCAGATCGCTCAGAAAAGCAACAATAACAAGATCAGTAAGTATCACTAAAACTGGTCGTGGTCGATGCATCTAATTGAAACTTGATTTGGACTATTTTGGTTTCTCAATTCTCGTACTCCCTTCGATCCAAATTAGTTGATCTAGATTTGTCTAGATTCGAATGTATAGACTTATTTTAGTGCTAGATACCTCCGAATCTAGACAAAACTAAGTCAACTAATTTGGGTTGGAGGGAGTATTATGTTACAGTTTCTTACATGTTGATCTTTTAATTGCTTGAAGGTGTGGGTGGGTATTGAATAATTAGTCAGACATTGATCACGTGGATTAGAGAATCCAATTTAGTCTCAATCGCCCCAACAATCTAGCACAATGTCAGGTAATCAAACAAGGACATTGTACTGTAATTTATCAGATGTATAACTCATACATATTATTGCAGGCAGTAGAAAATTTATGGAGAGTTTCTTGAATTTGAAAAGGAAATCGCCACCACCCACAACCAATGATCCTGATCATGAAGGTCCATCCAACACTAGTCGTAGTACACGTCCTTGCCCATTGCCGGTCCCTCCAATTCCAAGAGAGATAACACTTGATTTGAATGAGCTTCCATATGACCCGGCGGATAGAAAGAGGATAACCGAATATATAGGGCCAAAGCTACAAGATGAGATAAGACGGAAATATTTGGTTAGAGGTCCGTTTAGGCCACAACCTGGTTTTAAGTATCCACAGAGAAGCATAGGAGATCTCCAACGCCGGTTTAGTTGTAAATGGTATGGAAAATATGACTGGCTAGAGTACAGTACGAAGAAAGATGCTGCATTTTGCTTATATTGCTACTTATTTAGAGATTGTATTGAAGGCCAAGGGGGGAATCATGCATTTGTAGTCGAGGGTTTTAATTATTGGAACAAGGATGAACGACTAAAAGTCCATGTGGGTAAATCTCCTAATAGTTTTTATAACACGGCAGTCAAAAGATGTAATGATTTGCTAAAACATGGACAGTCAGTTGTTGTTGCTCTAGACAAACAAAGTAAAGTCACTCAAGAGGAGTATACGATCCGATTGAATAATTCCATAACCGCTGCCCGGTACTTACTGCATCAAGGTTTAGCATTTCGTGGCCACGATGAATCTAAAGAGTCTAAGAAGAAAGGAAATTTTTGAGAGTTGGCACACACTTTGGCAGAGCAAAATGAGAACACAAAGAGGATTGTGTTGATTGATACTCCTAAAAACCACCAAATGGTTGCTCCAGAAATTCAAAGGGACATTGCTGAATGTTATGCTGAGGTAATAATTTATTTCTATTTGTCATTTACTTCATTTTATTATTTACATCTTACAAATGGCTTGAGTTCTTATGGTAATAAAACTATTTTTGTGTGCAGATCATAGTTAAATCTATTGTTGATGAAATTGGAGATGGTGTGTTCTGTTTGTTGGTTGATGAGTCTGCTGATGTTTCCGACAAAGAACAAATGGCGGTAGTTCTACGGTATGTCGACAAGTTTGGAGCAATAAAAGAGAGACTTATTGGTGTTGTCCATGTGAATGAGACATCTGCTTTATGTCTCAAATCCAATATTGATTACTTGTTTGGTAAGTATGGATTGAGCATGAAACAAGTTCGAGGCCAAGGTTATGACGGTGCGAGCAACATGAGAGGTGAGTTCAATGGCTTGAGAGCTCTGATAATGAGGGAGAATAGCTCAACATATTATGTCCACTGCTTCGCTCATCAACTTCAGTTAGTCATTGTGGCAGTAGCTAAAAAGAATGATAATGTTAGCGACTTTTTTGACATGGTATCTCTTTTGATGAATGTGGCCGGAGCTTCTTATAAGCGAAAAGACATGATAAGAGAAAGCCAACAGGAGAGAGTGAAGAAAGCCATTGGATGTGGACAACTTAGCACTGGCACATGATTAAATCAAGAGCAATCGCTTCAAAGAGCCGGAGACACTCGCTGGGGCTCTCCTATAAAACTCTTCTGAGCATAAGTAACTTGTTCCCATATGTTATTGATGTGCTTAAATATGTTGAGAAAGATGGACCAAGTGATGCAAAGAAACGCCAAGCTCGTGGTCTCTTAGATTATGTCAATGCTTTTGACTTCGTATTTCATCTACACTTGATGTTGCTTATCTTAGGACATGCAAATGCTTTGTCTCTATCTTTACAGAGGAAAGATAAGGACATCTTGGAGGCTATGCAAGAGGTGAAGTTAACAAAGAAAAAATTTCAGCAAATTAGAGATGGTGGTTGGGACTCTTTATTGGAAAAAAGTTACTTGTTTTGTGCGGAGTATGGTATTCCGAAGTTGGATATGGAAGAACATTATATAGACCGACATAAACCAAGGAAGAAGACCAACCGTACCAACTATGAGCACTACAAATTCCATTGCTTGAACCCTGTTATTGACTTGCAGCTTGGAGAGTTCAATGATCGTTTTACTGAGGTAAACTCAACTCTCCTTACTCAGATGGCTGCATTTAGTCCTAAGGATTCCTTTGATGCTTTCAAAGTTGAGACCTTAGTGGATTTGGCTAAGTCATATCCAGATGATTTTGATTATATCCAATTGAAAGATCTTGCCCATGAACTTCCATTCTACAGTGATAATGTACGAGCAGATGAAAGATTTGCTGGTTTGAAAACTATTTCTGAACTGGCTAAGATGATGGTCAGTACGAGCAAGAGTTGGCATTTCCTTTGGTATATCAACTGCTCAATCTAGTGCTAGTTCTGCCTGTTGCCACTGCATCTATCGAGAGGTGTTTTTCAGCGATGAAAATAGTAAAGACAGTGCTACGTAATCGCATTGGTGATGATTTCATGAATCACTGCATCATTTGCTTTTTGGAGCAAAGACTTCTATATTCGACTCCACGTAAAGTTGTGATAGACCGCTTTCTCAAGATGAGAAACGGTAGAGGGCAAAAAAATTAGCGGTAATTTCTTTTGTAACCCAACTTTATTTCTGTCTGATAAGAAACCATAGAGGGCAAAAAAAAATCGAGGTAATTTCTTTTGTAACCCAACTTTATTTCTGTCTGATGTATGGACAAATATTGTTTCTTATTTATACAATATACATTAGAATTTTTCAATAATATACTAGTTGTGGATCAGGTGTGAGAGCTATGCGCATATTTATATATAAGTGGTACGTTGTGCGGTACAAATTTTTCAGATTTGTTTGTGTTTGAGTGTTGACCCCGGCCAATTTTTTTTCTGGTTTCGCCCCTGGACGTATGTATACACAGGCCAGAACCAGAGCAGCTGTTCCTCTTGTCTCCTTCCTCGTTTTTCTCACCAGGATGGCGATCTCTACTTTGTCAGTCAAAATAGTTTATGGACAGGACAAATAACATGGATGGTGATCAGTGACCTCAGATGCCCACAGGATAGGTGCATTGGTTCAGAGTTAGTCCAGGATTTCCATGAAACTTCTGCACAACCGGTGGTGCTCGGGCGATTAAACCATTCCCTACTGTGAGATGATAAGATTAGGAAACTGTGGCGGCGGGCGAGAGACCCTGTCATTTTCAGCAGTTTAGACTAATCGACCTACCTAACCGGACATTAGCAATATATAAAGGGAATCGAAGTGCTGCCTAATCATGTTCACGACTTCCTTTTTCTATGGTTACGTAGCCTGTCTGGCTGTCTGAATCGGTCATATATAGAACTGCAATTTGCGGGGTAAATATCTGCTTTACTTTATAGTTCAGGCATTGGGTGGTACATCATTCGGGCCGGATACAGACATGGCCGGAGCTTTCACCTTGCTGTAAACAAAGCCTTTGCTCAGATGCTGTCACGGTTCGGAAGGTAAATACTGTGGAGTTTTTGTTGACTTGTAACAACAAATGGGGTACAGATAAGCATGGGAGCAGGAAACTGAATTGTACTTGATGTTTTGCATAGCCGTTCTGTAAACATTTATATGCTTACATCACAGCAAACATCAATGGAGGCGTCAAATTGATGAGAGACGTCCCTAAGCATTTGGGAAGCATCCTGTGCCGGGGGCCTGGCCGCCTGGCCTTTTGTTCCTGTTTATTATTCTTTTTCTCTCTCTCTTTTTAGTCCAAGTTGTCCGACAGTAGGATCGACCTGGCTAAACTTAACATCTCTTGAAAGGGGGTAAAACCTTGAATGAATTGGCTCGAATGGTGTATTTTGGAGGAATTTCCACCAAATGGGGTACATAGCATCCGAAACGCACAACTTATTAGAGAGTAAAAAGTGGAATACATCTAATTAATGGATTGTCTCTGTTACAGAAATCACAACAGACTTCTTGGTAGACCGAACCACACATTGCAGGGTATGTGCATAATCTTGTGAGCGGGGGAAAGGATCTTCTAAAACCTGCCTTTGAAATAACACTGTAAACCGTCCCTCCCAAAATGAGTTACAAACACTACAGATTAAAGAAAATGCACGTGAGGTTGTTATTTGTATCCAACCACCAGCCAAAAAGCACACGGCCCCTTCATGGTGCTTTCACCTGAAGTAAGCAACTTGTTAATGCTCAAACCAAACAAAAAATAATAATTCTGTAATACTTAAAAGTTGCTGCCACTATAATGATTGATTGATTAGAAAGGAATGCCAAAAGGAATTAGTGTCCTACCAAAACAATCATCTTCCAAACTGAATATGATTGAGTACCGGCCCCATAATTGATGTTGTTTAAGGCTCCGCTTTGTCCTAAGAGCTCTCAAGCAGCTAGTACTAACTGGAGCAGCCTCCTTAGCATATTCCCTTCCATCACCATTAACCAGCATGTTGGGATATGCAAAGACAAGGAACTTTACACTGTCTGATACACTTCCTTCGATTCAGCAGAGAGTTTGCCGGTTTGTTCCCAAGAAAACTAGCCAGGTGGACAATTGCTTCGTCCAACAATTTTTAATGTTCTAATAATGGACTTGTTTAATGATGTCTAACTCCTTGCCATACACGTACAAGATTCTCTTCGAACCACACATTGTTTGGCTTTTTGCCAAGTCTAGAAACTTTATTTCATTTTTTCCCTCTCGGGTGTAGGAACATAATCACGAAAGGACGCAGAAAATGCAGCATGCTACTCATGGAACCAGTGAAGTACATTGAATTAAAGAAAGTGAAGCGCCGTGACACGGCTGAAAATAAATTTGCTCACATAATTTACTTTTAGTAATTCTTGTAGGCATCATGGTAACGCCCATACTGATTCCATGGTCTTCATTTGGCTGCAGCCATCGCCGCTTAGGTTAAGGATTATGTTACCAGGTGCTTCTCGCAAACCGTTCTTCTGAAGATTAGTCAACGTCATATTTACTTGAGGAATTCGGTAGATCTTAACTGCGAACTGGGACAATCTTTTTCAAGAAAATTAATTGTACTCTCTCTAGAGCTGGGCCTGTATTAGCTACCTTTTCTACAATTTCGCAGAGTTGGGCCTGTATTAGCTATCTTTTAGGGCAGCAGCTTCCTCGGGTAAATTCTATTTGCCGCCCAATGTGCGCATTGATACTTAATACGCTGCGGCCCATTTAGCGGCTTTTTTTGTCTCTTTTTTCTTTTCCTTTTTAATTTATATTTTCTTGTTTCCTTATCTTTTCTAGTTTCAGATTTTAAATATGTTTAGATTTGTAAAAGGTATACATTCGCAAAATGTTTAGATTAAAAATATTTAGAATTTAAAATATTTAGATTTAAAAAATATTATGATTCAAAAAGTCCTTAAAATTGAAACAACGTGAGGGTTATTATGCATGCCTCAAGTGTTTGCGTGGTTTGGGCTAGGCCCATTAGTCACTATGTGTGTTAATTTTTTGTTTTTCCGGTGGGTTTTCCAGAAGGCTTTTCGGTTTTATTCCTGTTTCTTTTCTTGGGTTCTGTTATTCTGGTTTTCGGATGGTTTTTTTCTTAAAGCTGAACGCTTTAATATTATGAACAAATTTCAAATTGGAACAACGAATTTGAACAATTTTTGAATATGAACAATTTTTAGATTCAAATAACTTTTGAATTTGAACAGTTCTAAAATTTGAACATTTTTCAAATTTGAACTTTAAAATTTCGAAAACAATTAAAATATGGTACTTCTTACTGGGCCATATTCGGAGCGGCCATATTGGCGAATACTCATGCGTGCATTATAAACACATGCCTTGAGCGGAGAATAGCACCTCCACCGTCAGATTGGCTAATGATGTGTACCCTTACCCGCAAAAAAAAAAAGATGTGTACCCTTGCTATCTTCTTACCTAAGGCCCAAGTTCGTGTGTTCGAGATTTCTTGCTTCGTGGACCTTTTTCAGCTCTTGAACTATTGTATTCTCACAAAACGAGAAGGGTTGGGATTTGTTTCCTAAGATTTTCTTTATCGTTTTGTGAGATTTTTTTTTGCGAAATTCCACCAATCTATTAATGATCATCAACAATAGTACAAAGAGCCTTAAAAGTAATATAAATTACAAATAAGTCACTGGACCACCTAGCGACGATTATAGACACTAGCACGAGCCGAAGGCGTGCCGCCGTCCTCGTCCCTCCATCACCGGAGCCGGACAAAGCTTGTCGTAGTAGAGCTTGTTGTGGTAGACAGCCGGGAAGTCGTCGTGCTAAGGTCCCATAGGACCAGCGCATAAGAGCAGTAACCATTGCCGAAGATGGCAACCGTAGATCGAAAGAGACCGACCTCAAACCACACCGACGAATACGGAAAACGATCGGGTCCCAAGAGATCCGCCGAACACACGACTCCACGCGCCCTCCGTCGGTACTAGTCGCACCACTGAAGCGAGGATAGAGCGGGGAGGACCTTATTCTGGTTTCAGGACGTAGCCGCCGCCTCAACATCCCGAAGAAGACACTGAAAAAAAGGCTAAACAAAAACAAAAACCCTCCCGCCGGCGAGAGGCCATGGTCTGCCACACCTCCAAGACCCTAAGGCCACCGGAGGCGGAGCGGACCGGCGGCGTCGCCAGCGAGGGGACGGGACCCTAGATGAGTTTAGCTGGTCACTTTCCAATCTCCTGGCGGCTGCCGCTCCGTATTATGCTTTGTGAGAAACTCTAGTAAGGAAAAAATAGGGTGAAACATGTGCGTAAATGTTTGAAAAAATAGTACAGTTTAAAATATTACGGTTAACAGTTTAAAATATTACAATTAACATAATGTTTGCATCGTTAAAATATGTTCCCATGTTCATTTATTTATGAATTTGAAACATGTTACGAATTTTAGAGGTGTTTAGAAATTTTATAAAATGTTCGTGCATTTTTAAAATTTTAAAATATTCACATAATATTAAAAATGTTCATGAATTAGAAAATATTCTCAAATTTAAAATTTACACAAACTTAAATATCTTCATGGATTTGAAAAAATATTCGTGAATTTGAAAATTGTTCGCTGATTAAAAAATGTTCATATAGAAAAATGTTAGTGGATTTGAAAAATGTTCGCGGATCTAAAATATTTTGCAGATCTAAAAATTCATGTTTGGAAAAATCCAAATTTGAAAAAAGTTCACAATTAAAAATATTCAGATTTTTAAATAAAAATAGAAAACGGAGAAATTAGAAAACCAAAAAATGGAAAAAGAAAACCAAAATTGAGAAAAGTGGACTAGAAGATTCTAGAACCTTCTGAAAACCAGAAAAAAAATCCACGTAGCCGTAGATTCTAACTAGGTTTTTCGAATTGCTAACTAGAGATGGTATCCGTTGTCAGGCTAGAGCAACTCTAACATATTCTCAACTTGGCTGCCCTTAAAAATGTTTAAAGGCAACTGAACTAGCAATATTCAGTTCGGAAATGGGCGGGATAGAACAGAAACCGAACTTCGAACTAAACTTTTAAAAATTTAGCAAAATTCCCTTCGCGGCAAAATTTTGACAAGGACAGCAGCCGGCGGATGATGATCATACATGGGATCATTCAAGTTTTTACAAAAGATTGACTCCGGAATCAAAAGATGCAAGCATCTGTCGCTAACACTAACCCTAGCTTTACAAATTTTGGCCTCGGGAAACCTCAGCGGAGTTTGTTGGTGCGGTGGCGATGTGGCGATGCTCAATCGGAGTGGAGGTTGAGGTTGACGATATCTTGCTTGTTGGCGTGCATCACCATCTCCTCCTTGCCTTCCTGCGCCGTTGCGCGCTCTCCCTTTAGCTCCTCCTCACACTCGAGCTAAGAGTAGAGGGGCATGATCGACATGGCGGCCCACTCAGAGTTATCGTTGTCGACGAAATCCGTGGCAACCACCTCCCCCTTGTGCTCCTTTGCATCATCGTTTTCAACGTCATCCTCGTAATCGCCATTGGAGTCCGAGGGAGGGGGTGGGGTTGGAGCACACCGGGAAGGGAATAGAGAGCTCCCAAGCTCCGTGGCATCGCTGGTGAAGTTCCACCGGCTGAGGAAGGGAGGCAGTAACTCCTCCACATTTGTCCACTTCCGCGCGGCTCGCGTCCTCGTCCCTAGCGAGGCCACATGGTGCTTCCGCTCCACCTCGTCAGATCGGTGGGGAGGAGGGTCCATGGTCGCGCGAGGGTGCGTTGCGGCCCACCCGAACTCCCCCCAACTCCCATCAACAACGTCCTAGGTATCTTCGTTGCGGCGATTGTGTGGATCTGCAATCTCTGATGGGATTTGACTATGATTGGGCAGTGGATTTGGATGGCGATGAGGGAGTGGACACAACGGAGAGAGTGAGGCCACGACCACATCGTGGTCTTTATTGCGCTTCTTCATTGTATATATAACGCTCGAGCAGGCCGATTTACACGGGTTGGTATAATATTTATGGACCTAGGCAGTTTTAAGGTTACAGCTCTATCCAAAAAATGCTCCAAAACTTCAAACTGACCAGAATTTTACAGTTCTGACATTTTTACGGTATCGGTTAGATTTTCTCTAACGGACGTGTTGAGGGTCCAATTTGCAAACCAGGTATCTAGTCTAGTACCGTTTTCGATTTTAACTAGATCCGGCTAGTCTTGGGCCCATAAAAGTTTACAGGCCCATTTTGAGTTACATGTCTCGTTGTATGGGCTTGCGGGGCTTTTATTTTTTAGGAAGCATATATGCTAGCCGACTTAAGAGCATCTCCACTTGCCCCGTGGAAGCCACCCAAAGGCCCTATGGAGGCACTGACGTCGAAAATACCAGCCGGCCTTAAAAGACATATTTCATCTGACACGGGACACTTTTTCCTAACGACGTCGGAATGCACACAACACATAGGAGGGCCAGGGGATGGAGCTAAAACAAGGGTGGGCCAACCCAGTCGGTGAGATAAACCAAAATTTCCCAATTTTTGCCCCTTCCCACGCCTACTCCGCATGTGTTCCACTACAAAAATACCCCCATACCCAGCAGATTTTTGGGGAGGCATAAGCAAAATGAACCAGCAAAAGTTGGTTACACGGTGGATTGGCTTTGGTGGCACCATTTTGTCATAACGGATAATTATATGTTGTGGCCGTAGATTTTACTTGACGCACCACACGTCACTAACTGGTATGGCCCACCACGTCCAAGCCTTTCATTCTAAATAGCGCAACCGTAGTCCACAATTTATTCATCTCCCGACCCTCCCTTGGCGACCTAGGCAGCGGCGGCGGCATTGATTAAGGCGAGGTCCCCTATCAGCGAGACGTGAAGACGATGATGGATTCTGAGATCGTCAGAGGATTCGTAAGTTATTCGTTCATTCGTTTTCTATCGATCAATATTATATCGGGTTTTTTTGCATTTTCGTTCTTGGATCTCACAAACTTCAGTTTGGGTTCTTCTCAGCGCGACATAGTGCCGAAGTGGATCTGTGATAGTAGATTTGAAGGTGTTATGATACAAAATAACTATGAAACAGTATGCTTCTGCGGAAGGCCTCCCTGTAGGCACGTCGCATTCAGGGGCAAGCACACCAGCCAAAGATTCCTTGGCTGCAAATATAAAAAACCGAGGTGCTGCTTCTTTCATTTGGTTGATGATCTACACTCAGAACTGATGCATCGTATGTTGGGAGAGATTAACCGAGAAAGGAAACAATGATCGATCGCCAGAAGTCGGAGCTTTGGAGTATGCCGAAAAAGAAGAGTATGAGGAGGACGCAAAAATTACAGCAAAGAAAGAGATTAGTGAATCACTGACTGCGATTAAGACTGTGTGCAACATAGTTAGTCCTGGCCTGCGGCCGGTTATGGCATCACTAGATAACATGGAATTCAAAGTCGTTCCCAATGAATAAAGGTTTTTTTAGTTTTTTCTAAACTACTTATTAGCAAGTACTTACGTTTAATTATGCCCTTTGTAGTATGTTTGTTTTTCTTATTCTCAACCTGCTAGTGTTTTACTATTATGCACTCTGTAGTATTTTTTTTCTCTTATTTCAAATTGAGTACATATGTGTGTGTTATCTTTGTGGGTTCACAATATTAGTTTGCAAAAGGGTGGAGTGATCAAGTGGTCAACTAGTCAAATTTTATGCGCACAAAATTCCCCACTCACCTAGAGTTCGCTGGTGTCGAATCCTAAATCGAATCCGCGTCACGCCGCCCACCTTCAGCGTCAGATCAAACCTCGTGCAGCTACTTCTCTTCTTGGCACCGCTGCTCTCGACTGGACCATACCACTCTTCGCTGCAACTCTGCTCGCGACAAGGTCGCTCCCCTCTTTGTTGCGGTGCCGCCCTATATTAGCCTCACCTTCTTCCTATACATCGCGCAGTCTCGCTCCCCGGCACGTCACCACCTAAGGCCTTACACCAATCCATATCTGCTCTGTATTTCTCTCTATTTACAGTCATGTGCTTTTAGGCAATGGCATTGGCAAATCCTACGAGCTTCACTCGGAGTGAACAACATTAGGCAAACTGCTAGTCGAGATGTAGTCTCTCAGATTCTTCTCAGAATTCCTACATATCCTCCCATCTTACTACCGGTATCAGCCGTCTATTCTGATTAGAGGGGACTCATCAAAAGCGGTTTTAGACAGCTAACACTGTCACACAATGGTGGTACCCCTTTACTAAGGTTTTTCTACCGAAGCAGTGATAAATGCTCGTTGTTTAATCATTGAGCATCATATTGACCCAACCATCTTGCCGAAGTTGCCCCTGAGAGATGAATACATTGTCGGTGAGATTGATCATAGTGATACTGATGGCATGATATACAGAACCCTGCGTATCCTTGCATGCCGGCATGGGCGTGTCCTACTACATTCTTCAACTTACCTAGCCCTGTTAGTCCGGGATCCAATCAGAAATAATGATGCATTTGTGTGTGAACCATTATGGCGTGGGTTCTAGACTAAGTTCAACAGAACAATTTTTTGTTTTAGCAACCATGGTGCACCATTTACCCATAATTATCACACACTGTTCTGGCCGTACAACAAACACTAAACAAGTAGAGCTACAACGGTACTCATCGAAAACACTTATATGAGATTCAGTTGCATCTATTTCTTCGATAGCAATGTCACGGGTTTGTGAATCGAGTCCGGCTACTCTCATAGGTTGTGTTCTGTACTAGGTAATGATATCCAGATATATTCTTGCATTTAATAATACTACAAAGACTCTATGGTATATTCCAGTGCATACTTCACACTTTTAAAGCACAACATGAAGGTGTTGGCTTTGCCATTCTAAGAGATTCCACCTACTGACCTGGAGTGGTGTCAGATCAGTAGCAGATGATCACGTATAGTCACTTGATAGAGAAGTTGATTTGTCTAATCTTCTAGTCCTTGGCACATATTTACCACATGATGATAAATGTAAACAAATATACTGTGTGCATTTGAAGATAGAGATATCTTGGTTATAAGGATGAAGAAAGGTGCATACTTATTAGATGTGAATAACTATGAGTAGAAAAAGAAAGATCTATGGTTATCTCAAAACATCCACTATATATATATCCTTATACTATGATACCAGGTAGTTAGCATAAGCTATCATATATATATATATGTGCTTATTCTCACATCTATCATTTTTGTGATGATCATTTCTTTTATTGTTTGACAACAACAAACATGTTCCAAAGTGTACGGGATGACCAAAACATGAAGACGTGTAGCCATATATAGGATATATAGTAAAATTACACTATATAAATGTATATGTAAAAGTTCTATCACGTATATATGGCATTAAACGATGTATCGTGTGCTTGTGTGATACAATATATTTGGTCATTTTTCTTTTCTTATTGATATTTTGAATCACATATATATAATATTGTGTGGTGAATATAAAATTGCTGTCTGAAAAGGTATGAGCCGGGATATATCAGACCAGGCAATACCTTTGTGTCATACTTTCACAGTTGTCACGACACCTAAGCAGTGCCTCCCTACATGGGCTATGGCGTAAATGATTACTGCCGCAGAAGCGCTAGCTCATCGGATCACGTTGTGCCTCACTGAAAAATATGTCGTCGTTGCCCAATCCCTGACACAATTATCTGTGACGACTTTTTTTGCCACGCATGTGCGAGTGCGGCGTCTAAGGTTGTGCCTCGACAGCTATAAGCACCAGCACCCAGGCTCCATGTTGTAGTGTTCGCCCCACCCCGTCAGATCACCGGTGACACTACCCCTTCCCTTCTCCGGCATTCCCACACCAGTAGAAAGGCCACGTTCTGCCACATCGACACTCCCCCTTCCATTGGATTTGTACTGTCGTCTTTGGCCTCACTGTCAGTTCCAAGCCCACCTCACGGCCACCCATCCTGCAAGGTGTTCTAGATTTCCATCGGCCATGGATTGGGATGACGAGCAGATGTGTGTCACTCTAATGGAAGAGGAATCTTCTCCTGCTGCCGCTACCAATGAGCATTTGAAGATCCTCTCTTGTCTAGACGGCCTATACTCCCGGGATGCCGCACTGCGGCATGGAGGTTGGAAGCCAGGGCGCTACAAGAGCAAGAAGAGACAGAGTATGGAGGGTTATTGCATGATGTATGTCGACTACTTTGTCGATGATCGATTGCAAGCCAACATCGTATTTCGGTGTTATTTTAGGATGAATCGGAAGCTATTCATGAAGATTGTCTTGGCCGCCAGGGAGTTTGATGACTACTTCATATGCAAGAAAGACTGTGTCGGTGACATAGATTTGTCCTGAATCCAGAAGTGCACTATTGTGTTTGGAGCTCCTGCTGATACACATGAAGACTATCTACGCATGCCTGATTCCATAACCATTGAGTGCATGTACAAGTTTTGCAGGATAGTGGTGCCAGTGTTTGTACCAACGTACTTGAGATCACCCAATGCAAAAGACATCGTTAGACTCCTGGTAAAAAACAAAGCAAGAGGATGTTTTGGGATACTTGGAAGCATTGAATGCATGACATGGAATATCTGCCCATTTGCTTGGCAAGGAATGTACAAAGGTCATAATGGAGCTTGCAGTTAGGTTTTGAGGCAGTGTTAGATTAGGATCTCTGGATTTGGCATGCTTTCTTTGACATGGCGGGATCCCACAATGACATCAACGTACTATAGTGCTCGAATATCTTTGCCAAACTTGTTGAAGTCCATGCTCCGTTGGTGAAGTATGTGATCAGTGGAGACGAGTACAAAAAACGGATACTACCAGGCGGATGGCATCTATTCAAGATGGTCAACATTTGTAAAGAAAATCTCAAACCCTATTGTGGGAGAGATCCCGCTTTGCCCAGTGTCAGGAGACTTGCAGGAAGGATGTCGATCGGTCATTTGGTATGCTCCAAGCTCGATTTACTATTGTCCGGTACCTCGCTCTTACTTGGTCAGAAATATTAGATGTGAAAGGTGATGAATGGCTATGTTATCATGCAAAACATCATCATGAGAGCAAGAGGGAGAAGCCACTGATTGAGACTGAACCGTATTTCCTGCAGGATCCTCTTGCGGATGTTGATCACAAGGTGGTAGCCACATTTGCTACATTCCTCGCCATGCGCTCAGGAACAAGGCTCAAATAGGTGTCACGAATTGCATGAAGAGTAGGTGGAGCACTTGTGGATGCTCAAATGAAACGTGTAGGTTTATGTGTTTCAAATTGTGCTCAAAAACTCGCTAAACCTCAGTTTATTTATATGTGGAATTCTGTGATCAAAACTATGGTTTATTTAACTGTGTCGTTCTCTTTTTTCACAAAATTTGCTATTAGGACCGTGGCCTAGAAAAATCTCGCCCCGGAGGACGAGCGGAGATGCTCTAAGACTGGCCTTTCCCAACGGCATGCACCAGGAAGTCCAGGGACAAAAACGCCTTGCATGTGACATAAGCTGCTACTATAGGGGGTTCCTAACCTAATTTTGTTGATTTGAGGGTAAGAATTGTACCAAACTGGAGTTTGGGATATTATGTGTCCAACTTGGTGGATTTGGGCGTGATTGCTATACTTTTTTTTTGACAACCATAAGCTCCTTTATTCAGTCGATATCAGTGTTACATCATTCAGGAGCAAGGGTAACAAGAAGTTTGGTGGGTCATCACGCCACACCTGATCAGCAGTACCTCTAGCTACTCTAGCTAATTCATGAGCTACACAATTCGACTCTCTAAAAGAGTGTTCAAAAATAATTTTAGGGAACTCAGAAGCAAGATGATAGCAATCGTCAAAAATCGCCGCCACCACACCACTTGAGTGACCTCCTTCCTTCATCATCGAGATCGCATATAAGCTATCAGAGTTGAGGATGATCCGATTACAACCGATGGTCTGTGCGAGAAGGAGACCCTGTTTTACCGCATGTGCTTTAGCTGATAACACATCTTGTACAACTTCAAGTTTTGTATTCCCTATCGCTATGAATCTTCCAGCGCAAGCATGGATAACAACCCTTGTCGATCCTTTTAGCTCATCCACATCAAAAGAGGCATCGACGTTGATCTTCAGGTGATCATGTAGCGGTTTAGTCCAGCCTCCTCTTTTAGGATTTGCTCGAGGACTATTGGCTGCGACAAAATTGGAGTATAGTGCATCAATGGCTCGAGCCATTCTGCCTGGCTCTTGCAAGGTTTATCCATTGGTGAACTGTCGGCGCTCCCACCATAGGTACCATCATGCTACAACAACCAACTCAGGAATATTTGCATAGCCAAGAAATGGCGTAAATCTTTGCTTTGTGCATAGAATAAAATCCAGCACTGCTTGCCCCGCTCTATCTATCATGCATGCACTCTAAATCAATTGGTTTAGTCCCACATTCTCCCAGACCTTCTTCGCCCTAGGACACTGAAACAAAAGGTGCTTCACATCCTTAGCGCCAGCATTGCACTGGGGGCATTGTGCACTAATCAGAACATGTTTGTTTGCTAGTACCGAACAACATGGAAGTGTCTCTTGCGTAATTCTCCAAAGGTAAATCTTGAGTTTGTTTGGGACACGAAGCTTCTAGATTTTCTCCCATATAGGATGATTATTCATTGGACCATCATCATGACGATTTACTCTGTGGCCATATTGACTCTCCCATTTGATGTGATAGGTAGATAAGAATGTACCCGTCTTAGCGTGTGATGACAGAGGAACTGCCATTACTCTCCTTGCATCAACCTCCTAGAAAGTTTGATTAACCAACTCCACATCCCATGAATTAGTGTATGGATCAATTAAATCACTAACCATGGTATAGATATTCTGACCTTTTGGGGTTAACACCTTTCGAGAAGGGCTACTTGGAATCCATTCGTCTTCCCATATGTTAATTGATGTACCCTTACCAACACGCCATATGTGCCCCTTCTTAAATGTCTGAATCCCTGCCCAAATGCTTTGCCAGGTAAATGAACTACCTTTTTCAGCTCTTCATTTAGGAAGTCTCCTGAAGGAAAGTACTTTGCTCTAAGTACTTGAGCACACAAAGAATCCGGTTCCTCTACTAGCCTCCACGCTTTCTTAGCTAATAATGCTACATTGAAGCAATGGATATCTCGGAAGCCCATACCTCCTTTTTTTTTGGAACACACATCTTTCACCAAGCAAGCCAGTGCATTTCTTTTGATCAGCACCATCTTCCCACCAATATTTATACATCGCCGCCATGATTCCTTTACAGATTTTCTGTGGAATCTTAAAGACCGACATGTCATATGATGGTACAGCTTGTGCTATTGCTTTCAACAACACCTCCTTGCCTCCTGCTGATAGTAACTTCTCCTTCCACCCACTGATTCTTTTGCATATTCTATCAATCAAGAACTGAAAACAATCACTACGATCGGCCCCCACAATTGATGGTAGGCCCAGATATTTATCCGTCAAGGCTTCTGTTAAAATGTTGAGTATAGTGCATATCACCTCCCTTTCCTCCACTTGAGTGTTTGGACTAAAAAAGTGCTGGATTTATCTACACTGACCAACTGGCCCGACGCAACGCAATACTCATCTAGTATACATTTTAGACATCCCGCATTCGCCTCATCTGCTTGCATCAAGATTAAAGAATCATTAGCAAACAATAAATTTGATATTGTCGGTGCATCACGGCAAACCTTTACTCCCACAAGCTCCTCCTCTTTCGCTAGTAGTGCAGTTAATCCCTCTGCGAACAAAAGAAAGAGGTATGGAGATAGGGGGTCCCCCTATGTAGTCCTCTAGAAGGCGTGAAGATCTCACGGTCATCAGAGTTGACTCTAACTCTGTACCGAACTGAGGTGACACAAGACATGATGAGCTTCACCCATCACTGGTCAAAACCCATTTTCAGCATGATCTTCTTCTAAAACCCCCATTCCACGTGATCATACTCTTTATGCATGTCGAGCTTTACTGCATAAAAACCTTTTCTTCCCTTTCTCATTTTTTTGATGGCATGAAAACATTCATATGCAACCAACACTTTTTCTGTTATAATACGGCCAGTTGTGTTGGCACAATAATCCCAGGTAACAATCCCCTTAGTCTAGCAGCAATCATCTTGGAAATAACCTTGTACACAACATTACATAAGCTGATAGGCTTGAACTGTGTTACTTTCTCCGGATTTTTTGATTTTGGGGATCATAACTATGGTTGTATCATTCCAACCTTCTGATATCTTGCATTGATTAACCGCAGCCAGAACTTCAAACACAAGGTCGTCACCAAGGAGGTGCCAAAACCTCTTGTAGAAAACCACATGTAAGCCATCAGGCCCCGGTGCTTTCAAATCGCCTATATTGAATCAGGCCTTTTTGACCTCCTCTGCCGTGAATGGGGCTAGCAAGGTCTCATTCATCTCATTAGAGATCCGTGGTTGTACCACCTCTAGTACACCTACATTATTCCCTGAATCCTCCGACGAAAACAGATTAGTGAAATAATTCACAACATGACTATGGAGTTGATCACCTTCTTTCCAGACCCCAGTGTCATCCAATAAGCGTCGTAGAGAATTCCTTTTCTTTCGTGAGGTGGCCGCATTGTGAAAGTAGGACGTCTTTCGGTCTCCATGAAGAAGCCAATTTGCCTGGCCCCTTTGAATCCAGTATATTTCTTCTTTCTCTAACAGGTTCTCTATTAGTACTTGGATTTCCTTCTGTCTTCCAATAGATTATGAGGAAACAACACCTCTCCTCAACTGCTCCAACTCCTTCTGCAGTTTGGCAATCCTTTCCTTAGGCCCTTTAAGAGTGGTTCGATCCCTTCATACAGGCTTTGGTGGACAACATTTGTGCGAGTAGCGAACGATGGAGCCATGGCTCGCAGCTTTGCTTTTTCCCATGCTGTCTTCACTATCTCGTTCACCAATTTTTCTGCCAGCCATCGGGCTTCAAATTTCTTCCCGCATCCGCGCCGACGTACCATCGATGCATCATAGAAGTCTGTATCGACTAACACAGGCCGATGATCCGATCTGTGATGTGATAAATTACTGACCACCGCCGTCGGAAAGAGAGTCTTCCATTCAGCATTACAAACTGCACGGTCGAGACGTTCTCTAACTTTGGCTCCGCTCCGGGTGAATTTATCTCCCATATAGCCCATATCATGTAGGTCACAATCAGACAAATAATCTCTGAATTCCTGTGTCATCCGACGAGGTCGTGGATTTCCCCCTTCTTTCTCGTCTGAGTACATTATCTCGTTGAAATCTCCAATTACAATCCATGGGAGGATCGGTCTGGTACTGAGATCACGCAGAGGGCTCCATGATATATGTCTGTCCTCCCATGCCAGTTCGCTAGTTCGCCATAGAACCCGGTGAATCTCCACTGGACTGCATTGATCGTCTCAAACACAACATCAATACAGTTAGACGAAACATATGAGTGAATCATTTTATTATTATCTTCGTTCCAAAATAAAACGAGGGCTCTAGCCCGGCCCGTCAACACATATAAAATCAAATCCTAGTTTTCGACGTAAATCCTCTGTACCATCTTTATTAAGATGAAACTCGGACAGGAACAGAATATCCGGTCTCGCATGCTCCTTGAGTTTTAGGAACGAACGAACTGCCGATGGCGAGCGCAGAGTTTCATTGCTCCCGGCTGTCCTCCTTCGAAACCACCCAACCTATAGCTAGCAGATGAACTTCACCCACTCAGCCCCAAACTCACGCTTCCTCAGACCTACTGCCCAAACGAATCCAATCTGGCTGATACAGCTCCCAAGTACCCTTCACAAGATCTCAATCAAACTCGAAAAAAACAGAGTAACCTCACCACCGGACGGATCCAGGGGAGGGACGAAAACTCAACCGCAGGACAACGCCAGGGAGAGGAAGATGACCCCAGAACGGGAAACAGTACCACTCAGTACCTAGCAAGTCACCGGAGTGCCAGCCGTCGACGGCGGCGGCGTACCAGACCTAGATCGCTTCCAGGATCGCCATCGCGAGAGAATATATATATAGGCTAGAGAACTTAAGACGGCCAGGGTTTCCCCAAGAAAGTGTTAAGGTGTATTAGTATTGGTCTAGGAGTCCGTATTAGTATTGGTCTAGGAGTCCGTATTTGTCTAGATTTATCTTCTTGTACCTCAAGTCAGATGTACTATATATTGTGGCCTTTGGCCCCCAGATAACACAAGTTGCACAAGTTGCTTATTCCTAACATGGTATCAGAGCGTGTCGCTCCTTGGCCTACGTTTTAGCCACCGCCTCCGCCGCGCCGCCCCCGGCGAGGTCGATCTCCATGATCTCCGTCGGGGGCATCGCATCTCGTAGCTAGTAGCCGTAAGGCCTTTTTTTCTCCCTCGTAGCCGCCGCGCCCGGCCGCCGCCTCCGCCTCCGCCGTTAGCAACTTCCGGTCGCTGGCTCCTTTCCGGTAATTCATGCCGGTGTTTCTTCCTTTCCGGTAATTCATGCCGGTGTTTCTTCCGTTAAATTCTCCGAGCCTTCCTTCCTTACTTCGTCGCTCTATGTCGACTCTCGTGGCTTTCTTCACGCGGTTATGACCGCCTTTTGCCGACTTTGTCTTTGTCGGCGCACCGCTCTACGTCGACACTCGCGGTTTCTTCACGCGGCTATGACCGCCTTTCGTCCACTTTGTCTTTGTTGGCACGCCTCTCTACTTCGACTCTCGCGGCTTCTTCATGCGGTTATGACCGCCTTTCGCCGACTTTGTCTTTGTTGGCACGCCGCTCTACTTCGACTTCTGCGTCTTCTATTCTTTCTGCTCTTCGCTCTCTTATTTCTCTTGTCCGTGTTATCACGGCTGATGGTACCTCTCTTCCTGTTTCCAGTCGAGGCACCCTCTCTACTTCCTCTTTCTCTTTTTCCTGATACATCTCTCGCTATCTCTACTCCTCCACCTTCTCCTTCTGATGCGTCTCCTTTGTTTTTGGCGCCATCCTCTACTCCGTCTAGTTCCTCTAGTTCTTCTCTCCGGCCGCCGCCGCTCTCTCTTCCTCACTCTTCGGTGCTATTCTTCTGACCGCCTCTTGGTCTGTGTCGATCTCTTCTTCGATCGACTGTGGCTTGACTCTATAGGTTTTGAAGACTATTCATGCTATGGCGACACTTTGAAGACGCGGATTTTGGATTATCATTTTTTTTTTGGTTTTGTTTTCACTTCTTCAAATGCAATGCTATTGCATACGCTTTGCATTTGAGGGGGGGGTGTTAAGGTGTATTAGTATTGGTCTAGGAGTCCGTATTAGTATTGGTCTAGGAGTCCGTATTTGTCTAGATTTATCTTCTTGTACCTCAAGTCAGATGTACTATATATTGTGGCCTTTGGCCCCCAGATAATACAAGTTGCACAAGTTGCTTATTCCTAACATGTTAAGGTGTATTAGTATTGGTCTAGGAGTCCGTATTAGTATTGGTCTAGGAGTCCGTATTTGTCTAGATTTATCTTCTTGTACCTCAAGTCAGATGTACTATATATTGTGGCCTTTGGCCCCCAGATAATACAAGTTGCACAAGTTGCTTATTCCTAACATGGTATCAGAGCGTGTCGCTCCTTGGCCTACGTTTTAGCCACCGCCTCCGCCGCGCCGCCCCCGGCGAGGTCGATCTCCATGATCTCCGCCGGGGGCATCGCATCTCGTAGCTAGTAGTCGTAAGGCCTTTTTTTTCTCCCTCGTAGCCGCCGCTCGCCCCGGCACCCCGCCGCCGCGCCCGGCCGCCGCCTCCGCCTCCGCCGTTAGCAACTTCCGGTCGCTGGCTCCTTTCCGGTAATTCATGCCGGTGTTTCTTCCTTTCCGGTAATTCATGCCGGTGTTTCTTCCGTTAAATTCTCCGAGCCTTCCTTCCTTACTTCGTCGCTCTATGTCGACTCTCGTGGCTTTCTTCACGCGGTTATGACCGCCTTTTGCCGACTTTGTCTTTGTCGGCGCACCGCTCTACGTCGACACTCGCGGTTTCTTCACGCGGCTATGACCGCCTTTCGTCCACTTTGTCTTTGTTGGCACGCCTCTCTACTTCGACTCTCGCGGCTTCTTCATGCGGTTATGACCGCCTTTCGCCGACTTTGTCTTTGTTGGCACGCCGCTCTACTTCGACTTCTGCGTCTTCTATTCTTTCTGCTCTTCGCTCTCTTATTTCTCTTGTCCGTGTTATCACGGCTGATGGTACCTCTCTTCCTGTTTCCAGTCGAGGCACCCTCTCTACTTCCTCTTTCTCTTTTTCCTGATACATCTCTCGCTATCTCTACTCCTCCACCTTCTCCTTCTGATGCGTCTCCTTTGTTTTTGGCGCCATCCTCTACTCCGTCTAGTTCCTCTAGTTCTTCTCTCCGGCCGCCGCCGCTCTCTCTTCCTCACTCTTCGGTGCTATTCTTCTGACCGCCTCTTGGTCTGTGTCGATCTCTTCTTCGATCGACTGTGGCTTGACTCTATAGGTTTTGAAGACTATTCATGCTATGGCGACACTTTGAAGACGCGGATTTTGGATTATCATTTTTTTTTTGGTTTTGTTTTCACTTCTTCAAATGCAATGCTATTGCATACGCTTTGCATTTGAGGGGGGGTGTTAAGGTGTATTAGTATTGGTCTAGGAGTCCGTATTAGTATTGGTCTAGGAGTCCGTATTTGTCTAAATTTATCTTCTTGTACCTCAAGTCAGATGTACTATATATTGTGGCCTTTGGCCCCAGATAACACAAGTTGCACAAGTTGCTTATTCCTAACAGAAAGCACTCAAGATTGGGCTCACGATTTACACCAGCAAAAAACCCAGAATGTCAAGTCAATAGAGTCACAGGAGCATAACAATGTACTAATGCCACGTGTCATAGCACGTAGACCATGCCAACCTCAAGCAGCGACGCCGGCGGCACGCGCAGCACGACGTCCGGGCCGCGGCAGTTCCGGCGCAGGAAGTTGTACCCGTACCCGATGGCCAGCCTCCTGATCAGCGACGACCCGGGCTTGGCCTTCACGTGCGAGTGCCCCATTATGAACGCCGTGCCGGACTCCCTCGCCTCGCAGAGCTCGTGCAGCTCCTCCAGGATCTTCTTGTCCTCCACGTCGGGGCTCTCCTCCTCCACCAAAAACCTCACCCTCTTCTTCACCGCCCGCGGCGCCGCCGCGAGCTCTATGGTCCCGCCGCGAGCCGTCGGGCTCTCCACGCGTATCTCCAAGGACGACGCGCCGTCGTGCGAGTGGGAGTCGTCGTACTCGTAGCTGATGCGCCGCCTCAGCGGGTTGCTCCCGACTACCGTGAGCGCGTTCTCCGACGAGCCTCGGCGCTCCCGGAGAGGGTCGTAGTCGACGTCGTTTCCGGCTGCGGCGTCGCTGGACCGGAACAGCGCGTCCAGCCTGATGAACGTGGCGAGGCTCTCGACGAGCTCCGTCTCGAACGAGTCCACGTCCTGGTGCACGTCCCGGTACCCGTACCGCACGATGCACCGGTACGACCGGTGACCCGGCGGGCCGACGCGGCCGACGAGGTACCGCTCGGCGGGGAGCACCCGCGGCACCTGCACGGACTTGACACAGACGAAGACGAGCACGCGGTGGAACGCCGGGAGGTTGGTGACGAACCGGGAGAAGTTGGCGGGCACGCCGGAGGTGAGGTCCGTGTACACCAGGCCGATCCCCGGGACGCGCACCATGCCGAGCTTGTCGGAGAGCGCCAGGAGCCACTCCATGGTGACCTTGTTGTTCAGGTCGTACTCGTACTTCTTGATTGTGGTGTGGTGCCACACGAACATGACGGCGATGAGGATGAGCGCCAGGAGGATCGGCACCCAGGCGCCTTCCAGGAACTTCATCAGCGACGCCGAGAAGTAGAGCGCCTCGATGGAGCCGAAGAAGACGAGGAAGGCCAGTGCCAGCGCCGGCGGCCGATTCCAGCACAGCACCATCACCAGCGACATCAGGCACGTCGTCACCAGCATCACCGTGATCACCGCCAGCCCCGACGCGTTCCCCATGTGCTTGGTGTCGCGGAACCCGACGGTGACGGCGATGCAGAGGATCATGAGCAGCCAGTTGATCTCCGGGATGTAGATCTGGCCGTGGATCTTCTCGGAGGTGTGCACGACCTTCACTCGCGGGAAGCAGCTGAGCGACTGGCTCTGGTTGATGATGGAGAACGTCCCACTGATGATCGCCTGGCTTCCGACCACTGACGCCAGGATCGCCAGCACCAGCACAGGCCACCTCACAATGTCTGCAGTTTCCACATACAGAAAAATGTTTTGCTGTTAATTAGTGTCTGTTTACTGACTCAATTTGTAAATGCAGAGCGGCACAAGTTTACGATTGTACTACTCTACCACCCATGGTAGCAGGCTATTTTGCATATATCTATATGCTACCAGTATGCTTGGTCATCAGATGGTACCTGGAACTGAGACGTAGAATCCAATCTGGTAGCTCGAGTCGAAGTCATGATGTTGGGTTAAATAGGCAGCTTGTCCCATGTATCCTAAGATCAATGAAGGATACACTAAAGAAGTAAAAGCAAGCTGCAGAAACAAGGAGCAGAGTTAAGATTTAGGAGCACAGCTCGTTGAACTGAACACAAATACTACAGAGCTGGAACTGAAATGATGTGTGAAATTACCTGGATTGAACTGTAGGAGAAGTGGCCAAGATCTGCAAACATTGCTTCAGACCCTGCAAGAACAAACATGTCAGTCAGACTGATGGAAAAAACCCTGTGTAATTTTGTCAACAATTTCTTTAAGCCATGGATCTTTGCTGAACTTTAATTACCTGTCATGCAAAGAAGGATCCCTCCCAGAGACATCCAGCCAGACTTCTTGGTCTTCTTCAAGAATTTGAGCATGTATATGGGGTTCAGTGCCTGGTAGACCTGAGTGTTCCAGCGGAAGATGTTGTACATGCCGAGGGCGCTCATGCAGACCAGCCAGGCTAGAATTATCGGAGCGAAGATAAACCCGACGCGATGGGTGCCGTAATGCTGGAGAGTGAACAGGAACAGTAGTATGGCGCAGGTTATCGGAATAACGGCGTCTGCTTGAAAAGGAAAAAAGAAATTAGTATGGTAGGAAAGTATAATGTCAAGGTGAAACAAGTGACAGAGAGCTAATGTAGTTGTATGGTCAGTATAGCCCTATTTAACAGTTCCATCATTTTGTCTTTCAGATTCAGTTCGTGACAGAAGTTCAGACTATGCAAGTCACGCCAGTCCTGCTAGAGAACTGATAACTGGGTAACGATTTTTTTCAGAACGGTGATACATCTGAACCTAACATTGAGCCACCATGTAGGGATAAAAAAGAATCGTATTTTCAGTTTCAAAAAATTATGCATTGATAGAATGGATACAGCTATGTCCATATAATATAAATTTTAACACTTAAAATGCGGCTATCTATGATCTGTACAAAAATTACAGAATATTCAGGTTGCATTCAAGATCCAAATTTTAACTTAAATTTTGCATTCAATTTCCAAAAAATTTCCCTGGATTCTGCCGATGACTCTCCGTTAAAGAGTGCATTTGGGTCAGGTAAGTGGAGTTGTAACTACTCTATTTAGGGTATGTTCCATTTTGTTGTTGTCCTCGCAGTTTTCCATTATTCTTACCAGAACAGAGCTGTCTAAACCGTATCAATTTTGCCTTGTTTGGAACAAAAGAATAGCGTAAGAAATTTGGAGGACAGAGTTTCTGTAGGAACAAAAGAATATCAGCAGTGACTAGCAAGGGTCTGTTTGGATTAGAGGTATGGTTTGTGTGTGCTCTGGAATTTAGTTCAAATTTGAATTAAATACCAGAGCACAGACAAAAAAAAAACTTCCATTTCAAACAGGGCCTAAGTGTCTTTTTGTGATCAAAAGTTCAGTACTCACTTCAGCGATAGGCAGCATACAGATACAGCGGGTACAAAATCCTGAAATTAATAACACTGTACTGCAGTTCAGAGGTTGAGACTTACATTCATGCTGATTCTTGGACAAGGAGAGCTCAAGCCCTGACACAGCCGAGAAGACTGCAACACCGCGACAGGTAAAAAAATGGGCAGCAGTGAGAAACTGTTCCTAATAATAACTCTCTGAGTAACCAACTGAATACTAAAAGGCAAGAGAAAGAAAAAAACACGTGCAGAAGTCTGAAGATACGAATAACATAAATGGAGTACCAGATATGGCGGGCGTGAGGACGCCGTCGCCGATGACCATGCAGGTCCCGATCATGACCATGACGAGCAGGGCGGTCTTGAGGCTCCTGTACCTCTCGAGCCAGTCCTTGAGGCGGGACCCATTAGCCTGCGGCGGGCGCTCGAGCCTGTAGGTGGAGAGCTCCTCGTCTGCGACCTGCCTGTTGGGCAGCAGGCTGACGTTGGCGTGCCTGCAGATGAGCGAGTAGAGCGCGAACGTCCCGCCCTCGCCGTTGTCGTCGGCGCGTAGGACGATGGAGACGTACTTGATGAGCGGGATGAGTGTGAGCGTCCAGAAGACGAAGGAGAGGACGCCGAGGATCTCCTCGTTGGTGTCGGAGTGCGTGATGTCGTCGGCGAAGGTGCTCTTGTACACGTACAGCGGCGAGATGCTCAGGTCGCCGTACACCACCCCCAGGCTCTGGTACGCCAGCAGCGTCGTCGTCCGCCATGACTCCCTCTGCAACCAAGCAGCCAGACCTCTCGGCTCAGCATTCCGTCGAGGAACCTGTTGCTTGATTTTCATAGTCTGGAAAAGAGTAGTAGTAGCTTACCTTCCCACCGGGCTCCATGGCGCTCCGGAACTAACTCAGGATTGATTGGATTGCTTGGTCGTCGTCAGAACAGCTAGACTCTGCTGATCACGACACTACGCGGCGCGTGTTCCTTCAGCTGGATCATCGGCGCAAAACAACACTGTTAATTTCACAGATTGAACAAGAGCTGGCAATGCGAGGATACAATAATAGTCTTGGTACTAGTACTAGGGAATCAGTTGATTATATAAAGCATATGAAACGCAACAAAGGGGGAAAGCGCCAAGGGATGGATGATCATGGAAACAGGGGATGGAAGTGATAGGAATGCCTGCGCATACATATCCGAGGAAAACATGGTGGAGCCCTCGACTCGAGGTATTATCACCCTCCCAATTGCGTAGCGGCGTGTCACGTGTGGTGGGGAGAAGCCCACCTACAAACTCCACTAACACTAGTGCTCACTCCTCTTTCAGATAAAAAAAAACCACAAAGAGGAAAAAACAAATTTCAGGCAAATCATCATGAGATAAAAAATCCATGGACGGGACCCGATACAATGGCTATGTGTAGACACGGCGGAAGCTTTTGGGCGGGCCCGGGTATCGTCTCATCATCGCCAAGCGAACGTGCGGATGCACCTTGGGCGGTCAGATCAGGAGGCGGCCGGCCGCGTGGGGCCGAGGACAAAAGCATGTGTGAGAAGAGAACTCACATTCTCACGGCACTCTGCCGCCGACTCGTCCTCTCCCGCCGGCAGCTTTAGCTTTCGGGGACGCGGACCAGGACAGCCTCCCCTGGATCAGCACTGTCGTGAGCGCGTGCGTCTCGTCTAGCTACCACTACCATGGCTAGTTATCTCCGCCTAAAAATCTACTACTAGTAGCATGCCTTTTCCCTTCGACGCAAAGCGATGCAATGACGCCTAGCTAAAAAGGACTCGGGGATATCTCGGGAGTTTGGCAGGGAGATTGATTGGTCCGAAATCGGCAACTCTAGGAACCATGAATGGCGAGAGACTTGCTCGAGTGTGGCGTACCGCTTCCTCTCCATCAGATCGAAAGCAAGTTTGCTGCCTGTCTACCATGTGTGAGGGAGGGAGGGAGGAGAAGAATCTTGACATTCCTCCAATTAATGCACAGATCTATCCAATAATTTCTTTACGATCGTGCAGGAGAATCGAGATCAGATCCTTATCTTTTCCTTGCGAGAAGAGGCAAATTAAAGTACCGACGGCACGATACCCGAACAGATTGAGCATGGAAGATTTCTCACCTTCTAATGCAGAGGAACCGCACCGATGGAGGAGCTCGTAACAGCGGCGGTACTTGTTGCTACTACTCCGGAGAACAGATGTCGTCCCCCTGAAATCCCTAGCGCGGCCCTGATCATGTGACGCAAACAGAAAGCGGAAGACGGCAGCCAGCACGGCATCGCTCAAGGTTTCTACAACGATAAAGAAATGGCGGAGCACCCACCTGGTTCATGGGCTCTGTCCGTCTACCTCCTCGTGGATCCCGCAGGGTGAGTTGACAGAGAACGGAGCGGAGCGTATCCGCCACTCAGGCTGCCCGTAATTACTTATCGAAATCTACAGGGCGCGGGGGGCGACAGTAAATGACAGGTGATAGCTAGCGGCGGCGTCCGTTTCCTCCCAAAGAGTTAATGGATTCTAGCAGCATCGTCTATCCTGGACTGGACCCCTCCATCCATCCCAAAACGTGACGTTACGTTGCCATCGTTCGCCTCGCCGTCGCGGCATCGGCGCCGTCGACTGGTGGTATATTATTTGGCCGCATCGAGCGTGCCGTGGCCGTTGGCGCGATCGGCGTGGGTTCCGCGCCTGTTCCACTCGTGGTGGTGTGGTGGGCGGGCGAGAGCGAGACGCGCCGAAAGCACGGTAGATGCCAGAGACAAGAACATCGGTTTCGTAGTAGAGAGAGAGAAAAAGAAGAGAAGGGTTTCCCGGGTCGCTCAGAAGTCACCAGGTTTTCTGAGCTACGGTGCCCGGCCGTTACAAATGATTGGCATCGCGCGCCCGGTCAAACATTGTGCACTCAGTCCAGTCCAGTCTAGAACTTGCATGCAATGCAACTAGCAAAGCGCGATTATCTATCGGAACTGGAAAGCGGTCTGCCTGCTGCCATTTGCAGACAACAAAGCGTTGGATAGGCCAACTTTCCAGAGCATCTAACAGGATGCAGCGCGCGACGCGTGTGATTGTTTCCCCGGACGCTGTAGTTTACGACGCGTGACAGCCTCCCACCAGGCGCTGGAAATTACCACGAGATCAAATACGTCAAAAATAAATTATTATAAACTCCACGCTCATCCAAAATAGCATACTCATTTTTTAACATCACATAGTTCAAATGCAAAGGATAACCAAATTCAACACCACATAAAACCAAGTTTAACACAAACACTTCATTTTTGAACATCTTAATCCTCGTGGCCATCTCCATTTTGTCCTACTTCATTGAAATCTTGGACGATGGTATGATCACTTGATGAAGAAGGTATTTGAGAAACCATGGAGGCCATGAAACTCCTCGGCGGTGCTCCCATGCCTCCTCCATAGCCACCCATGCCTCCAACTTCACTTGTCGGTGCATTCATGCCTCCATAGACTCCGAAGCCTCCCATCCCTCCCATGGCATTCATCCCTCCCATCCCTCCCATGGTATTTATCCCTCCGAAGCCTCCCATCCCTCCCATGGCATTCACCCCTCCGAAGCCACCCATGCCTCCTCCGAAGCCACCCATGCCCTTTAAATAGTTTGCCAATTGTCCTTTTTCTGACCAACATTTCATCGTGAGCAATGTTTACACATTCCAATTGCCTTTCATCCATGTTGGAAGTGTCCTTGAAAAAAATCCCTCTCTCTTCATCTAATAGGCGTTGATGCTCTTCCATGGCCATCTTCTTCTCCTCCAATGCAACCTTCCTCTCCTCGGTGGCTGCCATTCTCTCCTCCAATGCGGTCCTCCGCGCCTCGGCCTCGGCACCCAAGCTCCTAGCCATCTTCCTATTCTCATTTTCTTCTAGCCTTGCATTTACCGGAGTAGGGAGGGGTCGGTGGCATCCCGAAGGCCCCGTCCATCACTAGAATAGCGCTGGGGGTGATGGAGGTTGCCTACGCAGGAGGGGAAATTTCACCACCGTTTCTTCGAACGCGAGACGGGGCAATGGCGCGTGTTGTAGAGCAAGAGCGAAATATGCCGCGTTGGATAGCGCAAAGTCCCGCCCGCGCTAAAACTTTTGCCGCACGCGTTTTTTGCAGGGCCTGCTGGAGGGGGGAAACCTGTCTCGCGTTGTATATTGGCGGTTATTAAAGCGCATGCGCCTTATGCAGCGGCTGCTGGAGATGCTCTTATCCCAATGCATTTAAATAAACGGTTATTGCCAGATCTCGTCTGACTCGGAATTATGTAAAACTAGCATGGAGCTGCCTTAACATGTTAGGGCATCTCTAATCGATCCTAAAAAACAAGTTAGAGGAGTAAAAGTTATCCATTTACTTTTCTAACACGGATCTAACCAAATTCATGTTAGAGGAGTAAGACTTTTGAGGAGTCGAAGACGAATCCTAAATATAAGAGTCGTCGACTACTCTAGAGAAAAAACTCGACCTCCCAGCCCACCACCCTATTCCCGTCGGCGTCACCCAAAACCCGCGACTGACATCCCGGACCCTGTGTCACCCTTGAGCCCACCTCTTCGTCGCTCGCCACTCCCCACCATCGCTAGAATTGACAAGGAGATCGATATTTCTCCGCCCGCTGCCCCGAGTTGTTGCAAATTGGCCACCGCCGGGTTCAATTCTTTGCAAAACGGAGAGGCCAGGGGATGGGAAGGTGGTAGAAGGCAGGCACCAGAGCTAGGTTGTGTCCAGAGTCGAGGGAGGTCGGCCCCTCACGATGGTGATTGTCTGCTTCCGCGGTGAGGTTAGTGTCAGTGAAATCCAATGTTTCTTCTTTGGTCGAACCACTCCGTCTACCCGTCGCCCTTCCTGCAGCACCGCTCGTGGAGCCGCCTCGGAGAAAGCAGATGATGGCCGACAACTGTAACAACCCATGTTTGTAATAAAGTTTACTTAGTACTTAAGAGCATATCATGCATTAAATTATTTGCATAATCATTAGAGTTTCTAAAGAAAACAGAGAAAGTAAACCCTACAGAGTTATCTACAAGACAATCACTATTGCTAAACTCTAAAACACTTCAAAACCTCTCTTGAGTTCCAAAGTTTTCAAAAATTAGCGTTAGAAAGTTTTGGAAAAATACCAGAAATGCCCCTATCTTTTTTCATAATTAAAATGGCTCAAGAACCATTCAAAATGAGTATTATAACAGAAAACAGTGTTCTAATTAGACCCAGGGGTTTTCTTGAAGTTTTAGCCCCTGGTCAATGCAGTTTGGACAGTGGGTTGGTTAGGTTTTCTAGGGGGGTTTCGCAAAATATGATTTTGTCTTCCCTAGCTGGAAGCAGCTCCGTGGTGCTGCCGCTGTTGTCGAAGCTCTACGTTGCGATTCCCGCTCGCCCCGCTGCTGATGGAGGAGGATAAGACCACCTCGAGACATGGAGAGCTTGCCCTCGCCCTCTCACTCTCCCTCTTGACCCCTCTCTCTCTCCTTCCACCATGTCCCGAAACCCTAGCCTCCATGGACGTTGGATAGCCTATGTTCCTGACCTCTTTGGCCTCCGCTAACGATGCCTTGAGCTCCACCGTGACGCTAGCAGCTCCCAGCTCCATCGAATAGTCCTTGGGCATGCGCAATCGACCGCAAGCCCCTGTTCTTCTTCACCCCCGACGTGCTCTGCCATCATCCTAGCTCTCGCACTAGTCCTCCTCTTGCCTTTCCATCGACACAGTAAGCTTCACGGTGAGCTTATGTGCCCCCAGCACCAGCCTTACTTCCTGGCTTGACCTATACCTGAAGGGAATAAGCCCGAGAGGCAATAATACAGTGGTTATTATCTTATTACTTGTTTATGATAAATGTTTATTTTGCATGCTATAATTGTATTAATTTAGAAACATTAATACATGTGTGTTTAATAAACAAAAGGAAAGTTCCTAGTTATGCCTCTCTATAAACTAGCTCGTTGATTAACAATATGATCAAGGTTTTCTGATCATGGACATTGGATGTTGTTAATAACGAGGTCACAACATTAGTGGAATGATGTGATGAACATTCATCCGAAGTATAGCATTACGATCAAAGTCATTGTGTTTATATTGCTATAACATCATACGAAGTAATCCTAGTCCTTAGACCATGAGATCATGTCAATCACTAACACTGGAAGAGTATCTTGATAACATCAAATGTCACACCGTGAAAGGGTGATTATAAAGGTGGGTTCAGTGCTACGAAAGTGTTATGTAGAGGCTCATGGATCAAGAGTGGGATTTGTCCATCCCGATGACGATAGATATACTCTGGGCCCTCTCGGTGATATCACATTGGTTAGCTTGCAAGCAAGTGATGAGATCACTAGAGTGTTATATCACAGGAACGAGAAAAGAGCACATGTCAGTAACGAGATCAAACTAGGTATAGAGATACTAATGATCGAATCTCGGACATGTAATATATCGCGAGACAAAGAGATTTAGTTACTAGCGTTAAAGGTTCTCATGATCACAGAAGTCATCGTTGAATGTGTAGGAGTTAGTATGGATCTCCAGGTCTCGCTTCTAATTATTGATCTGAGAGGGGTCTCGATCATGTCTGCATTATTCGCGAACTGTAGGGTGACACACTTAAGGGATACCGACACCATTTGGAGCAAATATGTTTCAGATAAAGAATTAAGAAAGTGCTGGAATTATTTCAATAGACACCGAAACTGTTTTGGGTGAAATTGCTGAAATTGGTTCTGCATGTAACATTGAATGTTCTAGGGGGTTTTATGTGAATGTTTGTTAATTAAAGTAATTAACAAAATTCTGAATAAAAATAATAAAAGAGTTTTATTAAATGAGAGAGCTTTGGAGAAATTTAATGCATTTAAAGTGGAGACTTTAAAAGAGAATGTGAAGGGGCATTTTAATGTGGAGGGGTTACCACCACATGAATGGGGGAGGTGAGGAGTCACCCCCATGGGGCGTCGGCCATGGGGAGGGATACCCCCTGTCCTCCTATAAAAGGCCACCCCTCTCACCGTTCTTCCTCACACCTCCTCGTGAAGGATATCTCTCCCTCTCTAGTATTTTCCCCCATGGTCTCGGATTAGCGAGATACATGTTCCTGATGCTTTATCTAGAAAGGAGTTGCTGCTTCCACTGCTTTGCTGGAGCGAGGGACGGAGGTTGTCGGGGTACCGGATGTGTGTGCAATCACGGATGCGTCGCTACTTTGCGGTGCTGGAATTGGTGATGCTGGACTTGCTGGAGCTGGATTTGATAGACGTGCTAGAGCTGGACCTGCTAGACTTCATCACGATCTTGAGATCGGCAAGTGTACGACTACATCATCAACGAGTTCCATCTCGTTAACAAAGCTTTGTTGTCTTCGAGGGTAAGTTCTCTGTGGATGTATATCCACCCGTTGCTTGTATCTAGTAGATAGATCTTGGAGTATAGTTCCCATCGTAGGAAAATTTTGTTTTCTATGTTGCGAACCCTTCAATACCACCCCATCGTCGTGTGCTGTCGCTTGCCGCCGCTGACCTCCGCCCCGCGGCCGCTGATGACTAGATGCATTAATTGATTTGTATATATATATATTAATGATTCTTTCTTCTTTCAGCCCTCTAGATCGAAGCAATCTTCTGGAAAGAAACGAGGCCCGATCAAAAAATTGGGCCCTAATTCTAGGTTCAAGATCGAAGAAGTCGCTGAAAATGGTGCACTTAGCTAGCAAGCTACCAACCCGTCTCAGTGGTAGGACGAAGATCATTTTTTCGATGCTACCGTCCCACCATCTCGATGGAAAAGCAATGTGGCTTCCATGGAGCTCCCGACTAATGATGATGCACTAACCATGGCTCCTCGCTACCCCATGGATGAAGGTGGCGGCCGACTTACCTAGACCAACTTACCATTGCTCTCTGATTCCATATGGCTACACTGTTGTCAGGGTGGATGAAGTTATGAAGGGATTCGAGCACCTGAAGCTTGACTTCCCTGCAGGTGAAGGGGATCTGACTGAACTGGGAGAAGCAGGAAAGACACCGTTCTATGGCGAAAGGAAAACATCGTGCTTCCAAATTGGACGCCAAGGCCACCGACTTCTCAGAGTAGCAATCCAGCTCAATCTCTGCCACCTCAGCTGTCTCCGGCATGTCTGCAGACTCCGCTGCCTCCGCCACGTTAGCAGACTCCGCTGCCTCCGCCGTGTCAGCAGACTCAGCCGCCTCAGCCCCGGTTGCAAAAGCGGAAGAGCATCGCAACTTCGGTGTCTAGTACTACAAGGAACAAAGTCAAGAAGGATCCTACCAAGTTACCTTACGACCTGACTGATGAGGAAACCAAAAGGGTCGTGGATGAAGATGTGAAACGCCAGCTTGCACCAAAACGGCCCCCGCCAAAGCAGTATATAACACCGAAAACAGTGAAACACTTTGTGGGCATGCTTGAGAGACCAAGGCCCGTAGATCTGGTATCAAACTATGACCGTTCTATTATTAAGTCACATAATGTGAATGTGCAACGGTCGAGAAGTAGTAGTGCAAGCGGGAAAAATTCTCTAGCTCGGATAACAGAAAAATCAACCATTCCCTCCGCTGAATGTGTTTTCTGAATGATCCGGAGGTTGCACAACTAGTCGCAAAAACGGCTAGAGATCTTGGTATGTATGTTTCTCAATACTTAGGCAAGGAAGGCACACCCATGGCTGAACTAGCATACAAATACGATTACTCTCGTCAGACCTGAGGAGGCCCCACATCCATAAATACAAATGCGAAAATTGCATCAGCGATATATGCAAGCCTCAGAGGAAGGGAAGATCATGCTCATAGCGGCAGAGATGAGCATTACTTCCGTGAAAACGACGAGATACACATTGAATTTTCAGAATTATTTCAGTTATTTAATCAAGATTCTCTCGACAAATCTCTCATCAGTTGTTATCGTATGTAAGTAATTTATTTCTGTAATTAAGTCTCTAGCTCAGCTCGTTCATTGCATGTATAATTATCCTCACTATATCCATTTGTATGCTATTATGCAGAATGAAGATTCTCGAATGCAAGAGAGGACAAATTAATAACCCCTTTACTCATTTTCTTTGACGGGCAGTGTTTGGAAACGGTTCATCAAGGCTATTAGAGATAAATGAAAAGAGGAGCTACAATTTCGAGAACTCAATGTAATTAGTACTATAGCTAGGTCCGCGCATCTCTTTGATTCTTGTTTGAATACCATTACCATGCTTGATTATTATTTTGATTGAACTCTATTCTCATGAAGTGTTTGAGGCAGGAAGCCGGGAATAATTTATGTGTATTCTACGTTTGCGAGTATATTCGTCAGACGACCTGTGAGATGGGTAGAATTTGACAACAACTTGCAGTACGTAAAAAATATTCATAATCTTATTTTATTACCATCAATTGTGTTGAGTTTCATTCATATATATTGATATCTTTCTTTAAATTAGATCGAACTAATACGGGACGGTCTTTTATCAAAGGATCACTTACGAGCAATTCAAGAGAAATTGGTGGGATTCTTAGTTAAGGAGGTCATATATCCAACCATAGAATACTATCGGGAATTTATATTTCGAAAATAGGGATCGTAAAAGAAATTATATTGTATATATGCATGAACGTGTACTCTATGTAATATGTTCGACCAAGCACGTAGAAAGAGGTCATTTCGATCTCTATATTCATAACGATGTTGTGTAATGGTTTCTTCATTGTTATATGTAGTAGCGTCAAGTTGTATATATATATATATATATATATATATATATATATATCAACTCTCGGTACGTCAATACGCCAAACCTCTCACTCCTACCACGGTAAAAATCCATCCCAAAACTCTGCAGCGGTAGAAATCTGTCCCAGACTCTGCCCGCGGCAGCCGAAACCACCAACTCCTTTAGTCCTGGTTCGTGTTACGAATTGTGACTAAAAATCCTCCACTCCCGCTCTCCACCGCGGCCATGTGGAGTGCGTTTAGTCCCGATTCATAACACAACCGGGACTAAAGGGTCAACCGGGACTAAAGGCAGTTACGAACCAGGACTAAAACCCTGTATTTCACTAGTGTATATACGAATTTAGACAAATCCGAATCATTTTTTCCGGACCGGAGAGAATATTTTCTTGGTAGAATGAAATCAATAAAACTCCTATTTTCCAAAGATATATATATATAATTTTGTGATGCTGGTCCACACACTCTACCGTCCCCTGTCAACTTTACATTTAGCTTTCAGAGATGCGGCGGACCAGGACAACCTTCCCAGATCAATACTGTCTTGTGTGCATCTCAAAAAAAAAAAAGATATTGTCCTGTGTGCACGTTAGCGTCATGGCCTCTATCATGCGTGTCTAGCTACCGATTTGTGCCTAAAACTTTTACACTTAGGATTCTTCATATTTGCCGCGAAGCAGTGCGACGGTTTTCGGACCTTTCGAAGACTGGATTTTCAGGGTTTGGCAGGGGAGATGGAATGGTCTGAGTTGGCAACAACTCCAACATTCATGAACGAAAGCAGCGGGTTTGCTCAAGTGCTATACCGTCAAATCCAACGTTTTTTGTATGGTCATGTTTCTGACCGACCTTCTGCTGCAGTGCAACAGACAGGAAATCGATCGTTGCAGGAAGACGCCGGTAGAATCGGTGCAAGGATCTGCGACAGTCGAGTACTGCTTATTCTCTTTCGTCTGTCACACCTCGTCCCATGCCATGTCGATGCCATAATCTCTGATCCTGAATAAAATACTCCACAAAGCGTGATCATCTGATGCAACGGAAGGGGCCGAGACGGGATCGGTCATCACACGGCCGGCCGGCCGGCTGCCATCTTTGCTACTATCACCTCGTGGGTCTCAGGACCTACATGGATGAGCGAAAGAGATCGAACAGAATCGTATTCACCACCCGTATACTCAACATAGGACAAACTACAGGTCAAAAGAAACTACTACTCTAATTATGGTGGGAACTGGATAGAGCGGTAGTCGAGCGCACATTGACCATATAGTAAATGACAATGCCGTCCGTTCCTTCCAGAGAAAGGAATAGGACGTCGTTCTTCTTTTGGCATCGGCGGCGCGCGGCAGCCCGCATGGCACGGTAAGTTGCTGTCCACGGCCGCATCAGTCGCAACGCCACGCCGCCTCGGCGCCACCGAGCCTTCCCGTGGGACGTGGTGCGTCGTGGGCGACCGGGACGTCCAACGCCGGCCGGCTGCTTTTGCCGCGGACGGTGGGTGAGTCACTGCTGACGACAAGGACACCGATCGGTGTCACATGGGGAAAACAATTTGGGGGTCGCCGAGAAGCACGGACTGCGGAGAGAAGTCGCCCGGGTTTCCCGAGCTACGGTGGCCCGTGACGGCGACTGGCCGGCGTGGATGGTTGGCATCACGCGCTGCTGGTCTCACGTGGTGCGGAATAGGCGCGCCTCCAAGCTGGAACATGCTATAGAATTGATGCACTATCTGAACCAAAAGTCTGAACTGATAAAAAGAACTAGGCATGTACTATATTCTTTAACACTTTTCCTCACGTCTAGGCTATTTTAGTCCTTAGCGTAGGTTCGGTGCCGGCCGCAGAATCTTTTCTTAATACTGCGTGAGCAGAGTCTTAAACTTGAGACCTCTTGATTTTGATACCATATAGAATTAATGCACTAGCCATCTGAACCAAAATTCCGAACATGCACCGACGCACGCACGCCATGCATGAGCAGAGAAACGTGGCTTCCGCGTTGGAATTGCAGATAGGAGCAACGGATGGCTCCAAAGGCACCGAAAACTTGCTTGTCCGAATCTAAGCATGTCACATCACTACTCACGCTCACGACAGAGTCTCTAACCGCAACTATAGATTCAGCATTTCGGTTGGTGGGTGTTGAAGGTGAGGAGTTTCCAATTCCTGGACTGCGAACCCGGGATGCCCCCACACGGTGGCCACGTACCTGCCGTAGGCACTGGTGTCGTTTGTTCTTCGTGGTGAGCACCGTCCAGTACTCTTAGGGCTTCCACAGCGTCAGGGTTCCCAAATCGTAAAAAGTGGACCAGCTTGTCAGCAGACGTAATACGGGCACCGGTCTCGCAGCGTGGTGGTGTCGAAAAATATAAAGTGGGACCCACGTATGGATAAAGGAACCTTTGACCAAGCCAACTTCCACCATTCCTTCCCGCAAGTTCTATCGATCCCCTCTGGTAAATACACCATTTCCAGCTCGTCTTCCCGATAAATCTGGTGGAGGCGGTTCTATTCAGATCAAGGAAGCTCCAGTTAATTGAAGAGGGCATGCCGTAGTGGTAGAGCTATACAGATGGAGGAAGCTCCATCGCCTCCCGCCCGCTATTTCCCAGCCGGCTAGCCGTGGATCCTCCCAACACCGGCGTGAATCGGGCTGCTTTCAGTGCCGCCGTCGCTGTCCAAATCGTGGCGGCGCGAATCGATCTCCGATAGTGCCTCGCTGGTCATCCTGCTTGAAGCCCGCACTGGCCACGAGGACACATCATGTGTCCTCCCTTGCTCTGTCCACCCTGGCCCACGTGCCAGCGACCCATCCTGGCCTCATGCACTTTCCATTAATGGTGGTCACTAAAACGCCGCGTCATCCGTCTGCTGCTTCCTCAAGCTGGCCGCATCAACCGCTTCGTTCTCGCTGACCGTGTCCTGCACATTGCGGTGCCGATGGCACCATTAATGGCGGCCTTTATAAGGGAGCCGACAGCGTCCCCATCCACAGCCCACATCCCCCGTCTCCGCGCCGCCTCCCCAGCAACAAGATGTGGCCACGGAGGAAGCCTAGCCGGAATGACCACGAGGTCGGTTCTTCCAACGGCCACCGTCACGAGCGCGAGCCTCCTCCTCATCCACCGTGGGCTATTCGTAGGAGACTTCCGCTTCCACCCCGCACGCACGGCTACGTCGTGCCGCCTGCGCAGCCGCGGCGGAGACGTGCGGCTCCTCGCGTCAACGCCGCCTGCTCCTGCCACACGGCCGCACTGACCCCGCGTACCACCCTGAGGCCCCATTCCAGCTGGCTTTCCTCTAGTAGGAGCACGGGGCACTAGTAGGAACATGGGGCACGGAGGAAGATCACCTTCCGAGGGGATTTCAACCCAGAGGTGGCCACCAATGACCTGACGGAGATTAGCACCATCGATGATGAATGATGGCTCTGACTGGGAGGACGAGTGGAATGAGAACGAGGAGGGGGTCAAGCAGGAGTAGGAGGATGAAGAGAAGGTTATTGGGTTCGCATCATCGAAAAAAATTCCTACAATGTGAACAACTAAGCACAAACATCTATGTACCTAGATATAATCAACGGGTAGATATACATCCATAGAGATCTTACCCTTGAAGACCGAAAAGCTTTGTTAATGAAATCTGATTTCGTGGATGATGTAGTAGTTAATTTGCTGATCTTAAGATTGTGATGAAGTCCAGCAAGTCCATGAAGGGTTCCGTAGCAGATAATCAAAATTTTACCTACGCGGAATACCGTGAATGCCCAAGGACCTATCTAGAAGTAATGCAGTAACGGAGGAAGACAGCGGTAACGTACCCTTGAAGACCGAGAAAGCGTTACGCTCATGCTAGAGCGTGGATGATGTAGTTGTACCCATCCGACCTCAAGGTCGCGAAGATCCTCGTACGTCGCCCCTTGTCCAGGTCCTTGTACGATGGCCCGGAAGCTTCAATAGCCCCACCGAGTTATCACATGCATACGGTGCAATTTGATGACTCCCGAAACTCCTTGATCCCTGTTGGGGTTGCGGAAGTAGATCCCCTAGCGGAATCCCCGCAACACTACGGCGTGCCACGGATGCGTTAACTTTGCACGCACAGTCCTAACTTGGGATCGCGCCATTACAAAGGCAACTGGAGAGAGAGAAGTATTCCAACCAAAGGGAATACCCCAAATACTTGTGTATTGGTGTGTATTTACCCCTCCCATATGCACCCCTTTATATAGGGTAAGTGAGGCGTGCCCTCTCTCTTAGGTGCCCCACGTGGGACTAAACATAAAGGAAAAGAGATAGGATTTTTGTCCAAGTCGGATGGGCCAAATATCAGCCCAAATGGACAAAACAAAAAAACCAAACAGTAGCTGGCCAGACCCAGCCGGGTGGGCCCAACCGCGCTAGGCAACAGCGAAGCCCCGGATGGGCTAGCCATGCCGCACCCAGCACGCCGCTGCCCAGGACGGCACTTAGTGCCTATTGCGCGCCTACGTGGGCCGACAAGCCCACACGTGGCAGAATTACTGTTTTCCTTTTTCTTTTTCCTTGTGGTTTGTTCCTAGGCCAATTTCCTCCGAGATTTTGGCCTAATGATAAAGTCACTTTGCAAATTTGAATTTAAATATTTATTTATAATATATTAATTCACAATTAACATATAGTAAATGCATATTGTAAATTTCCATTTACCCAAAACTCCTTTCGGCCTTTTCCTTTTCTGCTTTTTCCGAACAACTTCGGATCTCTCCGGAATGATTCCGATTTCTCTCTTTTTCATGTGATTCCATCTAACAGGACGATCTCCAAGCGTCGTATTGCCCTTAAGCGTGTTTCCCTCGATTCAAGAGTACTATAGACATGATCTATATCAATGATCAACAGGGGACCGGGATGCCCATATTGATCCCTATGCACTCTACGATTCTCCATCGTGTTCGAACATGAAACGATATATCTAATTCCCTTGTTCACGATACAAGACTTGTCTGAGATTTTATCATCGGTGTCTCGATACCTTGTTCAATCTCGTTTTCAACAAGTACTGTTTTACTCGTTCTGTGAAATACCATCTCCATGAACCAGTCATGTGTTGCGCAACATGGATGTAATTCACCGAGTGAGCTTAGTTGTATCTTCCCGTCGCACAAGAGAACAATTCCCACTCTTGAAGCATATTGCCTCTACGTGCTCCTTCGGCTACCCAACGTGCACCTTTATGGCCACCCTTTTACGTGATGGCGGTTGATACAGTCAAAGCACCCTCCGGTAGCAGTGATTGATATGATCTCACGGTCTAAGGATTAGGAAAATATGTTTCTTTGACAATTGCAACGTGAACTAAGTGACATGATCGTGTTGCCACAATCATTGGTGGGAAATGGTCCATCACATCATTCCAGATGACATGATCTCGTTGTTAATGACTTTTGTTTAGCTCATGATCAGGAAACCTTGATCATCGTCTGCTCAATGAACTAGTTAAATAGAGGCTACTAGAGACCTGGGTTGTTTGTATACCACACCTGTTCAATGTTTCCGTTTGATACATTTATAGCATGATATAAAACTATTTTGATAATAATATCCTTTTATTATTTTCCTCTAGGGCATATCTCCTTCAGTATAGTAGGTCCAACACCAGCAAGTCCAGCACCGCAAAGCAACAGTGCATCCGTGATCGCACACGCGTCCGATACCCCGACAACCTCCGCGTCCTCGCTCCAGCGATGCAGTGGAAGCAACAACTCTTTTCAGACAAAGTCACCGGGAACATGTATCTCGCTAATCTGATACCATGGGAAAATAAACTAGAGGGGGAGAGAGATCCTTCCCAAGGAGGTGTGTGATGAGAGGAGGAGAGGGGACCTTTTATAGGGAGAGGGGGCAGCCCCCTCCCATGGCCGGCGGCCATGGAGATGCTCCTACCTCTTCCATCATTCATGTGGGTGGAGCTCCCACTCATATAAACATGCCTCCACTCAAAAGTCCACTCACCTCCAATAATTTTTCACCAAATTTTATGCAAACTCTCATTTAATAAAACTCTTTTATTTATTTTATTCAAATTTTGTTAATACTTTAATTAACAAACATTTACATAAAATCCATGTAACATTTCAATATCACATGTAGAACCAGTTTCTGCAATATCACCCAAAACAATTTTGGTTTCCATCGAAATGATTCAGCGCTTTCTTAATTTTTATCTGAAACATATTTGCTCCAAATGGTATCGGTATCCCTTAAGAGTGCCACCCTACGGTTCGCGAATAGTGCAGACATGATCGAGACCCCTCTCCGATCAATAATCAGCAGCGGGACCTGGAGATCCGTACTAACTCCCACACATTCAATGATGACTCTATTGATCGTGTGAACCTTTAATGTTTGTAACTAAATCCCTTTGTCTCGCGGTATATTACATGTCCAAGATTCGATCATCGGTATCTCCATATCTAGTTTGATCTCGTTACCGACAAGTACTCTTTTCTCGTTCCCGTGATATAACATTCTAGTGATCTTATCACTTGCTTGCAAGCCATGTCATTGTTATATCATCGAGAGGGCTCTGAGTATATATCTCTGTCATCGAGATAGACAAATCCTACTCTTGATCCATGAGCCTCTAGATAACACTTTTAGAGTATCCGAACCTACATTTATTGTCACCCTGTTACGATGTGACGTTTGATGTTATCAAGTTACTCTTCCGGTGTTAGTGATTGACATGATCTCATGGTCTAAGAACTACAGTTACTTCATATGATGTTATAGAAATTTAAACATAATGACTTTGATCGTATTGCTATACTTCGGATGAATGTTGATCACACCATTCCACCAATATTGTGACCTCGTTAGTAACAACATCCCGTGATTAGGAAATCTTGATCATCCTGTTAATCAACGAGCTAGTTTATATGAGAGGCATAACTAGGAACTCTTTATTGGTTTATTAAACACACATGTATTAACATTTTCAATTAATACAATTATAGCATGCAAAATAAACATTTATCATAAACAAGAAATAAGATAATAACCACTTTATTATTGCCTCTCGAGAATATTCTCTTCAAAGGTGGAGGTCAATCCGGAGGTGTTGGCGGCCATCATGCCGTCGGGCCTCTCCAACGAAGAGGCCCTCACCCTAGCCATGCGCTAGTCGTCGGAGGAAGCAGCGCTCGCGGAGGAGGCACGCTGGCAGGGCACCTTCTAGGCACTGCATGTGTAGTCTATGGAGGCTTGGGCCGCTGTGCGCATGCCCTCGACGCCACCGCCATGCGTGCCGCCGCTGTACATGCCACCGCCGTAGATGCCTCCGCCACCACCACTATGCCTACTGGCGCCAACACCGCCGCCTCACCCGGAGTGGCCGTGGGCGCAGCCAGAGTTCATCCACCTCGCCGATGAGGACGACTAGTAGGCCACCTCCAACACGGCCAAAGTTTAAATTTAGTTCATTTTTATTTTAGTTTGCTTTTATTTTCAGCTTTTTACCATTTTATGGCCATGTGTATTATATTTCGTATCAATAAAATTTGGATCAATTTTTTGCTCCCTAGGTTTCTCCTGAGGAGAACAACCTACTTACTACTCCCTACGTTTGAGGAGGAAGTAAGTAAGACGGTTTTTCAAATGAAATATAATAAGGCACTAGGTCCATATGGAGTCCCATCCGAGTTTTTCAAAACTTTTGGGATGTCATCAAGTGGGATCTTCTAGAACGGTTAGACTTCCTTCATGCAAGACAACTATAATTGTTTCGTCTAAATTTTGGTTAGATAATTTTATACCAAAGGTTAATGAGGTGGAAATGATCCAAGGCTATATGCCAATTTGTCTACTTCACATTAGTTTTAAAATTTTCAGAAAAACGCAATAATTAGATTAAACTTGGTTGTCGACCATGTGGTTCGTCCCACACATACAATATTCATGCAAGGAATAAACATCGTAGAAGGAATTATAATCCTACATGAAATAGTACACGAACTTACTCGCAAAAATTTGAATGGGGTAATTCTAAAAATTTATTTGAAAAGGCCTATGACAAAGTAAAATGGTCGTTTCCACTTCAAAATCTAATAATGAAAGGATCTTCTCTTGAGTGGCGCGTTGTGATTCATAGATTCATATCTGGAGGTAGTGTGTCTATCAAAATCAATGAAAACATTTGCATGTACTTCCAAACGAGAAAACGATTACGACAAGATGAACCATTATCGCCAGTGCTATTCAATATAGTGGTCGATATGGTAGATTTCTTGATCGGGTGTGTAAAGAAGGTGGGTGAAAGTTGAGGGAGTGATTCCACATCTACTTGATGGTGGACTTTCTCATCCTTCAATATGTAGATGATACAATTCTATTTATAGAAACATTAACAAGAAAAGGCAAGAAACCTAAAATTAATTTTGTTAGCGTTTGAGCAACTTTCAGGTCAACTTTCATAAAAGCGAATTATTTCATTTCAGAGAGGCCCTGGACGAGAGGTTCACCTATATGCTGAACTTTTTGGCTGTGAGCAAGACCAATTTCCAATTAGCTTCTTGGGTATTCCGATATATTATCGGAGACTTACTAATGCTGAATAAAAAGACGTCGAGGAGAGGTTGCAACAGTTTTGGAAGAGTTGGAAAGGAAAATTTCTATTTCTGGTTGGATGATTAGTCCTCATTAATGTAGTGCTAACCAATATGATAATGTACATGATTTATGTCTCCAAATTTTCAAAGGCATCTTCTAGAGATTGGATTATTTCCAATCAAGATTCTTTTGGCAAGCGGATAATGAGAAAAAAGAAGTACTGGATGGCTCAATGGACTGTGGTTTTCTGCCCAAGGATCAAGGGGGCTAGGGATTCATGACCTTAAGGTCGAGAATACGTCTCTCCTTGGTAAATGGTTATACAAGCTACTTACCAAAGAAGGGGTTTGGCAAACTCTATTAAAGAGAAAATTCATTGGATCAAATGCTTTGTCCCAAATCTATTGGAAGCCCATGGATTCATATTTTTGTGCTGATCTAATGGCGACGATTTTTTTTTCTTCTGATTTGGAGCGTTTGCTCTTAAGGATGACTCGGAAATAAGATTCTAGTAGGATAAGTGGCTGAAAAATGCTACACTTCGGGATCAATTTATGGCTTTATATATCATTGTTCGTAAAGCCGATACTATCGCTACGGTACCGGAGACCGTCCCACAAAATGTGACGTTCAGAAGAGACTTAATTGGTCCGAGGCTAGCATCTTGGAATGCTTTGCTATAACATTTATACTCACTGCACTAATCGATAGGGATTGACAAATCTCGTTGGAACTTGCATCAGAGTGCTAAATTCTCAGTGGGATCCATGTATAGAGCATTAGTACAGTCAGTCATGCCAATCAATAACAATAAAAGGATTTAGAAGATGAATATACCACTAAAGATCAAAACCTCTGTTTGGTATCTTTGTCGAGGGGTAATCCTCACCCAAAGACAACCACCTTCTAATGCATAATTGACATGAAACTACAAAGTGTGTATTTTACAATCACGAGGACACAACCAAAACATTTATTCTTTGAGTGTAAAATTTTCCCATCCTATATGGTTAATCGTCCTCCATAACATTGTCAATATTTTTAAAAATTGGCTACACAGTATTGATTCAAGGTTTAAGATTCTAATGAGGGTGAGAACACTTGTTATTTGGTCGTTTTGCCTATATTGAAATGACAAGTTATCCGTTGATTAAAATTCTTATCTTATGCATGTTATCTACCGGTGCATTAGTATGATATGTTGTGATTGTCTCTACAACTTTTGGAGCATCACGAACTATTTGCGGAAGTGTCTACAAATAGCATCGGTGGGCCGTCTGTTCCTTCCTATGAAAGAGAATAGAACGTCGTTCTTCTTTTGGCATCGTCGGCGGTAGCCCGCGTGGCTCGATACGTTGCTATATCGAACAGCCGCATCAGTCGCAACGCCATGCTGCCTCGGTGCCACCGAGCCGTCCTGTGGCCTGTTGGACATGGTGTGTCGTGGGTGTCCGGGACGTCCAACGTCGGCCGACTGCTTTTGCCGCGGACGGTGTGTGAGTCACTGATAGGAACGCCGATCAGTGTCACATGGGGAAAACAACTTTGAGGCCCGTCGCCGGGCTATTGGCACAAAATTTATCCAAAGTGCAAAGAAATTCACAAACTAAACTTGTGGCAAAATTATTTCACACCACTAATCCTTTTTTGCAGCGCCGTATAGAGTGGCACGTGTCCGTTTATTTACAGTTTTTCTATGCTTTTTTATCTGTTTAAAATTGAATGGAGTAACCGTTATGTATTGAGGTGGGTCTATCCTTCAGGATAATAGACCAGGTTTTATAGGATTAATTTCCGGCGCTGCACTCTACGTCATGAATGACGACGTTGCACTCGCCATGATTGTTGGCGCCACACTTTATAAGTGCACCGCCATGACCGACGGCCCTGCACTGTGTTGTGTCACGCTACGTACGGCGATGTTGCACTGTAGAGTACAATGTCACTCTACACGTCATTGCAAAAAAGGGTTAGTGGTGTGAAATACTTTTGCCGTGAGTTTAGTTTATGGATTTATTTCAACTTTAGATCAATTTTGTTTAAATAGCCCGTCGCCGAGAAGCACGGACTGGGGAGAGAAGTCGCCCGGGTTTCCCGTGGGTGCGGGACGCGCCTCCGAACTAGAACATGCACCGATGCACGCACGCCATGTACGAGCAGAGAACGTGGCTTCCGTGTTGGAATTGCATGTTACAACGGATGGCTCCAAAGGCACTGAAAACTTGCTTGTCCGAATGTAAGCATGTCTGACCGGTATCACTACTCACACTCACGTAGGGGTGGGCGCTCGGTTCCCCTGGACCGATCGGTTCGATACTTCGGTGTTTATAAAATTGAGGATCTTAAAAAACTGGCACCGATCGGTCAATGGAATTTGAGCTAACCGAGGAATCGGTGCCCCGTTGATTCGGTTCGGTATTCGGTATTGCACCGAACAGCCTAGGATTTGGGCCCTAGCTAAGTTAGCAAACAGATCGTTTCTCTTGGATGAGATAGGAGCTGTCCCGTCAGAGAGCAAACAACACGTTAGGTCTGGCCCAAAAAACATCGGGTTACATCGAGACATGCAGACAACAATCAGCACTTATCCCTCAAAAGAAGACAACAATCACCACGTTAGGTTACAGCTATAACAGAAGTACAGGACATCAGTGACAGACAGTCAAACATCAACTAATTTCTGCTAAAATTTGGCCAGCAATTACCCTATTTCTCACCGTTTCTTAACAGCAAATAACAGCAAGCAGGTGAAACAGACTAAGAGCAAGCAGTCTTGACACAGATTGGACATGAACATATCAAATTCAACTCAAAACAAAGCATATCCAGCATACCAACAATTTGACGAGTCTCAGGACTCAGGGACATAACACATCTGACAAGAAACTGAAGCAGCAGGAAGCGCACACTAGCAATGACGATGCGCTGCTGCCGCCAATCGACCATCTTCTACTCCCTCCGATACAAATTAATGTTCTTCTAGATAAATTTAAGAATATTCATTTAGGTCGGAGGGAATAGAATTAAATTCACTGTTCGGCCATCTCCATGTTCATGGCTACAGGTACGATAGCCTGGGAATCCTCTGTCTCGGAGTACATCTAAAATATAGAGCAATGAAGGAAATCAACAATGATTCACAAGAGAACAACACGCATCAAAACTTTCATTAAATGAAGAAATAGGATCTGAATCGAATCAAGAATTAGGCTGGAACCAAATTCAGTGACTTACTCTGTAGTTCGAGGCGGATTCCTTCTAGTCCCTTGAAGTGGCTTTTGCAGGGGCCGCCGTTCTTCTTACGGTGCGGAGATCCATCGGACGTTGTCGTGGCCTGCAAAGTAGGTACTGGGCTACTGGGGCAGCACAGTGGTGCATCGGACTGCGTAGAATCACGCTCATATAGGCAGCTCCGAAGGCAGGAGATCAGGCGACCAAGGAAAATAAAGATCGCGCATTCACGCACGCGAGATTAGCGGCTTTGGGGAGGGAAAGATTCGATCTGGGGCGCGATTTCTGGGGAGGGGATTTGGGCGTGACGAGCGCTAGTTATTCCGTTCGTGGATGAGAGATATAGAATGACGGGGCTAACTGATCTCGGTTCGGTCGTTCGGTTTTCGGGTTATACATTCACCCCTACACTCACGACAGAGTCTCTCACCTCAACCGCGTGAGGCACATGTATAGCTTTGGGGCGCGTTCGATAGGCTGAAGACGACTTTCGGCCTGACCTGACAAAACAATCGGGTCGGTCAAAAGCAGTCCTTGGCCATATTCTAAAACCAGTGTTGTAGCGTTGGTCATATCAATAGTGTGGATCACGAATCTTGTCCACCTGTTTTCTTCTTCTCTTGCTCTTCTTCTCATATTTTAGAGGGGACCTCTGTCATTCCACATTGTCGTTGCCCACTTCACCCTCTTGGTCTTCCAAGCTTCATTGTCAGATGGCTCGACACCATGGACAATGCCATCCTCGTCAGGAATTACACTTGTCTCATCCGACACAAATTCATCAAGACCATACCCCAACATCCAGTTATGGAGATGTAACATGAAAGCACTAGTTGTACCTAGATGGGGGAAATGGTGGAATGTCTTCTGATCAAGGATCTTGAATCTGTTCTTCAAAGCAGCGAATGCCCTCTCAATGATGACCATAAGACTAGAGTACCCGAGATTGAACAACTCCTTGGAATTCTGGGGCTTGAACGTTCCAGTGAACTTGTTCAGATGGTATCTGATTGACATGAAGGGTGGAAGAATCCGAGGTCGACAACCATATTCATCGTCTCCTAGGTAGAACTTCCCATCAAGGATATTGATCCCATTAGGTCTAGACATGTCGCCGGCAAGGATGGTTAGATCATGGGATGATCCTTCCCAACCAGCTAGCACATATGTGAACTTCGTATCAAAATCACAAGCAACAACACATTCTGGCCGGTGAAGTTCTTCCTTCCAATGTAAACTGCAGACTATGATCTCGGAACTCTAGCAGTGACGTGAGTACCATCGATTGCACCAATACAATCATGTTATTACAATAACATGAGGGAATCATGATTCTAGAAAAATAGAGACATGTGATACAATGAAATAACAGTTCAAGTCATCACCTTGAAATATGCCACCACCTAGGGTTGTTGCGTATCTTGCGAGGTGTTTCACCTGTTGGCAACTTGATCATATGTTCTCTAAGCTCCCAATTTTTTCGAAATGGAGCATAGCTCTAGCCTCTGCATCAAAGTGATGCACACAACCTGATATTATTGCAAAAAAGTCTCTGAAGGTATCAAAGTGCCCAAATTATTACACACAAGAGTCGTTTGAAATAGCATGATAATATCTCCATGTTTCTTCTGAATGTGTTGTGGATGACCCTAAACTTTTGGTTATGACCTACCACATGAAGGAACATACAAAGTTTTTCTTCGACATCCCTTAACTTGTGACAAGTGCAAAGAGTGGGGTTCTAGTCATCTGGAGCATTTGGAGGGCTTCTACGTCATTGATATTGAAGATGTAGTTCATATTAGCCATCATCTCCCGATCTTGGGCCAACATATGAACGTATGTCCTTCGAGGAAAGGCAGTGTGCCTAACAACTCTCTTGCTCAAGAGCAAGATCCAAGCCCGAATGGCATCTATAAGCGTAGCTTCCTAATGGATAAGTGCCATCATGTTGACATAATGAGCCGGTTCTACCATGAGTTCTTCCTAAATCGATACTGCAGCCAGAGTCAAAACAATAGGGAGAGGGATTCATGGTGGTTTACCTCCGGCATGGAAGTAAAGGGACTATATAGCCTAGGAGAGGAACGGAGATGTGTGTCGACTCTGTTGGACGTCACTCAACTTCCAGATTGGAAGAAAGTGGTTGGAGGTATGGTAGATTGGTGTCTCGGCCGCTAGCACCCTGCGCCGCCACAGGTGAAGGTGGTTTTTTGGGAGGGCCGATGAAATGGATCGTATGGGCACCTAGAGGGGGGTTGAATAGGTGCTACACCAATTTTTAATTCTTTTCAATTTTAGGCTTAGCACAAAGGGTAAATTCTCTAGATAAACTATTAGGTGGAATTTCCCTATATGCAAACCTATCTACTAGCAAGTAAAGAGCGAGTGGAAGAGGAACGAGTAAACCGAAGTGAAGCACGTGGAGACACAGGATTTGTTTGACCGCAGTTCCTTCCTTGTTAAGGGAAGTACGTCTGCGTTGGAGGGGTGGGCGGTACTAAGACCACCATGCCACAAAAGGCCTCACCCTGTTCTCCGATAGATCTCGCCACAACAGGGCTGATCCACCTTACACTATAGGTACCCTTCGAGGCGGGCACCGATGCCTTTACACAACTAGCGGGGCAACAACTCCACAACAACTTGGAGGCTCCCGAGAAATGACAACAAGCTGCCACAGAAACAAACTTATCAAATACAATAAACAAGATCTAGGTATTGACAAGAATACTAGATCAGGGATTTCTCCAAGTGAATGGAGAGGAGTTGAAGCGCTTGATTCTTGATGATGATGATGAACTTATCCTCCTTCAATTCCACCAAAGATCAAGACCTTCGGGTGGTTGAAGTGGGAGATCGAGAATGAGAGCTCTTGCACAATGTCTGGTCAATTTCGAATGAATCAAGAGTTCTGAACGTTGGGGAAGAAGGGATATTTATACCCCCTTCCGAAACTAGCCGTTGCAACCTTTGGGGGCGGATTATCCGGCCCAAGTGAGGGCCGGATTATCTGGTCTGGAGAAACACCGCCCCAGACTCGGAATATCCGGCAGATAATCCGCCCCGTCTCAGAGCGTCGCGCCGAGCTTGCCCTTGATCAACTTCTGGGGGCCGGAGTATCCGGTCCTATGCAAAGGTGGGATTATCCGGCCTAGGGAAGAAAAATTGCCCCAGTTCGGATTTTCCGGGAGAAAATCCGACTGGATACCGAGCGACGCGCCTTGGCTCCTTTTGCTCGAAAACTGGGCGCCGGATTATCCGGCCCATGCGACACCCGGATTATCCGGCCTGGGGAGGAAAAAACCGCCCCAGTTCAGATTTTCCGGGAGAAAATCCGACCGGGTACCGAGCGACGCGCCTTGGCTTCCTTTGAGCGATGAGGTAGGCCGGATTATCCGGCCCCCCTCAAAACTTCCTGCACACTTAGCACACATGAAAAGTCTCCATAGTATTGTTATCTAACACGCAAAACATAGGAAAACATGAAATGTTCTTTCAATCTCCCCCTTTTTGGTGTTAGATGACAATACCAGGATTTGCAGGAGAAAGACACAAGATAGACAGAGATAACTATGAAAGAGACCCCCCCTCAATGTGTGCATAATAGAGTTTTGCATTGGAATACAAATGCACACAAATAGGTGAATCTATTCCATAGACATAAGAGCAAAAACACATACCACCGAAGTAGAGAATAAGCATCCTTGACATAAATCCAAATTATTACCAGATAACCATTATGAGCGCGCGCCTTCCGTGATAAACCTTCCGTGATAAACCTCTAGCAATAGGATATGAATAGATAGATCCATAAGCATAATCCATGATATGAAGTCCATAGGCATAATCCAGACAACCACATAAAGTCTCAAACAACCACAAATCACGAATTTAAAGTTCAACGTTAAATGGGCATAAGCAAGAAATAACGAATAGAAAAGTGCAAGTGCTTATGCCCGACCCATGAAAATCCATGGGCAACCTAATAGAACTACTTCTCCCCCTTTGGCATCGAGACACCAAAAAGGGAGAAGAGTGATGCTAGCGCCCCATGGGATCACTCATCGAAGTCCTCGTCCTCGTCCTCTTATTCATTCTCTTCCTCATCCTCATCTTCATCAACACTTGGGCCGGATTATCTGGCCTCAAATTTGGTATTCTGTTACACACAGAACCAGGCCCGCACGTCCCCAAACAACACCCCCACAAGGTGTACAAGGGACTTGTGTGCAAGAATAGATGGCTTAGGGGTAGGGAAAGGCTTAGGATTAAGAGAGCCAAACTGAGATGGTACTATATACTCAAACTTGCAAAAACCAAATCAAATAAAATCCAAGAGTGAGTGTGATTCCCATAAGAACATGAGAGAGCAAATAACATCCAAAAAGATCCAATTCTCCTCAAGGGAGAGGGCGGTGGCCGAAGCCACCTTGTTGGAGTGTATGGTATGACACCGCGAAGATATATCTTGGGTTCACGACCAATACTCATCAATAAGCTCACATATCACAACATGATATTAAGAGAAATGATATATCTTGCTATTGGCATTATGGGGGGGTTAGCCCAATGAGTTAGGACCACACTCCCCCTATATCCATGCCCATACCTAGACCAACGAAGGATTGAGATGTACGAGTGAGTGCACGGGTAATCAAGACAAGCTCCCGGAATCAATGATATTTAGCTCATTCCTCAAATAGCAGAATCTTGCTTCATCAAGTGGCTATGTAAAAATATCCGCTAGTTGGTTCTTCGTGCTCACAAAGGATAGATCAATATTGTCGCGAGCAACATGGTCACGAATAAAATGATTCCGAATCTCAATATGCTTCGTCCTTGTGTGCTGAACAGGATTGTACGCAATTTTGATTGCACTTTCATTATCACATAAAAGAGGCACTTTGTCACAATTGACACTGTATTCCTTTAAAGTTTGCCTCATCCACAATAATTGAGTACAAGCGCTGGCAGCAGCAACATATTCAGCTTCAGCGGTGGAGAGAGATATACAATTCTGCTTTTTGGAGGACCAACAAACAAGAGATCTTCCCAAGAATTGACAAGCTCTATAAGTGGATTTCCGATCATCCTTATCACCAGCCCAATCTGATCAGTATAACCACATAAAGAGAAATTGGAGCCCTTGGGATACCAGAGACCAAAGTTGGGGGAATGAACCAAATATCGAAAGATCCTCTTGACCGCCACTAAGTGGCTTTCTTTAGGAGCTGCTTGATACCTTGCACACACTCCCACACTCAACACAATATCGGGTCTAGATGCGCAGAGGTAAAGAAGAGAGTCGATCATGGACCGGTATACATTTTGGTCCACATCTTTACCATGAGGGTTGAGTTCAAGATGACACTTTGTTTGCATCGGAGTGGCGACACCATTTAGATCCGCCATCTTGAATCTCTTGAGCATGTCTTGGATGTACTTTGCTTGATTAATAAAGGTTCCTTCTCTAAGTTGCTTGATCTCGAATCCAAGAAAGAACCGTAATTCCCCCATCATAGACATCTCAAACCTGTCAGTCATAAGCTTTGAAAATTCATCGTTAAAAGCTTTGTTAGTAGAACCAAAGATGATATCGTCTACATATAGTTGGCATACGAGGAGCTCCCCCTTAACCTTCTTAGTAAAAAGAGTGGGGTCGATTTGCCCAACTTCGAAGCCACGATCTAACAAAAGCTCTTTAAGGTACTCATACCACGCACGTGGGGCTTGTTTAAGGCCATAGAGTGCCTTATCGAGTTTGTAGACATGGTTCGGAAAGTTAGGATCCTCAAACCCCGGGGGTTGCTTTACGTATACCAACTCATGTAGAGGACCGTTAAGGAAGGCACTCTTGACGTCCATTTGCTGCAGCTTAAAATTGTTATGTGCAGCATAAGCAAGTAGGATACAGATGGACTCAAGGCGAGCCACTGGAGCATAGGTCTCGCCGAAGTCGATGCCCTCAACTTGGGAGTAACCTTGTTCCACAAGTCTTACCTTGTTCCTCACAACAATGCCATTCTCATCTTGCTTGTTCTTCAAAATCCACTTGGTGCCGATAACATTGCGGCACTCTTTGGGTTTCTCCACGAGTTTCCAGACTTTGTTGCGCTCGAAATTATTCAATTCTTCATGCATAGCAATAACCCAGTCTGGGTCTTCAAGAGCTTCAAAGACCTTCTTAGGTTCCACCATGGAGATATGAGCTTGATGCTCACCAAAACTGGCCAATTCTCTTCTTGTAGAAACCCTTCGTCGAAGATCACCAACAACCTTATCGAGAGTGTGACCCCTCAACTCAAGGTTACGATCAGCCCGAGCCTTGCGACAAAGTTCAATAAGTTTGTTGTCCCTTGGAGGAGGAGATTCATCACTTGAGTCTTCATTGGAAGCATTTTCTCCGCCTTGATCAGTAACTGGAACATCAGTAGCAGGTCATGGAGACGCATGCCCTTGAGGTGAATCCGTAGCCGTAACAGGAGGCTGCAGAACTGGAGAGTCAGGGCCAGATAATCTGGCCGAAGGAGAGGCCGGATAATCCGGCCTGGGAGTACTTGCCGCAGCTTCATCAGGAGGCCTGGGACTTGCTTGAACTGGTGAGGGGCCGGATAATCCGGGGCTAGCCGGAAAATCCGGCCTGGAGCTTGCGTTGAAATCTTCACCAGCATGAGCAACATGGTCAGCTGTAGCAGGGTGGCCGGATAATCCGGTGTCAACCGGAAAATCCGGCCTGGAGCTTTCTGGAACATCTTGACCTTCAGCAGTTTATGGAGATGGTTTAGAAGTTGCCCCCGTGGTTGGAGCATGTTGAGTATGTGTAGATGAGGGCTTTATATGAGTAGAGCATTGTCCTTCCCGGTCCGCCACAAGGGGTTCCTCAATGGGGCAGAAGAATCCAACGCCCATTCTTCTTATGGAATCTTGGGGTATTTCAACATCTGCATAACAAACACCAACTTGCTCCGCACGGGAACCGTCATTTTCCTCGAACACCACACTACAAGATTCTACAACAGTTCCGGAGAACTTATTATAGACTCTATAAGTGTGGGATTCGGCACCATAACCAACAAAAATACCTTCTAAAGCCTTAGATTCAAACTTATATAAACGAACTCCTTTAATAAGAAAGAAACACTTACACCCGAATACCCGAAAGTATGAGATGTTTGGCTTGTTACCGGTAAGTATTTCATACGGAGTCTTGTCCAAGATCTTGCGGAGGTATAAACGGTTGGATGAATGACAAGCAGTAGAGATTGCTTCAGCCCAGAAGTTATATGGAGATTTCAATTCGGCTAACATTGATCTTGCCATATCCATTCGAGTTCGATTCTTCCTCTTGGCTACACCATTTTGTTGAGGGGTGTACGCAGCGGAATATTGATGTCTTATCCCCTCTTCACTTAGAAACTCATTTAAGGTGTAGTTCTTGAACTCCGAGCCGTTATCACTCCTTATAGCCAGAATGGGGACGTTGTGTTGACGTTGAACCTCGTTGGCGAAGTCGATGACAGTTTGTTGAGTTTCACTCTTCAACTTGAATAAATAAACCCAAGTGTATCTTGAGTAATCATCAACAATCACTAGACAATACTTCTTCTCACCGAGGCTTGCATGAGATGGAGGTCCAAAGAGGTCCACATGAAGGAGCTCCAAAATCCTTTTTGAAGAGATAATGGTTTTCCTTCGATGAGGTGAGTCATGCATTTTCCCTTCAACACACGCCCTGCAAACACGATCTTTGGCAAAAGAGACATTTTCTTTTAGTCCAAGAATGTGGCCACCCTTGTGGAGACTTTGTAAAGTTCTCATATTGACGTGGGCTAGTCGGCAATGCCATAGCCAACCCGTGTCAGCCTTTCTGAAAATACACATCGGGCCTATAGTGGTTTTCCCCGAAAAGTCCACCACGTACATGTCGTTTTCGATAGATCCCACGAAAGCAACTTTTAGAGACTTGCTCCACAAGAGTACCACCAAATCAGCATCAATGTAAACTGCAAAGCCCATCTTACCAAGGGCACGAACTGAAAGTAAATTGTACCCGAGGGTCTCAACAAGCATGACGTCCATGAGAGAGATATCGTGAGCCACCACAACTTTGCCGAGACCCAATACCTCAGATTTTGACTTGTCACCATAGGAGACGGTTATGTGATCAAGGTTTGGCCACATCTCCATGATGATCTCCTTGCTTCCATTTCATATGACTCGTGCAACCACTATCGAGTACCCATTTAGAACCACCGGAAGCATAGCCCTGCAAGAAAATTACTTCTTGGTTTTAGGTACCCATTTTTTAATGGGTCCTCTCATGTTAGTAACAAGGGTCTTGGAAACCCAAATAGACCAAGGAATGTAACAATCATAAGGCCCTACATAACTAGCATAAACATCACCATAACAATCACAATATAGTTCAAAGTTAGGATTGTTGATCCCTACAAAACCATCATAATTAGTCTTGTCATTGGTAATGTTGCTAGTCTTCGATTGAGCAGTATTGTTCTTCTTCTTTTTTTTTTCTTGCTCTTTATCTTGGGTATGTAACCAAGACCTTCTTTAATATTGTTTGTCCTTTGCCTGCTCAGTATCTCATCAATAACCCCTTTACCTTTGTGTTGAGAACTTCTTGCAAGATCTTCATTTCCAAAGGATGAAGTGGAGGTACTTGGCACATCATACCATTTCAATTGAGTTTGGAGCTGGTCATGAGACTCATTTAGAGTAGAATGACCACTCTTCAATGCCTTGTGAGCACTTTTAAGATTATCAAACTTCTCCAAAAGTCTAGCATGAACAGCCCCAAAGCCAATCTTTTCTTTCTTTAGTTTCTTTACCTTGGCAAGAGCATGGTCACGTTCTTTAATGAGCTGAGCTACAGCTTCTTCTTGTGACTCCTCAAGGGATTCGAGTCTTTCTTCCAAAGATACTCGAGTTTCCTCTTCCTCTTCCAAGGCATTCTTCAAAGAAGCTATCTCCAAGGCATCTTCTCTTCCAATTCTGCCCTTTTCTTCAAGGAGATCTTCGGCTTGAGCAAGTTGACTCATAAGAGCATCAAAATGGAGTTTGTGCTCACCTTGTAGGTTAGTGAAAAAAGTATCCAAGGCAGTAACTTCTTCTTTCATTTCAAGACTGTCATGATCACCATATCCAAAATTATGTTAGTCCTAGGAAATGAAGAGCTAGAAGTTGATACCTCGGATCCTCTTGCCATTAGACAAGTGGCGTTGTTGTTGATGGCTTTCTCGTTCGGCGAGTCGAAGAGAGAGGAGGGAGTCGATGTGGTGGCTATAGCAGCCACTTCGCTGGAACTATCATCATCCTCTTCATCTTCACTTGCGGAGGAGTATTCCTCTTGAGCTACAAGGACAATCTTGGGTTGCTTCTTGAAAGGGCCATTCTTCTTAATAAACGGCTTCTTCTTAGGAGCTTTAGATTTCTCTTTAAGAATGAGCCTGCCACCATTGTCTTCTCTATTTTGATATGGACACTCGGCTACAAAGTGCATTCTATCTCTACAGTTGAAGCAAGTTCTCAATCTTGGGCCACTTTCTCTTCTTCCATTTGACCCGTTCTTACACCTAAGGTCAGACTTGGCTTTGGCAGGGTCCTTCCAAAAGTTCCTTGCATAGAATGCCATGTACTCACCATGAGCACGTTTGACCTCATCGGGGCAGTCCATGGATACCCCCTCAAAAGCTCCTTCATCTTCCTCTTGCTCAACAACATTGGCTTTGAGAGCCACATTGACACCCTTTTGCATTCCAATGGCCCGAGCACGGGCATCTTCAGCATTCTTTGCCGCCACTTTGAATGACGCCATTTCTTGCATGACTTCATTGGATGTCATTTGAGGATAGTTGTGTCTACCTTGCAGGCTCTTCAAATCCGTTGGCTCGAAATGCATTAAGGCACTCACATACTTTCTTTTTATCCATGCATCATCAATGTGAGTGGCCCCATGCTTCCGAAATGTTGTTGCGATGCCCTTGAGTCTTCTATACATGTACTCATGGTTTTCACCATCCAACATGTAGAATCCCCCAGCTTCATTACTAAGGGCATCATACATGTTTCTTCTCATGCTTTCATTTCCAACGAAAAGGTCCGTAAGAGCATCCCACGCCTCTTTAGCTGTGTTGAGATGTTCAATGTGTGGCATGTCCTTGGGACCCACACCCAGCTGTATCATGTGGAGAGCGGTGGCATTCAACTGGCTATCCACAACTTCCCTTCTCGTTAGATTGGTTTGATCTCTAATATGAAGACCTTCTTCAATAATCCTCCACAATTCAATAGAGGAGCTGCAACCATGAGATTTCATTAGGAATTGCCATTGATTAAAAGAGGATGCTGTGAGCTTGGATAGATCACCCCTATTGCTTATATGAGGATGAGGGATAGGTGGGTTGGGGGAATATACGTGGCGAACCTCACTATATTCCTCCTTACCACTTCCCTTTTTGGAGGTGGAACCATTTAGTCTTTCACCTTCCACATCATCATCCTTGGATCCGGTGTTACCCTTTTCCTTAGATGATGGTGTGGGAGCCTCAGAGGAGGATGGAGATGGGGCAATGGATGATGTAAGGCGAGCAATCATTTGATTCATCTCCTCCATCTTAGCCTCAAAGGATTTCAACAAGGTTGTTTCCAACGACTTGAGATCATCCATTGTGACCTTATCCACAGCCTCATTTCCATCATCCTTGGTACCCATACTACTCTTAGGCGGTTAAGCCCGAATTAAGAGCCGGGGCTCTGATACCAATTGAAATGGATCGTATGGGCACCTAGAGGGGGGTGAATAGGTGCTACACCAATTTTTAATTCTTTTTCAATTTTAGGCTTAGCACAAAGGGTAAATTCTCTAGATAAACTATTAGGTGGAATTTCCCTATATGCAAACCTATCTACTAGCAAGTAAAGAGCGAGTGGAAGAGGAATGAGTAAACCGAAGTGAAGCACGCGGAGACACATGATTTGTTTGACCGCAGTTCCTTCCTTGTTAAGGGAAGTACGTCTGTGTTGGAGGGGTGGGCGGTACTAAGACCACCACGCCACAAAAGGCCTCACCCTGTTCTCCGATAGATCTCGCCACAACATGCATGATCTACCTTCCACTATAGGTACCCTTCGAGGCGGGCACCGGCGCCTTTACACAACTAGCGGGGCAACAACTCCACAACAACTTGGAGGCTCCCGAAATGACAACAAGCTGCCACAGAAACAAACTTATCAAATACAATAAACAAGATCTAGGTATTGACAAGAATACTAGATCAGGGATTTCTCCAAGTGAATGGAGAGGAGTTGAAGCGCTTGATTCTTGATGATGATGATGAACTTCTCCTCCTTCAATTCCACCAAAGATCAAGACCTTCGGGTGGTTGAAGTGGGAGATCGAGAATGAGAGCTCTTGCATAATGTCTGGTCAATTTCGAATGAATCAAGAGTTCTGAACGTTGGGGAAGAAGGGGCATTTATACCCCCCTTCCGAAACCAGCCGTTGCAACCTTTGGGGGCCGGATTATCCCGCCCAAGTGAGGGCCGGATTATCCGGTCTGGGGAAACACCGCCCCAGACTCGGAATATCCGACAGATAATCCGCCCCCTCTCAGAGCGTCGCGCCGAGCTTGCCCTTGATCAACTTCTGGGGGTCGGATTATCCGGTCCTATGTGAAGGCCGGATTATCTGGTCTGGGGAAGAAAAACCGCCTCAGTTCGAATTTTCCGGGAGAAAATCCGACCGGATACCGAGCGACGCGCCTTGGATCCTTTTGCTCGAAAACTGGGGGCTGGATTATCTGGCCCATGCGACACCCGGATTATTCGGCCTAGGGAGGAAGCCCCAGTTCGGATTTTCCGGGAGAAAATCCGACCGGGTACCGAGCGACGCGCCTTGGCTTCCTTTGAGCGATGAGGTAGGCCGGATTATCCGGCCCTTAGTGGGGCGGATTATCTGCCCCCCTCAAAACTTCCTGCACACTTAGCACACATGAAAAGTCTCCATAGTATTGTTATTTAACACGCAAAACATAGGAAAACATGAAATGTTCTTTCAGCCGATAAAGAGGTGAGCGATTGAAAGAAGGTGAGGCCACTCTTGGAGCGAAATAGGGGCAAAAAAGTTGTGTTTCCCTCCTACGCGGGCGTAGACGTTGGGTGCAAATTGCAGCCCCCTTATGTAGCTCCGAGGCATGGCTCTACTAAAACGGATAATTCGTGCGTTGTCGCTAGGCCTGCCTATGGGATGCTTTATGGATGGTGCGGGCCAGGACAGACCTCCCGCGAGAAACCAAATGGCCCAATTCCATGTTAATTCAACCTATTTGAAGGATATGTAGGCTACTATACGCGCCCTCAGCATTTCACTTGGTGATGTTGAGGAGCTTCCAATTCTTGGACCACGAACCCGGGATGCCCCACACGGTGTCCACGTACTTGCCATCGTCCCTAGTGTCATTTGTTCTTCGCGGTGAGACCACCCTATACTCATCGACTGTGCCAGACATCATGCTTATGGAACCAAAAATGACATTGGATGTCTTGGCCACCTCCACGTTGTGTCCAGTGCGCGCGTCAAAGCAGTCTGGAACCAGTCCCGCTAGGAACTGCCGATTCGACTGTTTTCATGGAGCCAGGAGCCTCTTTGTGTGGTCCCTGGATGCAACATGCACGTACACTACAAGGAATGTGCTAACTGGTGACCCCATATTGGTCATAGAAAAGGTCATAGTAATTCATTTATGACCTTTCTATGACTAAAAACAGTAGGTCACACACTGAGGGTCAGTATAGACAGCTAAGGACTTTTTTTGAATTGATCATGGAAAGTTATGAGAAAAATAGATAGTCATAGTGTCCATGATTAAACAATTTGTCCATGAGTAATTTGGCCTATCCACGTCAGATCCAACGTGGCTAATCCTGCGTGGCAGGTTTTAGATCAAAATCAACCCGGTCCACTTTGGTGCTCTACATGGGCCAAGCTCAACAATTTTACTCGTTTCTTTTTTTCTTATGAATTATGGTGAGAAACATGGGCTAAGATCAACATTCCGACCTTTCTTATTTTCTAGATTTTGGGCTTTTTACGAACCATTTATTCTTAATTTTCAACGTTTTTCCAGATTTATATATTGTTCCAGTCCAATATTTTTTGAGTCCTGGCCTTTTTAGAGCCCAACTAGCATTTCATTTGTTTCAAACGTACAAATAGTAAATAACATATATTTCAATAAGCAGAGCCCAAATAACATTCATTTTCAGAAATGACAATAACAATTAGAACATGTATTACAATTAGGACATACTTCACACTAGCCAGGAATATAAAAACAACAACAAAAATATTACTTTACTATTTTGACGTGAAACTCTTCAAATAACATCTGAGAATAGTCTATTACAGGTTTTACATAGTTCATAGCAGCCAAGATATTTTGACTATTAAAATATAACTAGCAGTATACGTATAGTAAATAGATACTTTTTGCGCCTTTGGCTTCTTAGAATTTCTTGGGCTAGAACTTCTGAAATAGAGAGGAAAAGAGTCTGAATGTAGGAAATATCTGCTAGCTACGAAATATAACTATTTATCAAATATCTATCACCATGTAAGTTAACAACGAATCAACTACTTATTGATGTTTTCTCCAACACAAATCCAAATAGTGTCTTCACACGTCATCTTACTTACTATATGGTACCAGAATGATTTACTTAACATAGGTACAACATATCAAGTGAATCTATTTACATATTTAATGCTGGCAAGTTCAATCAGATGATGATTAAATGGCACACGAGAACAAAATAGGCAAGCAGTCTTTCCCAAACTTACACATTTTGACGGATCCGACTGCTCTCCTCTACCTCCACACGGGATGGATATGTTGTGGGTCCTACGCCCTGAGGTGGAGATGATATGGGTCCCACGATCCAAGGTGGACATGAGGTGGGTCCCGCGCTATCAAGACACAATTTGGGTACTACCATGATGAGGTGGATAAGCTATGGGTCCCACTCGGATTAGGTAATTCCAATTCTTAAGCTGTCTTGTGAGGTTAACAAGAAGTGTCGCACACGAGCTATTTGACCCAACGAAAACGTCGCATGCGAGATATTGTTACCAATGTCATCACACTCTGTCCAATTCGTGTAAAGATATCGCACATGAGCTATTCACCTGTTTTAGTGTTAGATACATCTAATTCAAGGACATTTGATATGGATTCGAGGGAGTAGAATATTTTAGTAGTTGATTTTTTAAATTTTTTTTTGCGCTCAGCAGATGTCGTTAGATAAAGGATTCGCGCTAGCTTCTGATGTTGGTAGAGCTGAACATGACGTGTAATTAAATTTTATTTTTGAGATGAAAAAATTGGGACATATCTTTTCAGAAAATTGTAATTTCCCATGACAGGAGCAGCCCATTCACGTGGGCTGGTGACTCGCCGTAAGCCCAATTCAAACAAAATCAATACTGACTACTGAGAGAAGAGATCTCGCTATTCTCAGAACCTACCGCACGGTTAGCTAGCTGGTACACCCGAAAGCCAGCCGTGTCCCGCAGGTTTCTCCTCTGGAATGCATCGGCTCGCCATCTCGCAACCTTGTGGAACAGATGGTCCGGCCAGAACCGGCTCCCGTCATCGACGTGCATCTCCTCGAGCACCATGGCGTTCTCCACGAGGAACTTGGCGAGCTGCACCTGGAAGCAGTTCATCTCCTTGGCCTTGAACTGCAGGGTGACCTTGCGCAGGCTCTTCTGCAGGCAGAGGAAGGCGCAGTTGTTGGTCAAGACGTCCGGGAGCTCCGAGATGCCGCTGATCTGCGCGGCGTCGCGATGCGCAGAGGACATGGATGCGAGGCTCTCGAAACGGTCCATGGCCTCGCCGAAGGAGCCTCCGACGTGATCCTGGTACTTGCGGTCGTGGTGGTAGTCCCACCGCATGTCTAGCCTAAGCCGGAGCTCGGACATCGCCGGGCAGGACCGGAGCAGCATCGCTGTTACCACAGCCGTCTTGCTGTTCATGTACTGGTAATCTCCGTCTATTTCCAGGAGCTTCAGGTTGGGGAACTTGGGCAGCATGTGTCTGACGTGCTCCGCTTCGTCATCGTCGTCGTCCGCGGCGAGGTCCTCGATGAGGCTGAGGCGCAGCTTCAGAGCTCTCGTGCTAGAGAAGCTTGCGAGCATGCGTGACGGCGGCTCGTACTTCAAGCCGTAGTGCTGCTCATGACGCGGAGTTACATCGAGATCAACTCGCGCCAGGCCCGGCGTCCGCGATGCCAGCGAGATCTTGATTGGGAATCCGTGGTAGCGGAAGAATCGGAGGCTCGGCATGTCGAGTTCGATGCCGATGCTGCTGTCGTCATTGATGCACGCCTCGAGCTCCTTCTTGTTATAATAAGTGGGTGGCACCACCAAGCTTACGGCAGTGACCGTTGGGCAGCGAAAGCATAGGGGCAGCGTGATGTAGTCTGAATTGTTGAAATCCTTCTTGTTGGAACCAGCCGGCTCTAGCGCCCTTCGTCCGACGTTCTCCAGCGCTATGATGGCGAGCGCCGGCGCGGCGTCGATCATATCTTGGAGATACCCCTCCAAGAAATAGCAGCGTCGCAGCGTCAGATCCGTCAGATGCGGGAAAGATAGGCCTCTCGGGGACGGCTGCTCGAGCCTGCAGCCCGTGAGCTCCAGCACTCGGATCGTGGCGATGCACGGCAGGGAGTTCAGCGGCGGGGAGTACCAGTTATGATAGTTGTCCGCGCAGATGATGATGAGCTCTTCCAGTCGGGCCACGGCGGGGTCGTCGAAGAGATCGGCGACCCTGGTGTCCTTTTCCGGTTCGGGGTCGCTGTACCCGCGGCTGAGATGGTAGGTGCCTTCCTCCAAGAAGAGCGTGAGCCTCTTGAGTCCCCTGCCGCGGCGGCGGCGGGGGCGGCATCCATGGCGGCGGGGGCGGAAGACGGCGAGGGCAGCGTGAGCGTCGCGGAAGAAGCCGTGGAACGTCGGACGGGTGTAGCTGCACAGTTGGCGCTCTGTTTCGCCGTAGGGCCTGCTGTCGAGGATGACGGCGCTCGTGCGGCGCCACAGCGGACGCCACCGGCGCGAGAGGATGACGGTGGCAGCGGCGTCCCTCGCTGGCGTGAAGGAGAGGACGCGCTGGAGCACGTCGTCGGGAAGGACGCAGAGACGGTCTATGGCGGCCATCGTCGACGCGAACGCCGCGAGTGGACAGACGGATCTGCGCACGAGTACTCCCGTATTTATGGATCTAGCTAGGGTTGTGGCCGATTGAGTCGGTTTGGGTAAATTGGAACGCATAGGGGCACCGGCTTACAAGGCGTGTAGAATCCTGGAGGCGGACTAAGTTTGTGCTTCTTGCAATTGCGTCATCCTGGGCGATTGGGCATTTCCTAGGCTTGACAAGTTGACATGCACGAACCCACTTCCTGACAACATAGTACTAACATAAAACGTTCAGTGATTGACACAAGCAACATCATCCAAATGATCGATCTAATAATAGATAATATTAGATATTGTTTGAAAAAAAGTCTCACGCACTACTAGGAAACTACCCATCTGTGGGGCATGGAAATTGGACTTCTGTGGCGCATATCCTAGTCGCCACTGTTACCTCGCCACTGATAACTACTTCCTGTGGTGCATATCCATATGCGCCACAGAAGTGGCGCATTTCTTCATATGCGTCACAGGAAGAACTTTATATCCGCCACAGAAAGCCCATACGCCACTGACTATATAATTATATGCGCCACTGATTGCGTAACACGTATTTGAAGTAAAATACTTTCCTGGTGTATAATCAGGTATTTATACAGGATTTATACAGTATTTATCCAGATGAGTATAAAATACATTGCACAAGTAGTAGATGCATGAAAACCGACATATATATAATACAAACACTTAGAGCCCGATCGAGATACATATATAGTGTTAAGTGCCAAACTTTTACACAAGCGCCGAATACAAAGTTCATATCATCTCACATTACAAATATGAAGTGGCCACCGCCACCGCCGCCTACACTAGGATCAAATAGAATACAACTGTGATAATGGTGAGCAAGAGCATTAGCCCGACCAATATCTTCATCCGGTTCTTCTTCCACAAGTGGTTCCTCCACTTGGCTATCGCCCCCTCTCTAGTCGCGTATCCTTTGTAGATGTTGCCGCTGAACTTGTTCACTTGTTTGTGGCAATCCTCCCACTTCTCGTAGACTCTTGGAACCCTATCCATGTACACCACATACCACCTCGTCGCCATCTCTATAGACGATAAGGCATATTAGTAAAAATACAACGAAAAGAATGAATAAAGGGTTCACATCCATATATATATATATATATATGTTTATAGAATATAAAACAAAGGATCCATAAACCTAAAAGTTAGATCATCATAGAAGCAAAAAGTTCAACGACAGCACGACCACAAGGTAGTTTAAGTCTAACAACAATGACCATTTCGACCACGAGATAGTAAAGTTTATGACACACACACACTAATACAGCAGGCGTCCATCAAGAATATACACACACTGGATCATGCTAGAGGCACACATCGATCATGATGAAGACTTCCTCTTCTGGCACGGCTTCGGGAACGGTAGATAGCCCTCTTTCTTCATCCACGTCCTTGTGTCACCCTGCTTACGGAGGCGTTCTTCGATCTCCCTCTTACTCAACCCTCTGGCTTGTTGTAGGGCACCGCCCCTTGTGTGGACATCTTCAATGATGATTTGCGACAACTTCATCTGAATGCGATGGAAGTCTTCTCTAAGATCAGCATCGTTGATTTTCGCCAAAGTTTCAGCCCATCCTTGGAGACTAGATGGCAGCGTTAGGTTATGGCAATCCCGAACATAGCCTTTAAGGTGATGGAGGACATAGAAGGCCTCCTTGGCACCAGCAGTCGACTGCTTGACGCAGGGGAAGTCGAGCACGTGCTTGAACACGTGTTTGCCATCCTTGATACATTCCCTCCTATCTACGAAGGTGCATCCCTTCTTGGTGTAGCCCTCGAGAGCCTCATTGAGAACACCCCTTATTCTCGTGTAGTCTTTCTTCTTCATCAAACTCCCCGAGTCGAAATACGTGGCTAGCGAATACCTCGGGGCAAGGACGATGAGTGTGCAGTATTTGTCTCTGCGCAACACAATTGGAACGCAATGTTGGAAAAAGAGCAAAGGAAAGAAATCTATAAGAAATGCATAAGTTACGGTGACGATGAGCGAGTGTGTGTACTTACTCGGGAAAGAAAGGCAAAAGAAGTGTGCCCTTCCTCTTGTTGTCCACCATGAACTTCTCGAGGTACGTCGTCGCCTTGGTCCGTGTCTCTGATCCTTCGACCAACTGGCTGTCCCGCATGTAGTAGAGATCCACTATCGCGATTTCCGGGGTACTTTCTCTCTTGATCGTGAGCGCCAGATTGAGCACGTATAGGCAGACCAAGTTATAGTCCAGCCGTTTCGTGAGAAACATCTTGAATATGTCCTCGAACGCTATGAAGAATATATCCGCGGGGTGTTCATCGACGAAGCCCACGCCCAATGGCACCTTGGCCGTGAAAACCGGGTAATTTGGACCGTCCTCTTTAAGGAGGGCCTCTAGTGTCTTGACACCCTCGTGCAAAGTTAACATGGCTCCAACCGCAATGTGGATCATATCCGGAGTCAATATCGGATCACCAGCTACATGCACTCGGGGCAAGCCAAATTGTGTGGATGGTACGACGACGGCGTCCTGACCCCGGATCCTCTTCGGAAGAGGCTGGCTCGCACCCTTCTTATTATTATTATTACCTTTCTTCATGTAGTGCTTCTTCTTCACAACAGTGTCAGCCACTGCCATCTGCTCATCAGTCGCCTTTCGGAGTGTGTTGGGGCTGAAAACCAATCCTGGTTTCTCTTGTGGTGGATCGGCGGCCGGAGGCGTCTCTTGAGAATGACCATGGAAGACCAGGCGCTGCGTGCATGTATTGGGCCGACCAGCTTGATGGTCATCGCGAGCTGCGAAGGGTTCTTCATCCACAGAAGGCATATACAATCCTTTGGCGGCGTAGGTGTTGATGAAGTCGTCAATGTTGACCAATTCATCATCATCTTCATGGGTGCCATCATGTGGTGGTGGTAGCAGGGGCGACGGCGGTTGCGGCACAACATCTTTGCCATGTGGCGGTGCACACGCTGCCAAGAGTTGATGGTGACGGCTGGTGGTGGCGACAATGGTGGCTACTGGCTTCCGAGGTGGTGGCCGGGCGATGATCGGTTGAGAGGTTGCGGAGGTGCTCCCCCTGCAAGACGAATCTGGGTCTTCAGCCATGTCAAGGGCCAGTTGTAGCATTCCCCAAGGGTCTTGTGTTCGTCGGCTCCCTGAGGTTGAAAGGGAGGGTCCATGTCGTTGCACCCTCGCAACAGCCGAGCCAACTTGACCCTCATCACGTCATCATACATTGGATTGTTGTGCATTGTGCGGCTCGCCGGTTGTATAAGAGTGCCCTTGGCAACATCCTTCAACTCACCGCCGACATCTTTAAGCAGGAGTACGCAAGAAGTGTCCTGAGGCAAAAACATGTTGTTGGGCGTCATGAGATGGCAACAGTCATGCATCAAAGGCATAAAGGAGATGACGTGCACTAACTAATTAGTTACCTTGGTGATGGCGTGGATCTTGGCTAATGTAGAGACACGGCGGATGTCGGCGGCCGGCCTATCATCATCTGCAATCTCCCGCTCGGGTGCCTCACGAAGCACCACCGCCGTCGGCTGCGCCTTATTGGTATCTTTGGCGGGAGGGGGCGTCGGTGTGACCAAAACGAGGGGTGCGTCCTGACGTTGACGGCCGGCGGGGTCACCAGGTCCGGCGACACGGTAACATTGATGCCCGAGTTGCTGCCGCTTAAGCTGGGCAGATGTATCGGCCCCTGTCGACCTCCCGCATTCCAAGCAGTAAGCCCCTCGAAAAACTCAGGAGGGATCATCGAGCGGAGCTTCTCTTCCACTAACTTGTCCACCGTTTCTGGTCCACCGCCTTCTCCTCCAGTGTCTGCACCTTCATCTTTAGCTCTGCAACAGCGGCTTTATCCTGGTTCTTCCTCTCCCTTCTTTTCTTGGCGTCCTCTTTGTAGAACTCCTTGAACTTCATGCTCGTACCGAAGCCGGACACATGGCCAGCTGAGGATGGCGGCAACCCCTTGTCCCTCTTCTTGTAAGCATTGGTCGCCCTGTTGAAAACTGTGTCCCACAGCTCCATCGAATCCTGGGACGACTCTGTGGCAGTAGCGTTCAGTTCCTCCTCCTGCAGAGACAAGGAAAGGTGAACCCATTTAGATTCTTGGCTTCATTATCTTAATTAGAACGCAATAAACTTGAGATCGGCGATAAATTTCTTACCAGATTCTTCTCGAATTCCTTCACCTCCGGATCGTCGGTGATGAACTCCCCTGTTTCCTTGTCCAGGTAGTAGCGGGCCCGAACAAATTTCCTAAGATGCAAGTCCGTGATTTTAAGCCAAGGGTTGTCTTTACCAAGGCGTTCAAGCTCGGCGTCCTCCTTGTCCCAAATGGCCTGTTTCCCCCTGTAACCGCCGCTTCCAAGGTGGTGGTTACCTATGTTCTGTTCCCGCATACTCCTTCCCCATTGAGTCCATTTTATAGCATCAGCGGTAGCTATATCCGCCTTGAATATCCTAAACTCCTCTTCGTCGAGCATCGGATTTTTCTTACTAATAACCTCCCAGCTTTCACCTTTGTCAATGCTATTCTTCACCCGGGTTTTCCAGCTGCTCAAGGCGTTGCTCATCTTCGTGAGGGCTAGTCTGTTCACCAAGTTCTTATTTCTCTCGAGGTTTCTAAACTGCTCTGGGAATCTGTATCGCTTGTGAAGCTTCTTAAGGAGGTTATCGACCAAAGCTGCATGGTCAGCATGTCTGATGTACTTCGTGTTGATCGACATGCTTTCCCGGACGATGCACTCGAGTTGCAGGCCGTACCCTTTAGCAATCGCCTCTGGCACAATGGGTTGGCCACTTTCTGTGACCTCAGTGAACTCATCGCAGACGGTGGCGAGCACTGGCACCTTCCGCTCCTTCTGTTCCTTCTTCTTCTTCTGAGAAGCGGCCGGGTTGCCGCTACCGCCATCCGTCCTCTCGCCGCCATCGGTGTGGGCACCGCCATCGGTGGTGTCATCCTCTTCGCCGCCGCCTTCACTAGTTCCATCGTAGTCGTCTTTGTCCCCCTCGTAATCAGGATCTCCACCCTCATTGGCCCCAGCAGCTCTGGCGACGGTCGCCTCCTCCTCCAGTGGTGGTGTCATCCTCATCGCCTCCTTCTCCTCCTCCTGTTGGGACCCTTGCCAGAATGACCGGTTGGCCTATCTAGCTTGTTCTTTGACGCTGATCATGTGCTTAGAAGGGCCAGACTCCTTGTTGCCCGACATGTTTGCACTACTCTATTTAAAAGAGGGAAAATGTTAGCACAAATCTCGGCCGAAAAATTCGGCATGACCTTTGCTAATTTTTGACCTAGGAGTGCCCATTTCTCAACCGAAACGGAAGTGAATCGACACTTCGGGAGAAATGGGCAACTCAAATGAAATCCCTGCAAGACAAAACACCCCATCCCCATATTGACAGCCCCATGCATTGACCCCAGCATCCATCATATCCATCATCCACGTGCAGTATATATATAACAGATATACTAGTCCATCATCACATCACAGCCCCATGTATATATATAACAGATATAGTAGTACTTGCTGAACACCAGATGTAACAGCAGTAGTATTTGCTGTAGAAGTGTAATATAAGTATGGTAAACAGAGGCATGTGTATTAGCCTTTCAGTTGGAGACACATGCCATTTCCCCTTGTCTTACTCATCTTAACTTACTACAAATGAACAATGTCTGATTCTGATTTCTACAGTTCATCTACTATTGTTGTTACCAAACAAGAACATCTACAACTGACTGCATGCCTCACCTTAACACTCAAACTTCAGGAACATCATAATATATAACCATCACCTTAACACTCTGCATGTTTGTGCAACCTAGAACACTCAAACATAATGTTCCATATATAACCATCACCTTAACACTCAACTTCAGGAACATCATAATATAAGCTAAGTGAGCAACTAATCGTATCTATGCTGAAAGAAACTTCTCAAGGTAATAAAAATCCTAAATGACAACACAGAGTTCTAGAGGCAAAAGGACTTGACAATCACAGCAGTGACAACACAGATTAAGGCAAGTTCTGGAAAGGAATGAGCTGTGATACATATGCACTTGCATTGCATCTAGCAAAAGGATTAGGTCACACTCAAGCTAAAGATATGTACACATGCAAAGAATGGCTCTGTCAAGAACAAAGAACTTCATTATCATGCTGAACTGATGATGGATTTTGTTAAAAATCACTAGAAATCTCAGTATTTTATTTTACTATAATAATGATATTAAAATGACTAGAAATTAGTATTGTCTGCAACAATTCTCCAATTCTGAACTTGTGTAGGCCAATTACATATTAAAGGCCAATTACTGATTCTCAAATTAGTATTGTCTGCATCGACTGAGATATGATTGTGTAGGCCAATTACAGATTAAAGGGCATAAGTAATCAAGCTTTGCAACCTAGGGGAAGACATAGAACGACGAGCGCTAGGTAACCTAGGGGAAGGATGTGGCGATTACCTAGGGTGGCTTGCAAGGTGGACGACAAGAAGATGGTGGACGGCGAGGTGGCTTCTGGCTGCGGTGGCGAGCACCGACCGTGCCCTTCTCCTCCTGCTACGGGCGGGGCCTCCTCCTCCTTCCTGGAGCTTGGTGGCGCAATGCTCCTTACTGCGAGCGGGGCCTTCTCCTTCTTGAATCTTGGCGGCGCGGTGCTGCCTCCTCCTGCGGACGGTGGATGCAGTGGACTCCGGCGGCGGTTCCTCCTCCACGGGCTCCAGCGGCGGGGGCTAGGGTTCCTTGGCACGCGCGGTTGCTAGGGAAAACAGAGAGAATTGGATCGAGAGAGAGAGAGAAAGGGGGGATTAGGGGGAGATCAGGCCGAACTGTCTATTTGGCTAAGTGTGAACGTTCTATGGCGCATTCTCACTTCTGTGGCGCATTCTTTGGGAATGCGCCACAGAACTTTTGGTCATAGTCCAAAACAGCGCGGTGTCGTAGTATGACAAGATCATATCCTTGTCCTGGTGGTCTTGCTCCCTAGCTCTCACCTGGGGCAGCCAGGTTCGAATCCTGGCTGTCTCACACTATTTTTTTCTTTTTTTTAAAAAAATATTTTTAATTACACATATGCATATTTATTCAAACAAAAAGCAAGAACATATACATATATGCATATTTATTCACATATGCATATTTATTTAAAAAAAGCAAGAACACATATGAATATTTATTCAAAAAACCTCCTGAATCATATATATATATATATATATATATATATATGTGTGTGTGTGTGTGTGTGTGTTTGCTTGTCACACACAAATGTGAATTTGTATACCCACGCGAACATCACATTATATGTTTTAGTCTCTAACTAATACCCACACTAATATCACATTATACCCACACGAATTAATACACCAAAAGGTCACATAATTGCTAGTGTCTCTTCACAATCTTTTTGCCCTTTTTCGTCGTGGTTGAATACTTTAGCCCGTGCACTTTGAGATTTCTTCTTGTGAATGGACAACCTTTAGTAGGCAGTGTGGTCTTCCTTCTTACTTTAGTAGTAGTAGGCATGTCGAAGTACTTGTCAAATTCCTCTTCGATCTTTGGGTCACTGTTTTTGTTGAAGTTTTGCTCGTTGGCGGCTCCTTCCATTTCGATGATGCTCCTCTTGCCCCTCCTAACTACAACACGGTTGGGCTTTGACGGATCGGTAATAAAAAAGCATTGATCAACTTGGCTAGCGAGTACCGAAGGCTCATTTTTTGCGGAGGCGTTCTTTGTTGATTTGGCATCTGGTATAACCATTATGGTGAAATAGCGGCCTTCTTTTTCCACATTCTTGGCCCATCTAACACGGAACATCGGTACGATCACTGCACAGTAGTCGAGCTCCCATATCTCCTCGATCCTTCCGTAGAATCTTTCCATCACAGTAGTCTCGTCATCAGCAAAGGATAACATAGTTACTCCTGAGTTTTGATATTCACTATTCTTGTCCTTTTCCTCGGTGTAGAATCTGTAACCGTTTATGTCGTATGACTGATAGGTCCTTAGGTTGTGCCCTGGGCCCTGCGACAAGGAGAATATGAGTTTTTGATCTTCCGTAGAAGGCGTCTGTGGGGGATTGTCCAATTGCCTTTTCTTGAACCAACCCGTGAAGCTGGAGTTGTGCTCTCTGGTTACGTCTCCCTTCTTCCTCGGCCGGCCCTGGTCGACGTACTCCTGCTCGATTAAGCTTCTGTGCTCTTCGACCCAAGGGCCGACCACTTCAATGTGTTGTAGCGCAACTCGGTGTGCCCTTTCAAAATCAGTGTGTCGACCATCAATGCCGGCATGTAGTGAGCGGCAGCCCTCGCGGTGACCATATCCACCGAGCCTGCCGAGGTGCTTCTTTGTGGGTATTCCAACATCCTCGTTCTCGGTGGTTAGATAATTCTGGCAGAAGGAGATGCACTCGTAGATTAGAAAGCCCTTGGCTATGCTTCCATCTGGATGAGACCTGTTGCGAATGAATCCTTTGATGACACCGTTTAGCCTTTCAAACGGCATCATGTTGTGCAGGAATGTCGGCCCGAGCTGGATGATGTCATCCACGACATGTACAAGCAGATGCACCATGATGTCGAAGAATGCGGGCGGGAAGTAAATCTCAAGCTCGCATAGTATCATCACGATCTCTTCCTATAGACTGTCGAGCTGCTTCACACCGATCGACTTCCTAGATATGACGTCGAAAAAGTTACAGAGGCCAAACAACGTCTCACGGACATGCTCGTCCATTATCCCACGGATCGCAACGGGGAGTATCTGTGTCATCAGCACGTGACGGTCGTGAGACTTCATACCACTGAACCTCTTCTTCGCCACGTCCAGATATCTGCTTATCTTCCCTGAGTAACCGTGAGTAACTTTCACTCCTAAGAGGCACCTGAAAAACTACTCGAGCTCCTCCAGACTCAGAGTGAAGCAGGCAGCGCGAAGCACCACCTTATTCTTCTTAACTCTTTTGCGGCGACCTTGAGTCCCTTCCTGATGATGATGATGATCATCATCATCATCATCACTATCAGGGTACTAAAGATCTTTCTTTATGCCAAGCAATTTAAGGTCCTTTCTTGCTTTCGGCCCATCCTTGGTCCTCTCCGGCATGTTCAGTAGAGTGCCAAGCAGACTCTCGGTAACGTTCTTCGTGATGTGCATTACATCGAGGAGTGTGAAGGACCTTCCAATACGGCAGGTCCCAGAAAACAGACCTTGCTTTCCATACACCCAGCAGCGGCTTTGTCCTCGGTCGTTTTTTTCCAGGCGTAGGGCAATCTACCCAATTATTCAAAAGCTCCTCGATTTCTTCGCCGCTTCTCGGACGCGGGGCTCTTTCGAGCTCGTCCTTACCATTGAACAGGTCACCACGTTTTCTCCACGGGTGATCCATGCGGAGCCACTTTCGAGTACCTTGGAACACGGTTTTCGAAGACCCGGGATCCCTTGGTAGCTGGAGATGCGGTGTCTCATCCATGCACTTGACGCATGCATTGTGTCCGTGGTTCACCTGGGCCGATACATATGCGTAACCAGGATAGTCCTACACGGTCGTGAGCAACACGGCTCTCAGATGGAAATATTCTTTAGTGTAGGCGTCCCACGTACGAGCCGGCATCTCCCACAAGCTGGCTAACTCCTCTCTCAATAGCCCGAGATACAGATGCATATCGATACCTGGTTGTTTCGGCCCTTGAATAAGAATGCTCATGTGTACATACCTTTGCTTCGTGCATAGCCACGGGGGAGGTTGTATGGCCATACAAACATGGGCCAGGTGCTATGCGTGCTACTCTGGTTTCCAAAAGGATTGAGTCCATCCGTGCTCATACCCAGCCTGACGTTCCTTGCATCGCCCCCAAACTCTTCGAACTCGATGTCTAATGCGTTTCACTGGCTAGCGTCTGGAGGGTGTGTCAGGATCTTGCCCTTCTTTGGATCATCTTCAGGTTTCTCTCTTTCCGCGTGCCATTGCATGAGCTTTGCTTCCTTAGGATCTACGAAATATCGCTGCAGACGAGGGGTGATAGGAAAGTACCATACCACTTTTCGAGGAACTTTCTTGTTCCCTCTCTTATACCGTCCTTGGCCACACACCGAACAAGTGGTTCTGTCCGCGTACTCGTTCCGATAAAGTGCACAATCATTGATGCATGCATGGTATTTAATGTGTGGTAGGTTGAGAGGGCACACAATTTTCTTGGCCTCCTCGATACTTGTTGGCAATGTGTTCCCCTTAGGAAGTCGGTCGTGCCAGTATTCCATGTTCGCGTTGAAGCTCACATCGGTCCATTTGTGTTCGGCCTTCATCTCTAGAGCCTTGAGCGTTACACTCAAACGTGTATCCTCGGGGCGACACCTAGGATACAATGGAGTCATCCCGTCTACCTCCATTTGGGCCAGCTTGGCTTTCTCTCTGGCTGCAGCTTTGTCGTTGCTCGTCTCCTTGAGGAGCAGTTCTTGAACATGAGGGTCCCGCAAGATCGAAGTTAGCAGCGTCTGTGTGTTCGCGTCTTCTCCTTCTTCATGATCATGCCCGTCGTCATCTCCTTCTCCATGCTGATCATGCCCGCTGGCATCTCCTTCGTCATGATGATCATGCCCGCTGGCATCTCCTTCGTCATGATGATCATGCCCGGTAGACTCTTCGTCTTCTCGCCCGCCCACGTCTTCGTGACCCCCACCATGTCCTGCCGGCGCCTCATTAAGGTCGCGCATGAAATCGCGCCTAAGCAGGTGACCCTCCAATTGTCCAGATTCAGGGTCGATCCAACGCTGCAGTTTGCATGTTCGACATGGACATCTTATCATGGTCTTGTTGTTCAGAATCATGTCCTCCTTCGCGCCTTTCTTGTACCTAGCAATCCGACCTTCGCTCATCGTGAGGACCATGGTTGCCTGAGCGGTCAAAACAGAGAGTATATGTGAGAACCACACCATATGAACACACACATGCATGAATGCTAGCCGGAAAAAATTCGGCATGACCTTTCCTAAAATTAGGACATATGGGTAGTGCAAAAATTTGCCGAAATGGAAATGAATCAACATTTCGGCAAACATCGATGCAACCACACCGGCCGGGCCCGACAACAACAAGCAAACAACAAAAAACTTCCTCCCATTGCAAACATTCATGCACCACACACAAGCATCGTCTCGCCATGGATCGCACACACACACCGCCCGCGCGACAAGCTTCACCTACATGTTCATGATGGCCAAGTACTCACCTATAGTAGACACAATAATAGAGAGACGAGACCGCGCGATGAGAGAGTATGGACAAATAGATCTACAATGCAAGTTGGTGGAGAGGAAATTAGTAAACAAATAGAGAGATGTGAGAGAGAAAAGTAAGGAACTTTTAGATCTAGAAGTTGGAGCGAAGCTTCTACTTACCAATCTATGGATTAAAGTAGGTTTAGATATATGAAAATGGAGAAACTATGGGCAAGATGGGGTGTGAGGGAGGAGGAAGACGAGTTGGGAGGAGGTAGAGATGTGAAATGGGTGGTGGTGGGATAGATAGATAAGAAAGCTAGCTCTTGTCACCTTTTTAACATGGATCTGGACGTCCCCATATGTGGCGCATATGGAGGAAATGCGCCACACATGCTGAAACTTTTGTGGCGCATAACCCCATATGCGCCACAGAAGTGGGTGAATAAGATTCCCTCTGTGGGGCCCACCTCCAAGTTTTGTGGCGCATGTTGGGATATGCGCCACAGAAGTGAAACACATCTGTTAGATTCCGTGGTGGGCCCCCCTCCATGTTCTGTGGCGCATGAGCAAATATGCGCCACAGAAGTTGCAACTTCTGTGACGCATATTTCAGAATGCGCCACAGAACTTGGATCATCCCCCCTGCCGGCGGGTCCCACCAATCTTCTGTGGCGCATGCTCTAGAAAATGCGCCACAGAACTTCCAAAATTCTATGGCGCATGCTTTCTGGTGCGCCACTGATGTCTTCCTAACATGGGTATGCCCAAAACGCACTCAACTACAGTCTACCTGGTGCGGCTCGACGGAAGGCGCACTCAATAAATTGCTAAGGTTCATGACGCCTATGATGGTTCGACCGGTATGAAACCCATATGGACACGGATTCCCAAACGCACAAGACAAGGAAACCTCAAGACTAGAGTTTGAATACAACTTGTAACCAACTCGTATTGGTACCTGAGACCTAGCCTCCCCATATATAAAGGCTAGGAGGGTCCAACGAGGAGGACACGATACACAACAATAGATCTAGACATCGCGACTCCTACAATAGATCGTCGCAATAGACAATAGATAGATCTGCAATCTCCCATACGCCAGATCCAATCTGCGCGACACCGCCATCGGCGACCTTGTAATCCTTCGGATCCTTCATCAATCAAGAGCAGACAAGCAGGAGTAGGGTCCTCTACGAGGCCTGAACCTGGGTAAACCTTGCGTCCCTGTGTGCTTGTTTGCTAGCCGATCGAGACTTCCAGTGCCTCCCTAATTCCTCGAACCTAAGTCCATAACAATGGGCATTGATGAGTTAAACCCTCGTCAATTGGCGCCGTCTGTGGGAAGTGGGAGCACTGATGTTGCGATATCGACGGCCCCATCACCAGCGATCTACGATCCGTCGTCTATTGGAGGCTAGATCTATTTCGACTCCGATGCATCTTCATACGGGCGGGATCACTCGACCATCGCCGTCGTCGGCCAGATCACATCTGGTTAGATCATCTACTCATCGACACACAAAATTTCTTCATCGACGTCTCCATGGCGGTCGGTACGAGCTTGGGGGCTCGACATCAGCTACCATATTATCGCTCGGCTGATTGAATCTGTCGTCCTTGCTCACCGGTACCGCTGATTACGAGGTTCATGAGAGTTTTTGATGTTTGATGCGAGAAAAAAAATCAACTTGGAGTCGTCCATATGACCAATCTCCTCTACGTTCAATGTATACGGCTGGACCTTGATGCTTATGGTCAGTCGCGTCTATCGATTGCCAAAAAAAAAATTTACTTACCAGATCGAAGCCACAACATGAGTTCCGATCGGACATATCCTACGAAGCTGTTCAAGTGGTCATCGTATTATATACTGACTCAAACTCTTGGTGTGACTACACGCACGAAAAAGACAAGTCGGATCATAAAAAAAAGTTCACGGTGAAGGATCTGAGGTACTCGTGTGAAGCAGCTCAAGCAAATAACAAGTTGATCAAAAGTGGCATGGATTTTGCGGCAAGGATGTCAATCACCTTCACCAGACTGATTTTTACGTCGTCGAGTTCGTGCAGCTCTCGTCTACTTCATCACTACTGCATCAACTGCCTCGACAATTACATTTGTTGCATCGATTACGTCCGCTACCGTGTCGACTCCACGACTGTCGCGCGACTCCGTCAACCTCACGTTCGCTACATCAACTACACTGTTTTCCATAATCAGGGGACCTTTCGAGTCCAGCGACCCACTGCTGCCATCAACTCTGGTAGCCGCTACGGTCTTCGACTGCGATGATTTGCTATAATTTTTAACTCGCGCTATAATTTTTAACTCGCGCGACCCGCCGGTCACATCGGCTCCTTCACCTCCAGCAACCCGCTTCGGTCCTCGACTCCAGCGACTCGGGGGCTCCCTCAGCATTGGCGACCCAACGACTCGAGGGATCCTTCGACTCCGCCGTGCAACCCAATGCGATCTTCAGCTCCGGCGACTCAGGCGCTCGGGGGATCCCTTTGCTTCGGTGACCCGCCGCGGTCTTCGACTCCGGCGATCCGACGCAATCTTCAGCTCCAGTGACTCGGGGGCTCCCTCCTCTACGGCGACCTATCGCATCCTTCGACTCCAGTGCCCTTCTACGTTCTTTAGATGGGGTGACCCGATGCGGTCTTCACTGCTGTGGGCCATTACAGTTTTCATATGAGGCAACTTGTCATCACCACGCGACTTCGGTCCACTGCGTCGACTACGTCCTCCGCGCGACTTGCTGCCATGGCGACTCCTTCCGCCGCATGACTCGCCGCCACGACTACTGCGTCCACGGTGTTGACTCCGTGTTCACCGTGCGACTCGCCGCTGAGTCGACTCCGTCCATCTCGCGACTCCATTGACCTCGACCATGACCCGCCGGTCGCATCGGTTCCCGCGATTCACCAATCACATCGGTTCACACGAGTCGTTCACCACGCCAACAACCAATAAAGCTAAGTTTCCTCTACCAAGAGTCAATAATCATTTATTTTTATCGCACTCGAAACACTCGGGGGCTGCGCCCTCTTCGAGTAACCTAATGTGTCATTGATTACACGAACTCGAGCACCTCATACGCGATAGCCTGAGTAGCTGATTCTGCCTGATCGTCGAATCCTTGAACTCCGAGTACCTCGGTAAGGTACTGAGACTAAGGGTAACCAGGCTAACGAAAAAGGCCTAACATACAGTGCAAAAGTGTCGACTTGATTGGCACCATAATTTTACTTTGCAAACCGACATGCAAATATCCTCTACAAGATACAAGTACTTCACAATTCTTCATGTTTTTTGCAGCTTACAAGGATGTCGACTGCGTCGAACTATTCTATCGGGTCCTCCAACAGGAGTCGACAAAATAACTGGCTACGACATACACTCAAGGCCCGAGTCGAGTCCCTCCTCGGATGGTTGCATCGCTTGATGCTACACACATGCGATGTTGGCCGCGCACCTGATAGAAGGGACTTCGTCCACTCCATCTGCATCGTCGACTCCCTCAGCTAATCGCCGCATGACTTTGACTACATCGTCGACTCTTGGCTCCTTATGCGTGAGACGCTGATTCGATGCACTTTCGGGTCAGTGGTTTCTCCTCGCATGATTATCGACTACGTCTACAAGATACAATACTCGAGTCTCTGCCCGAGTCTACGACTCCGCCAGACACTCGGGGGCTACTCCAAACTAGAACGCTGGTCGCGCATATAGAAGATCCTCGAGTGACACGCTCTGAGTCCTCACTCGAATCCACAATTCGACCAAGGACTCGGGGGCTACTCCCATAGGGAGCGCTGGCCGCGCACCCGAAGAAATTTGTGAAGATATCCAAGCATTATGAAAACCCTCCACTCGAATCTACGATTCGATTGTGGACTTCGGGTTACTCCCATAGGGAACGCTGAAAGCAAATTCGACTGAAACCAGCAAAGACGACAGCAGTCGTGAAAGTTTTTTAGTCCCTGCCTGAGTCTTCGACTCAACCAGGCACTCGGGGGCTACTCCCATAGGGAGCGCTGGCCGCGCACCCTATGATTATTTTCTTCCTCGTACATCGTACTGTGTGTCGATAACATCCACACTCGAATGCTATGGCGACTCCGCCTCATATTTTCCCTACAAAGAGATTACGTCTCCTGGGCCACCCGAATCATCTCCGCAATGACAAAAAACTCGGATGCCGCGCTTGCAACGTGAAGATAAGACCTGAATAAGGCCTGTCAACGCATCCGCTGCGCACTACCAGAGATATATCCGTGCCTGCAGGTACGATGAATATGCCTTGACGGACGCGTCGAGTGCTCACACCCATACACTGGAATTCGACTCCTGTAAGGCCTCCGCGGCATGAGTCGAATTACGCCAGCAATTTCCGAATTCGAGTCCGGGGACTCGAGTTTGAGTAGGTGACGTTGTTTTTGCCCTAGAGCAATTAACTGGTCTCGATCCATCGAACGCACCACGCACGTTTACCATCATCCCTATGAACTACTATAAATTCGACTGATTCGATGAACTTCCGGGTGAAGTGCTTCGCACTCGACATAATTGTCGACTCCGACATCCTAATGCAAGACTCAAGACTTCTGAGTCTCCATCCGAATCTATGATTCGCATGGACACTCGGGGGCTACTGACATGGGTATGCCCAATAGGCACTCAACTACAGCCTACCTGGTGCGGCTCGACGGAAGGCACACTCGACAAATTGCCAAGGTTCATGACGCCTATGACGGTTCGACCGGTATGAAGCCCATATGGACACGGACTCCCAAACGCACAAGACAAGGAGGCTAGGAGGGTCCAACGAGGAGGACACGATACGCAACAATAGATCTAGACATCGCGACTCCTACAATAGATCGTCACAATAGACAATAGATAGATCTACGATCTCTCATACGCCAGATCCAATCTGCGTGACACCGCCATCGGCGACCTTGTAATCCTTCGGATCCTTCATCAATCAAGAGCAGACAAGCAGGAGTAGGGTCCTCTACGAGGCCTGGACCTGGGTAAACCTTGCGTCCCTGTATGCTTGTTTGCTAGCCGATCGAGACTTCCAGTGCCTCCCTAATTCCTCGAACCTAAGCCCATAACAATAGGCATTGATGAGTTAAACCCTCGTCACTTCCTGTGGCGCATAGTTTGGCTTATGCGCCACTGAACATCTTGTCTATCTATAGGATGTTTCCTAGTAGTGACGTCAACTCGGGCAGAAACCCTAGACGCTGCCCTTGGGGCCTCCCTCCCTTGTCTCCCGGCTGCCGCAGAAGGACACTGGCGGGAAAATCCGGCTCGGTCGATGGTGACGACGGGTCCGTCCTCTCGCTTGACGGCTTCTCCCCCGCGGGGAGCTCTCCGGTCACTATGGCGCGTCAACCCTGACGACGCGGTGATGGCGGCGAAGTTTGGGATCCAGGGCAACAGTGGTCTGTCGTGGTGGCTGCGTGGGTGGAACTCGGCAGGCGCAGTGACCTGCATCCAATATCTGGCCGTTGAGTTTCGGATTACTCCGCCGGTGGTTTTCACGGATTAGTGTTTCTTCTCCTGGACCTCTTGGTGGGTGAAATCCGATAAGCGCCGTCTGAGTCAAGGCCATAGCATGGGTTGAGATCGTCGTCGTGTAGGTCACCTTGGACATGAACTGCGACCGGAACTAGGGGCTAAGCGGGGAAAGGGATTCATGAGCTCTTGGCCGGTAGCTGGGGACATTGGGAATCTACGCTGACGGACACCGAGGAGCGTGAAGGATGGTAACGCCCAGATGGGGGTTGGTGATTAGGATTTCTAGGTGGATTTGGATATAGGGAGAGAGGTTCCCGAGAAATTGCAAAAGGGAAAAACTACCAACTATGCAAGCAATTTAACGTCGATCACCCCTAACAATTTACATCCTTCCACATGAACCTGACAGTGGGGTCCACCAGCTAGAAAGTGTATTAATTTGTGATAATCGGTGATATATGCGAATCTTATAGGAGAAACCAGTGTTTTCTTTTGAGAATTATTTGAAAAGTTGTTGCATTTTTAGCCTTAGACATAATTGTGATGTTTTTTTTCTTATTTGCATTTTTCTTCCTTTGCTCCTTCCCTATAATTAGGCATATGTATAGTTTTTGTCTGTTCTCGGTGCAAAACCCCAGCACAAGCCGATGCAACGGCAATGATTATGGGCCTGTTTGGCACCGCTGTTTTTTCTTTGTATTTGAAAGATACCGTAGTATGTAGTTTCCAAAGCTTTGAGCCGCTTGGCCACACTAAAATGCCGAAGTTTTAAAGTATTCGCTAAACTAAGGTTTCTTTGCACGATTAAAGAAAGAGGTCTGGACCATTTACAAATACTTTGGTTTTATGCAAACTATAGATATATACCATGGTTTTAGAATACTTTGGTTTGACAAAAGCCAAGTAGCCAAACGAGCTTATGTTTAGCATTTAAGTGACATAAGAACATGTAAAATACAGTACGATCCCACAAGTAGAAGTTTACCTTTAGGCACAAGCTTCTTTATTACCCAAAATGCCGAGCAAGACTTGAAAATTCTGAAATCCAATGCCTATTATTTAGAGGTAACTATAACCTGGTTATTTGTTAGAATCTACAACCGGAGTAGGCAGCTGGTACACCCGAAAGCCAGCCGTGTCCGACAGGTTCCTCCTCTGGAACGCACGTGCTCTCCATCTCACAACCTTGTGGCAGAGGTGGTCCCGCCAGAACTGGCTGCCATCACCGACGTTCATCTCCTCGAGCACCATGGCATTCTCCACGATGAACCTGGCCAGCTGCGCCTGGAAGCAGTTGACCAGCTTGGACTTGAACTGCAGCGTCACCTTCCGCAGGCAGCTGAAATCTAAGTTGCTGGTGAATGCGTCCGAGAGCTCCGAGACCCCGCCGAGCTCCACGATGTCGCGATGTGCGGAGCCCATGTACGCGAGGCTGCTGAATCTTTCCATGGATTCGGCGAATTCGGGGCCTCCGGTTGGACCGTCTTGATTGCAATCGTCGTACCAGCCGTTCAGCCTAAGCCGCAGTTCGGCCATCGCCGGGCAGGAGCGTAGCAGCGTTGCCACTGCCAACTCCATGCTGCCATTGAGCAAATTTGCGTCTACATCGAGGAGCTTGAGGTTCGGGAAGGTGGGCAGGATGACCTCGCCGTCTTGGTCCTCGCCATCGCCGACCATGTCCTCGATGAGATTGATGTGCAACTTGAGGGCCCTCATGTTGGATAAACTCGCGAGCATGCGCGCGGGAGACTCGCACTTCCAGAAGTAGCTCTCGGTGGTTCTGGCGTCGAAGACGACTCTTGCCAGCCCTGGCGCGGGCGATGTCAGCGAGAGCTTGACGGGGGACCCCTTGTAGCGGAAGGAGCGCATACTCGGCATGTCGAGCTGGATGCCGATTGCGCGGGATTCGTCGCGCTCCTCCCTGCGCATATTGGTCACGACCACCAAGTCGGTAACCGTGGGGCATCGGACGCGGAGGGGCAGACTGAAAGACTGTGTCGTCAAGGGGTCGGGCTCCGGCGACTTGTTCCTGACGTCCACCAGCGCGAGCCTGTTGAGGACCGGGGCCGCATGGAGCATGGCCTGGAGGGACCCCTCAATGTAAGAGCAGTAGCGTAGCCTCAGATCGGTGAGGAGAGGAAAATTCAAGCGCGCGGACAACGGCTCGAGGTTGCAGCTGTATAGATCGAGCGACCGGAGGCTGGTGGCGGCGCACGGCAGGGAGGCCAGAGGCGGGGAGTAGAGGTTTCCGTAAGAAGCGAAGCCGGCGATGAGGAGTTCCTCCAGCTCAGCCGCGGCGGGGTCGGCGAGGAGGCCGGCGACATGAGCGTCCTGTTCCGGCTCCACGCAGGACGGTGAGTCCCCGTACATGCCGCAGTACGCTTCTACCGTGAGGGAGAGCGTGAGCCTCTTGAGCGCCGTTCCGCTGTGGTGGAAGGCGGCGAGGGCGGCCTTGGCGTCGCGGAAGAAGAGGTCCAAGGAGGCGCCTGTAAATCTGGCGTAGTAGTAGTAGGGCAAGCTGTCGAGGTTGAGGACGCTCGTTCTGCGCCACAGTGGACGCCATCGGCGCGAGAGGACGGCGGATGCTGCGGCCTCCCTCACCCGCGCGAAGGACAGGATGTGATGGAGAATATTGTCTGGGAGGGCGGAGAGACGGTCGGCGGCGGCGGCGGCCATATAGTGCGATCGAGTAGATATGGATGTGGGCGGCAGCGGTAGCAATATTGATGGATCTAGGCCGAGTCGTAATTGAGCCGCATCGCGCAATTCCTGCAGATTCCTAGATTATCGATGGCGGACTCTGATCTTCTGAACAGAGATGAGGCCGCTTCGGTTTCCAACTAGACGGCGGGGCCGAATTTGGTCGTGGAAAAGTTGAGTAGGGATTCGCAACTGTACACGTTGTTCTCGCACTATTCCAAGTTTGTCTTTTCTCCCAAACTCATAGCTAAACGGCGGTGCGTTGCCACAGATATATAAATTCACTGATTAGATTTTTTATTTTATAATAAATATTTTTTTTTCTTAGATCGACAATAAGTATTTTCGGTACGACAACACGACACGCATAATTTTCTAATTCTTCCCACTTTGACGACAAGTGTGGTGCATCTCCTCCACCTGCACCTTGCAATACGACAAAGCATTCCCTTCATCATTCCTGTGTTTGGCCTTGCCATCTTCTCCATCTCTTTTTCACGGCCCAATTTTCTTACAGCGCCGATGTAAGCAACAATCTTTGGGATAGATTATCGGCCGTCGCTTTTTTATACACACTGGCGGATGAAACTTAAGGTAAAAATATATAACTGAGCCGTGTCGAGCATCTCCCTTTCAGCAAAAACATCAACACAGTCCAAATGTCTCTCGAGTCGATCGCGCGCGTAGAATAAATTTATTTTTCCACCCAAATGAATATAATATTTAATCCCCTTCCTTTTTTTCCAAACCCTCTCTTTTGGTTCCAAGAAATCAGTAAATAACGCGAAATGTTACTCTCGATTTCGGGCACCAATGTTCCTAGTGCCAAACATTTTTTAAATCACTAAAAAATTCGCATACATCGTAATCTATGTATGTGTTTAGCCAACGAATCTTCACAAAATAATTCAAAAGAACAAGACATATGGAAAAAGTAACTCTTATCTATACCTAATAATAAAGTACGGAACACTTCTGTCAACCAGCTATTTTCCTTCTGATTTTATCCCCGAACGTTTTAGTTATATTACCCACCAATACCACGCACAAGTCAAATAATGGTTTTTTCCTGCCAACCGATCAGACAGTGCATCGAGAGGTAGAGGGAGCTGGCGAGGTGGGGATTCGCGGGGATGGAGATGCGCATCTGCAGCTCCCCGCCGTCGGAAGGGCCTCCCGCCGGCGGCGCCCCTCCAATTGACGACAGGGGTCACGAGGTAGGGATCGCCCGCGGTGGAGTGGTGACGACAGCAGGCGTCAGACATGTCCGGGCCGACGAGATGCAGAGGCGGGGCGGCGAGCTTGCAGAGGAGGCGACCATGGCATCGACAGCGGCTCTGCAAAGGGAAGGTCGCGGAGGCGCGCTGCATAGATCGGACCGCACTATGCTCGGATACGGCGGGCATCAACAGTGTACGGGCTTGAGGCCCAGGCGGCGGCGGTGAGGACGGCGACCGGAGGTTGAGGGCGAGGTCGGGGACAAGCGCGCCGACGCGGTTTCACACAGAGAGGATAGGCGACGGTCGAAGAGGAGGACTCAAGGGTGCGGGATCTGTCAGTGGCGGCAGTGCTCTACGCAGGGCCGCGTCGCGAGCGAGGACACGGCGACCATGGCGGTGATCTGTAATTCCTAGCGCCGGGGATGGGAGAGAGAGAAGGGGACGCGGGGTAGTTGCGACGCAACGGAGGGTGCGTGTTGTGTTGGGTTGCTTTTGTGGGTTGTGATGGCCGGCGAACCTGACGGCGGACGGATGGATGCGTTGGGCAATGGTCTGTGCTTCGCTTTGCTCTCCATCTCTTCATGCTCAATTTTGCTCAATTTTGGACGACTTGAGGCAGGGTCAGGTACTAGATAAAAATCATTTGTAAGATTCCCATTCATTTCGTAGCACTGTTATTTGAGTTGGGTATCCAACAATATCACAAGCTGTCAGGACTAAAGAATTTTTCTGAATTCCTTTCCAAACATCACTCTACTAACTGAAGAATTTGCACGGTGTGCACTTCTAACTCAAGTTAAAAGCTCAGAGAGTTCAGATCTTGTTTGGACCTGACTCGATTTAGTGAACATGAGACTGTTTACGAGTTTCTGAAGGACTAGATCCTCTGGACAAATGCATTTGGACTTGCAAAGGATGAGTTGCATGTAGTCAAGACTTGAATGTGGAGCTGTGGCAGGAACAATAGGCCGGACCGTGGCATACTCCTCTTGATGTTGACAGGGGAAGAATGGAGATGGTCTGTTGGAATCATGCCGCTTCTATTCTTATCGTACAAGGCAAAGAGGCACTCCAGTATAATAGTATGATTGATGCATTGAGGAGAACTATTCACCATAGAAGGTTTTGGTGTTCGTTAGTGAGCTCGTGTGGAGGAGCCAGCGGTGAGGCCGCATAGCAAGGGGTGGGCGAGAAACAGCACGGTCAAGATGGAACATATATACATAGGTGAACCAAATCTTTTATTTGAGCTTGCTGAACTTCGTGTAACTTTGGACTATTTCTCCTTCTTTTTCAATGAATTAAGGCAAATATTTTCCTTTCTTTCAAAAAAATACATAGGCATGTCTGTATATAGGTTATCAGGTGGTGGATGGCATGGCATGTTGAGGATGTTCCTCCATGGAGCCCTACTAGATCAGGTTCCTCTGGCAGGGCGACACACCTGCGAGCAACACAATACTGGACTTCAGTTCATGGTCAGGCTCTTCGACCTTTCAGTCTAACCTCAATGGATTTCCAGTATCTGTTGTACCATGAAAATATTATAACATGCATGACAGGGACATAGCACTGCCTCAGTTCTGAAGTTGCTAGGTTCCTGCACTGCCTCACTTATGAAGTTGTTCTTTCTTTCTTCATAATTCCGTGTAGTATTCTGTTAATTACTGCCTCATGCTAATTACTGTGGGACATATCAATGATGTCATTTTCAATCTGCTTCATACCAATGTCTCCTTGTGCTTGCTTTTGGTTCGCTAATATTCTCTTAACTTGAGCATTTCTCTTAGTATAATCTATGCATGACATGAGCCAAAGTTGGTACAAAAGATTCAGTTATTTCTTCCTACGGGTATTGCACTTCGGCAATTTGCTTTGTACTCAATAGACAGCTTGGCCTCAGTGTTTGTTTTTGCTTCCTAGGACCTCCTAGCATAATTTTTATGCCATATAAGTTGATATTGTCCTTCTTTTTGAATTTTCTCCCCCATTTGCTGATACACTCGTGTAGATAGTGTGTGTTGATTTATCGTACACATGTGAAAAAATGGTAGTTTACGGTAATATAAGTTTTATACTTCACTCAATTGCCTAAGAAATTCGAGCTTTTTGGTCCGAAAAAATATTATTTATTTCCGTAGAGTTTGTTTTGAACAACACGACCTTACTCTTGGCGCAGCAACGCGCATGCACTGTGCTAGTAGTACTAAACTTATGAACCACCAAAAATGGCAAGATTTATTCTTGCAACCCTTCATTTGTAAAAAATAAATAAAGTGCGTCACTTCAACAGAGAACTGGTCAGATCAGAATTTGATGGGAATTTTTACTACATCCAGACAGTGCAAACAAATGTAGTTTGCAGCAAGTTCAGATTCACAGTCGCTATGCACTCATGCTGCTGATGTGAAGCTACTCAGCTTCGCTGCTTAGAAATTTTACTTTGCCGAACTATATGATTTGAGACCACACGTTAGCTTCACAGTGGCTGCATAGGGATTTTATGTTGTGGTACTCTCTGATTTAAGACGATTTGAGGCACTCGGTCGCATCACCCGTCACCTGGTATTACATTGGCTTCATCCAAATCAGGTCATGTATGGTGGGTCTTCTTCTTCCCCAAATTCTCTCTCCCTTGTCTCAATCTCTTCCAAAAATCAAATTAGAGACAAAATTGTGTATCAAATGAAAGGAAACTTCAGTTTGGAATCCCAAATCCAGGGCTCCCATTCCATCACTTGGAATTTGATCTGAAGATCATCAATTTGGGATCGGGCACACCTTGTTGTACAGCAGATGGGAGCAGAGAGGACACGCCAAGCACACTGCCACGTGCCGGCAGATGGAATTGGAGTTGTGCGCTGATTTATGTCCTGCTCCTCCACCGCATACGGCCGCGCCGCCACGAGGAGCCGAGCCATCCCACGATCATGAGGGGCGCACCATAACCACATGCGCCACGGATAATTTTGATATCCCGCATTTTTTTTAAATTTTGAAATCTATATCAGTGGCGTACCATATCCCGGTGCGCCAGTGGTGCACGCCTAGGTGCGCCACGGATAAAAAATATCAGCGGCATATTATTAGTGGCGCACCGGGCGTGCGCCACTGACCCCTTTTTTGGTGCGCCATTGATAGACCTTTTTTCACTAGTGTCAAGAGCCACAGGAACTTGACCACAGATAACTTAGATGATATGCTGGCCGTCGTTGGCAGCATTCTGCCGAAAGGGAACCTCTTGCCGGAGAAGTTCTACTATTCGACCAAACTCCTCCGTGACCTTAATATGTCATATGAGCCGATACATGCTTGTCCGAAGGGATGCATGCTATTCAGAGGAGCATGCTAAGACAAGTATTTCTGCTTTGATGAACATCGAAAGTCCCTTGAGCTGAATCATCCATACATGAATGACAAAAAGAAGTTCAAGAAAGGTCGCGTTGTCCATGATCCAAAGCCATGTCTGAAGACGGGAAAGGAAATCAAGGCTGAGTTAGAAGCTCTCCAGCCTAACCCCGATGGGAATGGTTTCATGGGATATGGGGAGACGCATCAGTGGACCCACATTCCATGCTTATGGAAGCTCCCTTACTTTGAGGATCTCGAGCTCCCGCATAACATTGTTGTAATGCACACCGAAAAGAATATCAGCGAGGCCCTTTGGAGCACCATAATGCAAACTGAGAAGTCGAAGGATAACATCAAAGCTCGAATTGATCAAGAAAAATGGTACGATAGGCCAAAGTTGAAAATGCAGCCACCCGGAACCAACGGCAGAAAAGGGTGGTCTAAGCCAAATGCTCCTTTCTGCCCAACAAAGCCCCCAAAAGGGAGATCTTCCTATGGATCGCGCAAAGTTTGTTTTTCCCTGATGGGTACGCAACCAACTTGACGAGGGGTGCGAACATGCAAATGTTGTGAGTACAAGGGCTCAAGAGTCATGACTACCATGTATGGCTTGAGCAGATAATGCCGGTGATGATTCAAGGCTATGTCGATGAGGAGACTTGGCGAGTGTTGTCGAGGTTGAACTTTTTCTTCCACCAGATTTGTGCTAGGGAGTTAGACTATAAAGTGGTTGAGAAGCTACATGAACAGGTACCTGAGTTGCTTTGCGATCTAGAGATGCTCCTTCCGCCGGGTTAGTTCAATCCGATGCAACATATGATCTTGCATCTCACGGACGAGGCTTTGAAGGGGGGGGGCCTATGTGGGCCCGTTGACAGTATCCGCCCGAGAGAGAAACACAGAGGCTTCGTATAAAAACTGGCAATAAATGCAAGATCGATGCATCCATAGCTGAGTCAGTCCTTAATGAGGAGGTTGCAAACTTCACCACAAAGCACTATGATGCCAACATTCCGACAAAGCACAAACTAGTCTCCCTTTACAATGCCACCAACCCTGAAGATGTAACCAAGCTTAGCATCTTCAGAAGGCTTCGTGGCAAATCAAGTGGCACGAAGAAGTTCATAATGAAAAAACCTGAGCGGGAGTTAATCTAGTCGTATGTCTTGAACACCATGGAGGAAGTGAAGTTGTACATCGAGTAAGTGCTCATCATTTAGATTTTCGCAAACATTCGCTCATATGTTCGTTCCTAACTCTTCTTCTTTAAATTTGTATAGACGGTTCAAGCGTGCACATTGGAAGAATCCATTTAGGGATCCTAACCCGAAAGAGGAGCAGGATCTATTCGATAAGGGTGGTGGTTTCGGTTTCATCAGCTGGTTCTGTGGTTTGGTACTGTTCCATCCAACTTCTTGTGCTAAACTTCTCGTGCTAAACTTCTCGTTCTAACTTGTAGGCAAATACTGACAAAGAGATATAACCCGAGCCAAGAAATATTGACAGGGGATTTAACCATTCAGTCGACATGTTCAATCCTTATGACGTGAATGAATATCGCTTCCATACCCATGAATACACAACTATACGGCCCAATCGGAAGACAACAAATAGCAGGGTCTTTTGTGAAGGCTCAGATGGCCTCTAGTATTATGGAAGAGTCGAGGGTGTATATGAGTTGAATTATGGTTTTGGCAAAGGGATAAATCCTGTTGTATTCAAATGCCATTGGTTTGACCCACATCAGGTGATACAGGATCCTGAAATTTGACTGGTTGAAGTTAAGAGAAGCTCCGTTTATGCGGAAGATGATGTCTATATTTTGGCTACTCAGGCCTTCCAAGTATTTCTATCTTCCGTACCCATGTCAAAACCCTACAAAACGTTTAAAGGACTGGGATGTTGTGATGATGGTACCGACACGCAACAGGCCGCCCTTGCCAAATAAGGATGATTACCGCCGCCTAGACCCTTCAACAAATGATGGCGAGTTTTATCAGGAAGAAGGGCTCCCTGGGCAATTCACTATCAACTTGTCTGCCGATAGTGACATGGTCATAGACGATGAGCAAGAAGCCGAGGAGGAAAACACTATGCAAGATGAAGTTGAGGAGGTTCACAACCAACAAGATGTGAGTTTTCTCGAGGCGTTATGTCAAGGCCTTGATGTCAACGCTCCACAGGGACCACCTCTAGGTTTCGTGGATGATTATTTGTGGCCCGAGAATGATAGCGATGATGAAACCTGTGTTCCAATTCGTAATCCCGACACAGGCTTCTGATGTATGTAGTAGTAATATGAGACTAATCTATGTAGTAGTGTTTGTCGGGCTGTTGTATTTGTAAGAACTCTATGCTATGTAACAAAATTTGTTGCTTTTACTAAAATCCATCGATTTTCATCGTTGTTGCTTTTACGAATATTCATCTATTTTCATCATTGTTTCTTTTACTAATATTCATCAATTTTCATCATTGTAGCTTTCACTAATATTCATTTAATCATGTTCATTATTGCTTTTAATGTGTACTAATAAACTACTCTTTTCATTCTGCATTGCAGGTGATTGAAAGATGCCGGGGGGAAAGGGCGTTACAAAAAAGCTGAAAAGCTTGGTTGACCTTGTGAGTGGTGGTTCGAAAAAGGTTGGTTTGAAATCTTCAACATCTGCTTTGAGAGAGCGTGCTAGTCCTCCACCGCACACTTCACAATGGTGGGGGAGTGGGAAGCGTGGGAGGAATCCTAGCCCCCCCTCGGCCGTGGTGGACCAGGACGAGGAGGAGGAGGACCAGGAGGAGGAGGAGCCAGTTTGTCAGGAGGAGGTGACACACTCGAATGATGATGATGATGATGAGGAGGAGGAGGAGGAAGAGGCGCAGTCGCAGCAGTTGGAGGATGAGGGGTTGGTGTCTTTACCCTACGAGCTTGACATGACCTTGAGGTGGGAGCCTCTAGAGGATGAGATGTCGTACCTTGAGACATACGCGGCCTTGGACCCGTGGCTTACGCCACAGAGCAAGGCTCCGTATCGGCGTGGGGTTGCGAGACTCCCTGATCTACCTTATGCCTATGCAGATAAGGTTCTCGTGCCCGCTGGGGAGAGGTACATTATTTGACCCGCTAACCATATATTGGAATTTTCATCACATACAGATTATGATTTTTCATTGTGCAGTTCCTTTCTATATAAGGATGGAATGAAGCCGTTTCATGGCTACTCGTGCATCCTTGGAGCCCTGGTTCGAGCGGTTTTTCCTGGGATTTTCACTCTCCCAAATGGCCAGCAGGATGTAGCTTGGACTTGGAAGCATTACCACTATGCCCCGGATCCGGCTAAAGAGTACAACCACAAGGTAGAGAAGATTCAAGTTCTATTCTGGGTAAGTTTGTTTCACTTGTCATAATTCAATCATCGCAAGGTTGAAAATACTTGCACTCGTGGCTCTGACTCCTTTTTTTCCTGTGTGCATACTTGTAGAATTACTTCGACATGGACAAGGAGAACTCAAGGGAGTGCATGGCGATCGTGAACGAGCTTGCCAAGAGGAAGGTGTAAGCCATGCACCACGAGGCATGCGTGAACTCTGTTCGCAACTGGTTTGGCGATCGCAAGATCTGGATAAACAAGAGCCAAGCCCGGGACATGCTCTTCGAGCCTTGGCAGTACCTGCAGGTAGTTGCATTTCTATTTTATTGATTTCTTGACCTTCATCTATTTATTGTTGTACTAATAGATGTACCTTGTGGATGTAGAACCCTCCTCAGTTTGTCGGTAATGACACGAGGTGCTTCACAGGTATGGTAGCGTGGTGGACACACGCCGAGTACCTCAAGAGACACGAGGCTGCAAAGAAGCGGCGAGAGGAGATGGCGGGTGAACCACACCACCAAGGCAGCATCCCCCTCGCCCTTATCAGCCAAAAAGAGGTGAGAAATGCTTTCTTTATTCTTGGTTCTCATGTTATTCTTAACTCCGTAAGGGAGTGCCTCTTCACTTATCTTTGTCCTATCATTTGCAGAATGTAAAGACAAGTTTGGAGCCGTCCATGTTTGCCATTTCAAAGAAGATGCGCACCTTGGACTAGCTTGTGGACAGCTCCTCGTGGATCAATGAGGGAGCCAAGCTTCGGGGTATGAAGTACCCCGAGAAGTACAAGCAGGTGCACGACGAAGATTCCAACACTGACACCGCCCCCTTCGATCCTGAGGTTGCCGTGCTGGCGGGACAAGGCCAGAGGAATGGCCGCCTATGGATTGCTGACGGGTCCATCGACCCTAGGACCGTTCCATCTATGCACCAGATCTGGCGTGGCAGGACGAGCTCCATGCCTACCGTAGAGACCCGTCCACGGCCTTCGGTTATAGCTGTCGACCAGTTATGGGTATGTTCTTTTTCCTTGGTCATCTTTGTTTTACTACATGTTTTACATTGCAATATTCATGACATCGCGGCGACACGACGTAGGAGGAGATGGCTGCTGATAGGGCACGCAGAGAGGCGGCCGAGCAGCGGCAGCTATAGCTGGAGCAGCAACAGCAGATGACGTAGTGGATGGCATACCAAATGCTCATGACTGCTCCACTAGGGTCTCTTCCTACTCCTCCTTTTGCCTTCCCATGGGTAAGTGATCACATGTCTTTATTGTCTAGTGCTCGTAATTTTCAATATTTTCTTATTGTCTAATGCTCACAATTTCCCATGGTGTAGTTGGCCAATTTGGTACCATCTGGTGGGTCGAACAACCAAGCGCCGCCTGGTGGGTCAGAGGATGGATCGAACAACCAGTTGCCTTTCACCGTCAACAATCCGTCGGTCGTCCGGAGGCTGGATCAGAGTCCTCCAGGTTAGTTCTCCTACACTTGATCTTGTGCATCACTCGATGTTGGTACTCGGTACACTTGGAAATCGATTGTGTGAGTCTCATGATTGTGATTTTGACCTTGTAGGAGGGCTTTGAGATTATGGCCATCATGTGTGCATCACGGTTAGTTCTCCCGCACTTGTCAAATTGAGCCATGCCATCACACTTGCAGAAAATTTAGCCATGCCATGAGACTTGTAGAAAATTTAGCCGTGCCATGACACTTGTAGATAATTATATGCCACTCTCAAATTTTACTTGTCATTTTCACCACCTTGCCATGAGACTTGTCAAAATCACATGTAATTGCCATTTTCATCAACTAGCCATGAGACTTGTATATATTCATGATTTTACTTGTCATAGTGATGTACTTGGCCATGAGACTTGTCAAAATTCCATGTAATTGCCATTTCCATAAACTTGCCTAAAAACTTGTACATATTCATGATTTTACTTGTCATATTGACGTACTTGTCTTGAACTTGTAGGATCTCATGATGGATTCAGAGCATGAGCTTGTGGAGCACTTGGAGGTGATGGTCTTGTGGGTGGGAAGAATATACTTGTAATATTTGTGAAGTTTATGGCTTGTGCACTTGTTCTTGTGAAGTTTGTTACTTGTGTGGTGAAGATATGATATTTGGTAGTGTTTGTGATGATATTATGATTATATTATTGTTATTTTGGTGTTTGTGATGATATTTATGATCATATACATGTATTCTGTGTTGGTGATGATCTATATGATCATATATATATATATATACATTATGTGTTTTGAATTGCAAGAAATGAAAGAAAAACAGAAAAAAATGAAAAAACTTGGGCCCTTTGCCGTGTGTATACACACAACAAAGGATGCACGTAGCACAAGCTTGTGCTACTGGGTTGGGGAAAAGGGGCTTTGCCATGTTCATTTTAGCAGAGGCACACAACAAAGGGTCAGTCTCTGCCGTGTGGTGTTCAACAGAGACACACAGAAAAGGCGGGTACTTTGCCGTGTGGTAGATCCAGGAGGACACAGAGCAAAGGCAGCTGGCACGGCAAACCAAGGGCACGCGACAAAGAAAAAGCACACGGCAATGATGGAAAACACATGGCAAAGGTTGCACATAGCAAAGACCAATTGACTCCATTAAACGGACGGAAGGTAAGACACAAGGAAAAAGCTTTGCCGTGTTTTATTTGGGATACACAAGGCAAATGGCCTTTGCCGTCGCAAACACTCCCGTGTGGCTTTTGCCGTGTGTATACACACGGCAAAGCCTTTGCCGTCGCAAACGCTCCCGTGTGGCTTTTTCCGCGTGGGCAAAGCCTTTGCCGTGTTCCTAGTGGCCTTTGCCTACCGTGTGTGATCTCCCACACGACAAAGAATGTTTCTCCCGTAGTGTGGGCAACCGGCCTAGATTGCCGTCGGCGTAGGATGGATAGGCCGCCGGCAGCCGCCGGCGTAGACCGGGCCGTCGGTTTAGGGGATTGGCCGTGATGGCGATGCGATGGCCAGACGTCGATGGCTCACACCGGTGTAGCCTAAGCCGGCGGCAAAAGCGGGCTACGCCAACGGGCGCTTGGGTCATTTCCTTTAGTGGTCTTATTTTTGTTTAGTTGAAGGAGAGAGAACCAAAAATACAGTGTTGTCTTCTCTTAGCTAAGGATGATACCTTATATAAAATAAGAGAAAGTTACTTTCTTTATTGTACAATATATATGCTATCCCTAATTAATACAATTACTAAAATTTAATTAGTTCTTCTTAATTGCTTGGGATGATAGTAAGAGATAAGGCATTGTACTACTTAATTTTTTTCCTTATCTAGATGACATGGATGGCTAACAGAAGACTCGCTTTCTCTGTCATTGTACATGCCCTGATATCATTCGAACATTAGGTCTAGGTCTCAGTAACTCCTGTGAATTGAACAATTTCCGGAGGTAATGGTGCAATTTCCTCAGCGGTCGCGTCACCTATCACGTGACACCATTTTTATGTTTCAAGATGATGTTGAAAGTTCTTGGAATTTAATGTTTATTGTTTACCATTTTGAACAAATGTCAGGCATAAAAAATAATTGTCATAAAAGTGGTTTTGGTGAAGCAAGCGATAAGAGTCATAGTTATGAAACTATGTATTGAAGGAAAGATCCCCTTTAGATACCTATGTGCTCCTCTTAATACCGTTAGATTATCTAATGCTGACAGAAGGAAAGAATCTGAGGAGAAGATGGAGAAAAAAACTCATACATGGAAGGGTAAATTGAATTCTTATGGTGGTAGATTAACCTTAGTTAAATCTTGCCCGAGTAATGTGTGCTTTTATATGCTATCTCTTTTTGAATACCAGAAGGGCCAAGTAAGAAGTTCATTTTATTTATGAAGAGATTGCTATGGAAGGATGGTGAGGGGGTAAAGAAATATCATCTAGTATGATGGGATAAAGTATGCCAATTAAAGGATCATGGAGGTTTTGGTGTGGTAGATTTGATATTAATGAATATTTGCTTGTTAAGTAAATGGCTTTGGAAACCGGAGATAAGTGAAGGCATGTGGCAATCTTTAGTCAGGGGTAAATATGTCAAGCATAATTTTCTCAGTATGTGTAAATTAAAACATGGGCAGTCCCATTTTTTTGCAAGGTTTAATGAGAGTAAAAGACTTATTCTTTAGTTTTTGTAAGAGAAAGATATGTAATGGTTTAAGAACTAGGTTTTGGGAGGATTGTTGGCTTGGATATCATCATTTTATGTCTATTTTCCCTAGACTATATTTCTTAACTTCATGCACTAATATTAATGTAGCTAAAGTCCTAAATGGAGGGTTGAATAATTTTACTTTTAGGAGAAACATGTGGGGAGAAACAACTATAATGTCGAGACAGTTGAAATCCTTCTGTGAGGATGTTAATTAATGATGTAGATGATACTTCTGTTTGGACATTGACTAAGTCTGGTCCCTTTTCAGTGAGATCAATGTATTTAGCTTCAAAAATTGCTCAAGTTAAATGGCCTCATAGGAAACGCTGTCTTGTTAGACTGCCTATTAAAATAAATATTTTCCTTTGGTTGGCTGCTCATAATAGTATTTTGATGAAGGATACATTTTTAAATAGGGGTTGGAAAGGTAAGGAGTCTAAACACTACGGGAACACGCCATGGCACCGACTGTGATTTCAGCGTCGAAGGTGAAATGTCGTGGCTGTCAGCACTGCTTCAGAACGCCCACGCCCAGCATAAAACCATCAGCACAAAACCACCATCGACATAGATCAGGCTACGCTGACGGCCACCGTCGGTAGCTCAAAACCATTGGGTTAGACCTACCGATGCCGACGGCCACCGTCAGTGTTAAACGGCCTTCAATACAGGTAGAGGCCACGTGTCTTTCCCGTCTCCAGAGGAAACGACGCGACGACGGCGTCCATAGTCATCGCTATGCCGATGGTATTACCGTCGGCTTAGGTACTTCCCTTTTTTTCTCCGGAGCCATTTCCCCTCTTTGTGCTTGTAGGGGCACTATAACAGCGGTAACAACTATTCCAGTACCGCTAGCTTGTTTGGCTCCTTCACAAATGACCAACAATTGGGCTCCTTCACATGGTAACGCCGACGGCCGCCGTCAAAACTACGATAGTGGCAGCAACTCCCCCAGCTTGGGTGCCTAGGCTCCTACGCAAATGACTAACAAATGGCTCCTTCACATGGTAACGCCGACGGCCACCATCGGCACTATAACATTTTTGTATAGAGGTCTTAGGTACTTGAATCAAATATTCCTCCACAAAACTGGTGGTACTATTTTGTTAGTATGTCATTTTATGGATGGTTTTGTTAGCAATCATGACGCATTGTAAGCCACTCATATGTCCTTGATGCAGATGCTAGCATAATATTGTTCCATTCCACGACTGCTATTTGGTTTGCAAAGGCACCACACACATGTTCTTGGGAATTTCTCGGTATCTTGCTTCCTTCTTGAAAAACAAAAACTGAATATTTCTGATGATCCAAAAGAGAAGAACCTGTAGGTGTACAAGAACATGTTATGTATGAGCACATTTTGGGTGTATGCACGGAAGATGAACCATTTTGTTTAATTGGACACAATTAGCGTGGATGGATGTGCATATTAACTTCAACCGGGATACCAGCTTCACACTAGGAAGAGCTTTATTATAGTGTTGTTGCGAGGTAAGAAGGTTAATAATAACATAGATTATTTTTCATTGTTTTCTCGGAAGTATGCATCTTGTGAAAAAATATTATGCTTTTGTTCAAAAACTTACAATGATGCTTGATGTGCATGAGTTTATTAAATTACATGTTTGACATGATTAGAATACTTATGCCCGATTGCAACGCACGGGTATGTTTGCTAGTGAATCTAAAAAAGAAACAAATCTAAAAAAATAGTGACTTAAGGCATAATGGGCTTGGCCCAATGTCCCTAGTGACCTAGCCGGCCTGGTCCAACCATACCACATCAAGGCAGTTTCTTGGTCCGACCTGACCCTCTCCGCTATCGGTCTCACGCTCGACACACTCAACGCACACCCCCGCACGCATGCGCACGTCGCTCTTTCCTAGCGATTTACCTCTTTTTTGAATGTACTCTGGTTAGGTATCTCTACGGTGTAGCTAAGTGTAAGTTTTTGTTTGAGTAATACTAGCACAAATATCCGTGCGTTGCTACGGTTGATTTTTCACTATTTAACTATCCCGTGTAAACTCAGTGTCGCTCGTATCTCCCACGATGGCTAGTTCTTTATGTCATATGTGCCGCCCTATCTCCCACGGCTGCTACCAACCCGTGGGGGCTCACGCCCGCAATGGATGTCTGTGGTCGACATGAGACTACCGACCGATGGAAACTCTTTCACATTCAGAGTTGGCTTGAGTTGTTACAGACCTTCACGGACTTTTCTACCGCGGCCGGACTATTCCACCGTGGCCACCATCATGTTGCGAATGGTAGTTTGTTTCCTATGCGCGAGGCAATGCAGAGATTCCACATAGTCGTGGGCATCCCGGTCTTATCGCCACCGTCCACCGTGTGTTTGGGATTTGTGTTGTGGCATTTACATCGGAAATCCATTTTTGAACACGGGTGTATTTGCACCTTATACAAAAATAACATATTTTAAAATGTTGAAATTTTTTTTAAAAAATATATTCATGTGTAGCTTCATGTTTTAGGTTTACGGGAAGTCATTTCACGAGAAACCGATATGTTTGTGGGTTGTGCAAAAAGACAAAAAACCATTTTTTGTCTTTTTTGCACAAGTCACCCAAAATGTCATTTTTCACGAAACGACTTTGCGCGTACCTAAAACTTGAAGTTCTATCGTACACATATTTCTTTTAGATTTTTTGGCATTTCAAATATTAATAAAAATCAAATTCAAATAAAGGGTGCATATGAGCTCGGGGCCAAATAGCGGCATCCAGTTTACATCTACAACCTTCACTTTGTACATCTCTTGCCCCTCTTTTTTTTGAGAGAGAATTCGGCCACTTTATTGATAATCAAAGCAAATCATTACAAAGAGTTTTCCGGATGCATTCTAGAGTAAAGTTTCTAAAAACTGAAGAAATAAACTGCCCAGCCGAGTGAGCAAGAATGTGAGCCGATTCATTACAATGACGACGAACATGACTAATCGAGAACGAAGAAAATCCAGTCTGAATAAGCTTGATCTCCTGGATAACCACGCTCACGATGCTTCGATCCAACTGCGATGAATGCAACCTCTGGACCAGAGAAAGGCAGTCCGAGACTACCATGATCTTGTCGAACCCTTCATCACCACCAAGGGAAATCGCGCATCTAAGAGAAAGCGCCTCAGCTAATTCTGGCGTCGTGACCTCCTCGCGTAGCTCACTGCATGCAGCTAGCCAAGCAAACTCCATTGTGGTCCCGGATCACGACGCCCATTCCCATAGGACGAGAGGGACTGAAAAGAGCTGCATCAGTATTTACTAGAACCCTACCTTCCGGCGGCGGAGACCATCGAGCAGTTGAAGGAATGGTATCTCGCCTAGTAGAAGGGTTTGGATAGAAGATATGCAACTCTATCATCTCGACATAAGCCTTTGTTTGTTCAACAACAGTGTGGGTGCTTCGTCGTTTCCCCATTACGCACACCGTTACGAGCAAGCCAAAAATGCCATATACTGACAGCCAAAACCATGCATTCCTTGTCTGTCGACTTTGCTAGGAATTCAAACAGCCATGTTTTTGTGCTGGTGAAGGAATCCCTGCGTAGATTGTGCATACTGGCAAAAGAGGAACGCATGGGCTGCGGTTTCATCACGGCTGCAGTAAACACATCTACGGGAGGTCGGAATGTGCGGCCGACAAAGCTGAACTCCAGTGGAAGACAATCATGTGCGAACCACCAAAAATTGATCTTCATCTTCCCAGGAACTCTAATCGCCCAAAGTTTCTTCCAAAACTGAGCATCAGATTCAGAATCCGAGATGGCTCCACTTCCCCGTCGGCTTCGCTCACAGAAGAACTTCTCCGACCTTGCAAAATTATATGCTGACCGTACAGTGTAGATGCCAAATTTGGTGAAGGGCCACGACACAAAGTCTTCCCCCACACGAGTACTGATTGGTACCTGTAGCACCTGGTTCACCACCTCCTCCTCGAAAATGGAACGGACAACATCGATGTCCCATGAACTGTGGTCCTCACCCCTAAGAACCTCCACAGTCGTGCCGTCAGGAACTGGCGTTAGAGCCTTGAAGGAACCTGGTGCAGCATACGGTATCCAATTATCAGTGCATACTTTGATTTTCCTTCCATCGCCAACACTCCATCTGATCCCCCTCTTAACTAGTTCCAAGCCATAACAAATGCTATGCGAAGTATATGATGCCGATCGTGGCTGCGGTGCATCCCAAAAGTCACACTATGGGAAGTACCATCCCTTCAGCACACGGGCACACAACGAGGATGGATCAGTAAGCAACCTCCAGTACTGACGGCCAAGCATCGCTTGATTAAATAAGTTCAGGTCTCTAAACCCCATGCCGCCAAGAGATTTTGGTGTAGATAACCACTCCCAGCTCCAGCTCCGCCAGTGCATTTTCTTCTTTCCCTCCTTGATGCCCCACCAATAATCCACCATGGCTTTCCATAGAGCATCACAAGTTGGGATAGGGATATGAAAACAACTAATTATGTAGGTCAAGATAGCTTGAATAATTTCCTTGACCAGAGTCTCCTTCCCGGACCGTGAAAATAGGGTGGCCAGACTACCCATTCGTAAACTTCCACGCCTTATCAATAATAGAGCGAAAGGAAGCAGTTGGAGAGCGACAAATACCTGTCGGCATACCCAAATAAGTATCATGTAGCGCCTCATTGGTCACCCCAAAAATCTGCATCACTATATCCTTGACATGATCATCACAGTGAAGGCCAAAGAAAATTGATGATTTATCAATATTGACTTTTTGACCCGATCCTTTACAATATGTTTGCAGAGTTTCCTTCAGCGTCTCAACACTCTTGACATCACTTCGAGCAAAGAAAATCCTATCATCTGCAAAGAGGAGATGGGAAATAGGTGGGCCAGAATGGCCGTTACGAATACCATGTAGCACCCCCAAATTCTTCTTCTGAAACAACGAACTTGACAAGCCTTCGGTACAAAGTAAGAAGAGATAAGGACTGATCGGATCCCCTTGTCGCATTCCTCGAGAAGGAATGGCCGGCGATGTGAGCTCCCATTCACCCGGACTGCATAGCGAACATTTGTGACACATCTCATTACTGTGTCAATCCACACCGGAGGAAATCCCAACTTGCCAAGATAGCCGCGTAAATACTCCCACTCAACACGGTAATAAGCCTTCATCATATCAATCTTGATAGCAAAGAAAGGACGTCTAGCATTTTGTCTCCCGATAGTATGAAGGCACTCATATGCGTTCAAAGCATTGTGAGTAATCAATCTTCCCGGTACAAAGGCACTTTGGTGTTCAGAGATAATCACCGGTAGAATCAACTTCAACCTGTTGGCAATAACTTTGGAAGCAATCTTGTACAAAACATTACAAAGACTGATATGGTGAATTTTTTTCAGATGCTCAGGATTGGATACCTTGGGAATCAAGACAATCACAGAGTCACAAAAACCAGTAGGAATATCTTCGCCCATCAAGAAGCACTAGTAGAAACGGGACCTTTGGTCCAGGGGTATTAGCCCCGGTTTTGCTACAAACCGGGACTAATGCCCCAGTCCAACCGCTAGATCTGGCCCAGGGGGGTGGCAAGCACTAGTCACGGTTCGAACGGGACCTTTAGTCCCGGGTCGTGTAACAAACCGGGACTAAAGGGTTTCAGGCAGGCTGGGTCGGGCGCCAGACCCTTTAGTCCCGGTTTGTTATACGTCCCGGGGCTAAAGGTGGACCTTTAGCCCTGGTTCTAGACACGAACCGGGACTAAATGTCTGGCTATATCTTCATCCCCTGCCCGAGCCACCATTCAAGCTGGTGGCTCCTCTCTCTCTTTCTTGCTCAAGCTCGAGTTCATGCCCAATTTTTTCTCAAGATTTGTCTATATTTTTTGGTGCCCCATCTATCTAAAGGTTCTAAAAGGTGAGCAACTTCATCCTTTGAACTCTCATTGCTATATTAGCTCATTTCATGCTCTATCTTGTAGTGGATTTGTGGATTTAGTTTGGTAGTAATTTTTTCAATGATAACATGAGATCGATGTTTAGATTCTATCTATCTTGTATTAATGTAAGAAACTCTAAGGTAAATATCACAATATGTGGATTCTATCTATATATATCTTGTTTTGGCACATAGTCTCGAAATTTTATTTTAGAAGCACACACATGCGTGAGTTCATCATTCTAACTAGCTGGGCAAAATATCCTTCTTCGTCTACCTGCGTTCAACAAACTAAAAAAATTGTAACAAAGATAGGGTTAATTCATAAAAGCTTGATAAGAAGACATCACAGTACATCTTCGAGAAGCTCCTCTATGGCGAGCTCCTCGAAGATGTCTGAGGATAGGATCCTAAGACATCTTCGGGAGAAGCTCCACCGTAGTGGTGTCCCTCTCACACCATCTTGGAGTTAATAAATTCTCTAGCTATAGATTAATATGCCGGGTAACTAAAACAATTCACATATTAGGACGGGATCCTAAGACATCTTCGAGAAGCTCTGCCGTAGTGGTGTCCCTGCTCTCGCACACCATCTTTCAGTTTATATCTTCTCTAGCTAGATCAGTATGCTAGTGGAGCTAACTAATTTCACATATTAGAGAGTGCCTCTACGGCGAGTTCCTCAAAGATGTCTGAGGACGAGGTCCTAAGACATCTTCGAGAAGCTCCGCCGTAGTGGTGTCCCTAGTCTCGCACACCATCTTGCAGTTCTTCACAAGAATGCATACCTATTTATAGATTAAGCAGCACAACATAGTGTCAGGCACTGATGACATAATGTCAACACACTCACCCCTGGCATAGTGCTGCCACCCACCCAAAATAGTGTCGTCATTTAATTTACTGGCTTAGTGCTGCCCACTGAGTGTCGACATGTTGTCTCCACATCCACATTTAGTCCCGGTTGGTGCCTCCAACCGGGACTAAAGGTTCATCATATCTTTAGTCCCGGTTGCTGGCTTTAATTTTGTTTTTTAGATTAGTACTAATTAATTATGATTATGCTGCCACCCACCCAAAATAGTGTCGTCATTTAATTTACTAGCTTAGTGCTGCTCACTGAGGACATAGTGTCTACATGTTGTCTCCACATCCACATTTAGTCCCGGTTGGTGCCTCCAACCGGGACTAAAGGTTCATCATATCTTTAGTCCCGGTTGCTAGCTTTTTTGTTTTTTAGATTAGTACTAATTAATTATGATTATGTTTGATGTACTTAATTAATTATATAATGCAGATGAGCCGACAATGGATGTACGCTGACCGACTCTCTAGCGAGTTCATTAAAGGCGTGCATTCTTTTCTCCTTGTGGCCGAGGCAAACAAGTAGAATGGTTTTATGTCTTGTCCATATGCTGTATGTCGGAATCATAAGGAATACTCTTCCTCAAGAGTCCTTCACAGCCACCTGTTTCGGTCCAGTGTCATAACCGGCTATAATTGTTGGACCAAGCACGGAGAAAGAGGGGTTATGATAGAAGACAACAAAGAAGAAGAGAATGATAACGACTACCCTACTATGTCCTCTGAATACGATGGTACTACAATGGAAGACATTGATGAAGAAAAAGATGAAGAATGGGCATCAGATCTGCCTAATGATGATCTTAGTCAGGCCATTGCTGATGCCCAGGAAGAATGTGTAACTGAAAGGGAGAGGTTGAAGTTCAAGAAGATGTTAGAGGATCACAACAAATTGTTGTACCCAAATTGTGAAGATGGGCACAAAAAACTGGGTAGCACACTGGAATTATTGCAATGGAAGGCAGAGAATGGTGTGACTGACAAAGGATTTGAAAAGTTGATGAAAATAATGAAGAAGTTGCTTCCAAAGGATAACGAACTGCCCGCCAGTACCTACAAAGCAAAGAAGGTTGTCTGCCCTCTAGGATTAGAGGTGCAGAAGATACATGCATGTATTAATGACTGCATCCTCTACCGCGGCGAGGAGTACGAGAATTTGGATGCATGCCGAGTATGCACTGCATTGCGTTATAAGATAAGATGAGATGACCCTGGTGATGTTGAGGGCGAGCGCCGCATGAAGAGGGTTCCTGCCAAGGTGATGTGGTATGCTCCTATAATACTCCGGTTGAAATGTTTGTTCAGGAACAAAGAGCATGCCAAGTTGTTGCGATGGCACATGGAAGACCGTAAGAAAGATGAGATGTTGAGACACCCCGCTGATGGGTCGCAGTGGAGAAAAATCGAGAGAGAGTTTTCGGACTTTGCAGGTGATGCGAGGAACTTATGGTTTGGTCTAAGTACATATGGCATGAATCCTTTTGGGGAGCAGAGCTGCAGTCATAGCACATGGCATGTGACTCTGTGTATCTATAACCTTCCTCCTTGGTTGTGCATGAAGCGGAAGTTCATTATGATGCCAGTGCTCATCTAAGGCCCGAAGCAACCCGGCAACGATATTGATGTGTACCTAAGGCCATTAGTTGAAGAACTCTTACAGTTGTGGCACGGACAAGGTGTACGTGTGTGAGATGAGAACAAGTAGGAGGAATTTGACCTACCAGCATTGTTGTTCATAACAATCAATGATTGGCCTGCTCTTAGTAACATTTCAGGACAGACAAACAAGGGATACAATGCATGTACACATTGTTTAAACGAGACTGAAAGTAGATATTTGGATAAATGTAAGAAGAATGTGTACCCGGGGAATCATCGTTTTCTTCCGCCCACGCACACCCTAAGAAAGAAAGGTAAGCATTTCAATGGTGAGGCAGACAGCCGGTGTAAGCCTATCCGTCGTACTGGTGATGATGTATTTGATATGGTGAAGGATTTAAAAGTAATCTTTGGAAAGGGTCCTGGTAGACAATCTGTTCCGAAGGACGATGTCGGACACGCACCCATGTGGAAAAAGAAATCTATATTTTGGGAGCTACCCTATTGGAAAGTCCTAGAGGTCCGCTCTGCAATTGATATGATGCACCCGACGAAGAATCTTTGCGTGACGCTGCTAGGCTTCTTGGGCGTGTATGGGAAGAGCAAAGATACACATGAAGCACGGCTGGACAAACAACATATAAAAGACCGAGACGGCATGCATCCATAGCTGTTTGAAGGTACTGCTAACTACACTCTTACCAAAGAAGAGAAGGAAATCTTTTTTGAAGTCCTTTACAGTATCAAGGTCCCGTCTGGTTTCTCGTCGAACATAAAGGGAATAATAAATATGGCAGAGAAAAAATTTCAAAACCTAAAGTCTCATGACTGCCATGTGCTTATTGTTGGGTCCGCAGCATAGAAACAAAAAATTTCCTACGGTGTGAACTACACGCCAAGATCTATCTACTAGGTACAAAGCAATGGGTGGACATACATCCAACGAGAACTTACCCTCGAAGACAACGAGTTTTGTTAACGAGTAGGAACTCGTGGTTGATGTAGTCGTACACTTGCCGATATCAAGATCGTGAGGAAGTCCGAGCGCCGCAACTCAGCAGCGCATCCGCACTCGCACACACGTTCAAGCCACCGGACAACCTCCACCTCCTCGCTCAAGCGATCCAGCGGAGCAACTCCTTCCAGACGAAATGCCACCGGGAACATGTATCTCGCTAATCCGAGACCATGGGGGAATAATTCTAGAGGGGGAGAAAGATCCTTCACAAGGAGGTGTGAGGATGAAGGAGGGAATGGGTGGCCTTTTATAGGAGGAGGGGGGTGCCCCCTCTCTCCATGGCCGGCACATGGGGGGGTGACCCCTGACCTCCCCCATTCATGTGGTGGTAACCCCTCCACATTAAAATGCCTCTTCACATTCCCTTTTAAAGTCTCCACTTTAAATGCATTAAATTTCTCCAAATTTAATGTTCTCTCATTTAATAAAACTATTTTATTAAATTTATTCCGAATTTTGTTAATTACTTTAATTAACAAACATTCACATATAGCCCCTTGCAATATTTGAATATCACATGCAGAACCACTTTCTGCAATTTCACCCGAAACAATTTCCGGTTTCTATTGAAACAATTCCTGCGCTTTGCAATTCTTTCGTCTGAAACATATGTGCTCCAAAATGGTGTCCGGTAACTCTTAAGTGTGACACCCTATGGTTCGCGAATAATGCAGACATGATCGAGACCCTTCTCCGATTAATAATCAGCAGCGGGACCTGGAGATCCGTACTGACTCCTACACATTCAACGATGACTTCTGTGATCGTGAGAACCTTTAACGCTTGTAACTAAATCCCTTTGTCTCTCGATATATTACATGTCCGAGATTTGATCATCGGTATCTCCATACCTAGTTTGATCTCGTCACCGACATGCACTCTTTTCTCGTTCCCGTGATATAACATTCTAGTGATCACATCACTTGCTTGCAAGCTATCTTAATGTGATATCACCGAGAGGGCCGAGAGTATATCTATCCGTCATCTGGATTGACAAATTCCACTCTTGATCCATGAGCCTCAACATAACACCTTTGTAGTACTGAACCCATCTTTATAGTCACCCTGTTACGGTGTGACGTTTGATGTTATCAATATACTCTTCCGGTGTTAGCAATTAACATGATCTCATGGTCTAAGGATAAATATTACTTCGTATGATGTTATAGAAATATAAACATAATGACTTGATCGTAATGTTATACTTCGGATGAATGTTCATCACATCATTCCACCAATGGTGTGACCTTGTTATTAACAACATCCAATGTCCATGATCAGGAAACCTTGATCATCTTGTTAATCAACAAGCTAGTCTATAAGAGAGGCATAACTAGGAACCCTTTTTGTTTATTAAACACACATGTATTGATGTTTCCGATCAATACAATTCTAGCATGTAAAATAAACATCTATCATATATAAGGAATATATAATAACAACTTTATTATTGCCTCTCAGGGTATATTTCCTTCACTTATGACCCAGCTGCTTCCGATTGCATTGAGGGGACTCCTGCCAGAAAATGTTTGAGTACCCATTGTGAAGCTATGTGCATTTCTCAATGCAATTTCTCAGAAGGTAATTAGTCTAGATAGTCTACCAAGGTTACTAAAAGATGTGGTCCAATGTCTTGTCATCTTTGAGTTGGTGTTCCCACCATCCTTCTTCAATATTATGAGGCACCTCCTAGTTCACCTAGTCGAAGAGATTAACATTCTTGGTCCTGTATTTCTACACAATATGTTCCCCTTTGAGAGGTTCATGGGAGTGTTAAAGAAATATGTTCATAACCGTGCTAGGCCAGAAGGAAGCATCTCAAAGGGATATGGAACAAAGGAGGTCATTGAGTTTTGTGTTGACTTTATTCCTGACCTTAAGCCCATCGGTGTTTCTGAATCACGACATGAGGGTAGACTTAGTGGAAAAGGCACGCTAGGAAAGAAAGCAATGATATGTATGGACGGACATTCTCTCACTAAGCACACTACACAGTTCTGCAAAGTTCCACCTTGGTGGCTCCATATATAGAGGAACACAAGAATATTGTACACTCCAACAACCCAGGGAAGCCTGGCTCCTGGATTAGAGATGAACACATGAGGACTTTCGGCGGTTGGTTGCAGACATATCTCATGAATGACATAAATGTTGGAGAGCAGTTGTACTTGTTGGCCAGGTCACCATCTTTGACTATATTGACTTTCCAAGGGTACGAGATAAATGGGAATCCATTTTACATGATCTCCCAAGATAAAAAGAGCACCAGTCAAAACAGTGGTGTCCGATTTGATGCAACAGGCGAGAATGGGCAAAAGGATACATATTATGGTTACATAGAGGAGATATGGGAACTTGACTATGGACCTTTTTTAAGGTTCCTTTGTTTCGGTGCAAATGGGTCAAGCTGACAGGAGGCGGGGTTGAGGTAGACAAGAAATACGGAATGACAACAGTGGATCTGAACAACCTTGCATATAGAAATGAACCATTTGTCCTAGCCAATGATGTGGCTCAGGTTTTTTATGTGAAGGAAATGTCTACCAAACCGAGAAAAAGGAAAGATAAGCAAAAGAATACAACATCCGATAAGCCAAAGCGCCACATAGTTCTTTTAGGAAAAAGAAACATCGTGGGGGTGGAGGATAAGACAGACATGTCAGAAGATTATGGTAACTTTCATGAAATTCCGCCCTTCGCTGTGAAGGATGACCCAAACATCCCGTTAAGTAAGGAAGATGCTCCATGGTTACGGATTACAAGAAAACCCTAACAATAGAGATGTGTGGATGTTGGTGATGTACAATATTATTAAACATTTATTTTTAATGATCTTCTTATATGTATATGGATATGAACTATCTCGATCTCAATATGTAGTATTGCAACTTGCTGTGGCCAGACATTTATTAATATTAAAACGTAAAATTAGTCATAATCATATCTAGCCCTATAGTACACAGCTTCAGGGTCGTCTTCAGAATCGTCATCGTCATCGTTGTCGCTCGTAGCACGCGGATGGATCCTCAGCCCTTCCTCGTAGCACGCGGCTGGATCCTCCGGCCCCGGATTCACGACGCGCGGGGGAGGGGGCTCCCGGATGACGACCCAGTACGCCCTAGGCCTTCACCACCACCATTCTTGTGGCTATGCGGCTAGTGAAAGTGCGGGTACCTCAGGCGAGGATGGTCTCCATCACGATGTAGTGCATCACGCCGGCGATAGTGCGATTCACCCACCACAGGCGGCGACCAGCCTCGTTGTGTTTCACTAGGGGCGGGCCGTCACCCTCGTACCTGGCGAGCTCCCTTTCCTGCCAGTTTGCGAAGAAGGCATTCCCAATGGGGATCCATCCGCTGCTCCCTTTCCCGCCGGTGTCGAGGTTGTCGGGATCCCAATGGGGATCCATCCGCTGCTCCGGCATGAGCTCGAGGTAGAAGTGGTTTGTGATGGCCGCCTGGCGGACCGAACCTTGAGGCACAGGAGGAACATGAACCCCTCCAGCGCTCAGCATCCAGCTAGCGGGCAGCCGGTACCCCGGCGGGCATGGGTAGATGGAGGCGCACAGCGCCTCGGTCTCCTCGAGTGTTAGAAAGGCCCAGTAAGCGGTGTCCATTGTTGTGAGAGAGAAGGTGTGGATGTGTGGATGAACATGGCGGTCGGCCTAGATATAGAGGGAAATGGCAGGAGAACATGGCGGGAAGCGGGGGAAATGGCGGGAAGCGGGGGAAATGGTGGGAAAACATGGCGGGAAGCAGGGGAAATGGCGGGAAATATGTTTTATTCATAGTTACTAGTTTTAGTATTAAATATTATATTTCTAATGAGTATATTATTTTTGTGAATATTTTGGTATATTATATATATTTTTCTGTTTTTAAATAATAAACTATATTTTTCCAACATTTGTACTAAATATAATACTTGTTAAACAATAGATAATTTCATTTAAGTTGTATAATAAAGTATGATAATAGATTTAAATTATAGATTTTCTTTTTCTGAAAATTTTGATATACAATACATAATTTTCTGAAAACTATAAACCATTTTTGGTTTTGGCGCCAAAAATAACCTTTACAAACCGGGGCTAAAGGGTGCGCGCGCGGGAAGAGCGGCGGGCGAAAATACCTTTAGCCCCAGTCTTTAGCCTCGGTTTGTATTACAACCCGGGGCTAAAGGGGGTGGTATAAATACCCCACCCCCACCCCGGGTCGTGCCACGACCCGGAGAGCCACATTCTTCATCTTCCCACAGCCGCAGAGCTCGCCGCGCCCACACCGTGCGCCACGCCGCCGCCCGTGCCGCCCCGTCTCCGCCCCATGCCGCCCCGCCGCACCGTCTCCGTGCCGCCCCGCCGCGTCTCCACGCCGATCGAGCAGCCGCGCCGCCCCGCCCCGAGCCACCGCGCCGCCGCGCCACCCCGCCGCACCTTCTCCACCCTGCGCCGCCTCAGGTACGGTGATTGCCGCCCTGCCACTATTTTTTGGTTGATTTTGGTATTAATTAGGTTATTTTGGTATTATTTTGGTTGATTTAGTATTAATTAGGTTATTATAGTATTAATTAGTATTATAACTAGGTTAGTATTAGTATTTAGTATAATTAGTTAGTATTTAGTATAATTAGTTAGTATTTAGTATTTAGTTAGTATTAGTATTATAGGTTATTATAGTATTAGGTTAGTATTAGTATTTAGTATTAGTTAGTATTAGTATTATAGGTTATTATAGTATTAGGTTAGTATTAGTATTTAGTATTAGTTAGTATTTAGTATTATTATTAGTATTAGTATTTAGTAGTTAGTATTAGTATTAGGTTAGTATTAGTATTTAGTATTAGTTAGTATTTAGTATTAATATTAGTTAGTATTAGTATTAGTTTAGTATTTAGTTAGTATTAGTATTAGGATAGTATTTAATTGTATAGGTTAGTATTTATCTAGGGTTAGTTAGGATACTTAGTTAATTAGGTTTCGTTTAGTTAGTGTTAGGTTTAGGGTTAGTGTTATTAGGGAAATATTTAGTGATTTAGTTACTTTTTATGTTTTATGATTGTTTATTGCTATTATTTAGTTATGACGCATCCTCCTAGTCCGAGCCTACTGAACTCCGTCGGTTCCGGGATGTTCGAGCCTAGGATCCGCCGGGTTGGCACTGGGAGGTGCTACCTGTCGGGACTCGTACCTTGATGAGAAATCCAGGTATCATCATCGTCCCAGAGCTTCTTTGGTGGTGTCCACGAGGTCCAGGAGCGGTATAGAGGGAGCTGGCCCCCGACGAGGTGGTACATCGTTGTATCAGGGAGGAGGACGAGCACGTGCAGCGATACATGTATCTTTTGGAGACTAGGTTCTCCAATATCTAGCAGGTTCACGGATCTCACCCAAGCTATTCTCCGGTGATGGTTTCTCTTCTCTGGCTGTAGAGCTCTCATAGCACAGAACGCGACAGCCGAGTTCGCTAGTTTGATATGAGCGAGATGATTAATAATGTATTTTATATTATGAGCGAGATATGAGCGAGATGTATTAATAATGTACTTTATCTTATATTATTGTACTTTATCTTAATGCAAAATTGTTTTATTATTAGTACGTATTCTTTTTTCTGTATTCGAGTTGTCGCAATTGCAATATTCTTTTACTTAATGCAATATTCTTTTTCTGTATTAGTTAAGCTATGGATGGTAGACAGAATGAAGAGAAGCTTCTCAACATGATAGATGAGGGTACTGGAGGTTCTTATTACGATGGCTCCGAGTATCTTAATTTGTCTGAAGGAGACGATGGTGGAGATGATAGTGGAGACGATGGTGCTAACCATGGTGGAGACCATGGTGAAGATACCATAATAATAACAAACTCTGTCGAGGTATATAAAGTCTCTATCGATCGATCACTAGTATAGATGCACTAATTGATTCATATATATGTACTGCCGAATGTTTCTTCTCTTAGACCTCCGCTTCTGGCCAATCTTCTATAAGGACAAGAGGCCCGACACACAAGTTGCCCGCTGATGTCCGTTTCAGCATTGACTTAGTCTCTCCGCTGGGTCAACCGTTGGAGCCCAAAGAATCCGTGAATGCATTTATAACTCAATGCGGAGTGATTGCTAGAGACACCGTCCCGATCACCACGCGAAATTGGAATAAGCCAGGAAAGAAAAAAGGATCCAGCTGGGGCTAGTTTTGTTGAAGACAGAGCGAGAGATGCGATGTGGAATTCTCTCATGACACGTTTCACCCTACCAGTCTTGGAGACTGATGAGCTCATACAGCAAATGACGAGGAAAGTCAAGCACTTTGCTATTAAGAAGATGGGCGAACTATTCAAGGAATGGAAGAAAATATTGTACCATAAGTATGACTTGAAGAAAAAAACTCCTCCATTCACTGGCCCACTAGAGTTGCAGCAGGATAACTGGGCCGCATTTGTGGAATACAAGACCTTGGCACCAGCTGTGGCAATGTAAGAAAAGAATAAGATAAATGCAGCCAAAAAGAAATATCACCATCATATGGGCACAGGTGGCTACATGAGTGCCATGCCTAAGTGGGATAAAGATGAGGCTGACCTAGAGGCTAAAGGGGTCACTCCAGCTACGTCTCGTTGGCTCGGGAGGTCAAGAAATTGGGTACTCGGGCATGGGGCATGATATGACCCAGAAACAGGCGAGATTGTTGCAGCCGGAGAAGTTTCTTCACCCAAGAATGAACTTATTAAAGTGATAAAAGAGGTTGAAGAGGGAACGTTTGTTCCCGACAGAGAGAACGATGAGCTGACAAAGGCTCTCGAAAATCCTGAAAAGGCTGGACGAACAAGAGGGTTCAGACCTTCTTATCCATGGGTTATCGGGTTTCCCGAGCACCTTGACACGTACAGAAGACGATCGAGAAAAACAAAGCGGCAAAAAGAGGAGGATACAGAGCAGTTCAAGAGGTTTGAAGCCATGTTGCAGGAGCATCGCGAGGAGCTTAATGAACTTAAAGGACTCCGACATCAAGATCCTGCACCAGATAGTACGGTCGGCCCATCGCAACGGAAAAGCAGCGTGCCTTCCACGGAGGGCCACGGTAATGATGCAACGATGGATGTGTACCATGTGGATGCAATTAAGGAGAAGACTAGTTGTGAGCTGCATGTTGAACTGAACAATATATCCATGAAGGTGGCGGTCGGCTTTGCTTTACCTTCTACACCGGGAGCGACCTACCATTGCAATCCGATTCTAGCTGGCTATGCTCGTGTCGGTGTGGATGAAATTCAACATATGTATCAGTCACTACAGCTTGACATCCCTGGAGGTGAAGGGAGGCGACATTGGGAGAAGTCACGAGTGGCTTCATTCTTTGGAAAAAAGAATACATCAAGTTTCCAGGCTCGATACCATGGCCACCTTCTCCACCGAGAAACAATCCATCACCTCCAAGGCAACCGTCTCCTCCCAGTAAAAGTCCACCTCCAAGTGCACCGTCTCCTCCCAGTAAAAGTCCACCACCTCCAAGTCCAATCCATGACCCCAACACTAGTCCATCTTTAATCTACGCAGCCGCCTCCACCCACTAAGGGCCAAAAGCGGAAGAATATCACCGCTCCGTCGAGCGATAACCGATGCCCAGAGCGATAGTTCTCGCCCCTCCCAAGAGTACCGCCGGTTCCTCCCAAGAGGGCTTACAACCTGACCGATGAGGAGATCGATGCGGTCGTACGGGCCAAAGTGGATGCTCATTTTAAAAAGAAACAACTTGAGCCAGAGGTCCAAATAAAACCGGAAACCAAGGAGCACTTTAGGAAATTACTAACGCAACCATCCCAAGCTCAGTTAAATGCGCCAGATGACTATACACGATGTCTTCAAAAGACACTGAAACAGAAGAGATCAAGCGGTAGAGGAAGCATCACAAAAGAGGTTCCCTAGCAGGGGGAACAAGCAAAACAATCGAGTGGTAGCGGAAGCATCAGAACGGACGTCCCCCAGCTAGGGAAACAAGCAAAACAATTGAGTGGTAGCCGAAGAACCAAAAGAGATGTTTCCCAGCTGGGGAAACAAGCAAATCAATCGCTCCCCCACTCCAGGTGAACATACCCAAACCTCAACTATATGAGGTTGAACCTATGGATCCGGAAACGGCTAAGATATTGGTCGAGCAATGTAATATGTCTATTCATGTCATTATTCACAGCAATATGCCCAAGGCTGAGGTAGCACCCAAATTTTTTCACGGGGAGCCTCTGAGAGGCTTCGGGATATGCCAACAAAAATGCGACGATTCCATGAATGGTACACGAAAGCATCAAAAGAACAACAATATTGGCTCATACTGAAAGTTCGAAAATCGCATTACTTAGTTGAAGACGAGGTCCCTGTTGAAATTACAGAATTATTTTAGTTATTCAATCTAAAGGAACTCGACAAAACTATCATCAGTTCCTATTGTCTATAAGTGATTACTTTATTTATGTAATTAATTCTCTATCTCAGCTTGTTCAATTCATTGCCGGTAAGTATACTCACTATATTCTTTTGTACGCTATATATAATGATGTAGAATGAAGATTCTCGAGTGTAAAAGAAAGGCTATCAATGGATTTGGGTTCATTGACCCACATTGAGTTCATGGAGCTATACTAAAGGATAAGCCACTGGAGACCGAGCACAACTTGTTCCGGTTTCTCATGAACCAGCATTTCTGTAATGAAATACAATTTCCTTACCACGACGGCAAGTGAGTTCTTGTACACATTAAATTTTGCTTACTTGATGTTTAGTGTAAATGATGAGTTACTGACGTATGTAAACCTTGCGTAGGTACCACTGGATTCTTCTAAGCATTTCAGTTGACTTGGGAAGAGTCCACATCATGGACTCACTAAACAAAGACACTGAAGACTACCGCAGCATTATCGATGTGCTCCAGAGGTAAATTCAGCCATTATCGCACTATATCGGTTTCTTTCGTTCATTTTCTAGGATATCAAGTGGTTATTAACTCATACATTCATTTTCTTTGTCGGGTAGGGTTTGGATACGGTTCAAGAACCATGTGTTGGGCCGCGTAGAGATGAACAAAACTTTTTTCCCTACGCGGTGATCCGAAGATCCAGCTCGGGTAGAAGGCCACGAGGATTACCACTAGACGTGCAGTTGCGGAATTGATGAAGCACGTCGCTTGATGCAGTGTAGTCCTCGCGATCCGTTCCGGTTCCACGATCCACGATCCGTACTTTCTTCACGATCGTCGAAGTGCTGAACGTACAGCACCTCCGCAGGTATCCACACGTACGAGGAGGAGCGTCGGTGATGGACTGCTAGGTCCGGTACGGCGGCGATAGGACGGACTGGGGCTAGGGTTTCCAACACATGAAGTGACCTAACCTTGTGCTCTAAGCACCTACGCCCCAGCTTATATAGGGAGTGAAAGTGGGCTCCACTCACTTGTGGCCTATTCACTAAAAAGGCCTATATTAGCCATTGCAAGTCTCACTTGCTGACTAAGTCCATGTCTCTATTTGGGTCCAACCCAAATAGGTTTCCTGTTTGGGTCTAACCCAAACTTGCTCCCGCTCTTAAGTGTGTGACCCGACAGGCTCATGGTAACCCGGACACGATTCCGAGTCTCACTCGTGATCGATCAGTTGGTAGCGGCTCCTAGCAGAACGTGCCAACTCCCAAGTACCAATAAGTCATGATGACATACCTTTCCAATGCGACTTTCGTCGGAGTCCCTTTTGCCTCACAATATACCTTGTCGGACTATAGGCGAATGACCGTCATCCCTTAAATAGTCCGACTCTCTTTCTCGATCTGAGATAAGTGATTCATCCGACTAACTCTTAGTCGGCTGCCTCGGTTAACACTTATCCAAGACGCGCATGGCCATGCTTTCCGAATCATATCTTCTGAGAGGGCCCAGAGAATATCTCTCCAGATGGAGGGGCAAAATCCCGTCTTGGTTATTCATATCACGCAGCTTGATTCTCCGTCGACCTGAACTCCGCCTTTATAACTGCCCAGTGATGGAACAGCGTTTGACAGAACCTAAGTCGGAGATCCTCAACTCGGATTGTGCAATAACCTCAGGTCTAAGGATTACATTGATTGAGACATGCAAATGACGGCTTGTTCGTTGCATCTCAATATGGGTCAGTCCGACTCGCTAAACTCTTTAGTCGAATCCGTGTAAGTCGGAATAGCATCTCCATGCCCATGACAAGTGGAACCTAGTCATCTGCCGACTTTCACATTGGTCTAAGTTGTGTGTCCGGCACAACCTCAATGACCAAGGACAATTAGTATGAACAACATGAATATGTAGTTCCACAATCAAATCACATATTCGATGATACATATCAGCAGTTCATACATGGACCATAACCTTATGAATACACAGGAATATCATCATACATGATTGCCTCTAGGGCATATTCCCAACAGTCTCCCACTTGCACTAGAGTCAATCTTCCGACATCACATGTCTAGGCATCTAATGCCCATTGCTCTTAGGTGCGCCTCATGCTTCGGCTATGGAAGTGGCTTTGTCAACGGATCCACAATGTTTGCATCCGTGTGTACCTTGCATAACTTGATATCACCTTGATCCACGAACTGGCGAATAAGGTGGTACCGCATGAGTATATGTTTGTTCTTCTGGTGTTGTCTAGGTTCCTTGGCTTGTGCAATAGCACCATTGTTGTCACAATACACGTCTAACGGATTGGACGAGCCCTGAACCACACCAAGATCCATGAGGAAATTCCTCATCCAAACGGCTTCTTTTGCCGCCTCCGAGGCAGCAATATACTCAGCCTCTGTCGTAGACACACACATCGTCTCTTGCTTGGAACTCTTCTAGCTCACAGCCCCTCCGTTTATTACAAACACATATCCGGATTGCAAACAAGAATTATCCGAGTCAGTGAGATGACTCGCATCCGTGTAACCCTTTACACTGAGTTCATCCTCACCTCCATAAACCAGGAACATATCCTTAGTCCTTCTCAAGTACTTGAGGATATTTTTAGCCGCTGCCCAATGGATCTCTCCAGGGTCAGCTTGGTATCTGCTCACAACACTTAGAGCATAGGAAACATCCGGCCTAGTACAAATCATAGCGTACATGATGGATCTGATTGTAGAAGCATACGGAATCGCACTCATCCGACTTCGCTCATCAGTTGTCGAAGGACACTGAGTCTTGCTAAGTTTTACGCCATGGGACATCGGTAAGAACCCCTTCTTAGACGATTCCATGTTGAACTTCTTCAACACTTTGTCCAAATATGTACTCTGACTCAATCCAATGAGCCGCCTTGATCTATCTCTATAGATCCGGATTCCTAGTATGTAAGTCGCCTCACCCAAGTCTTTCATCGAAAAACTCTTTTCCAATGATTCCTTGGTCTCTTGCAACATCTGGACATCATTTCCAATCAGTAATATGTCATCCACATATAAGATCAGAAAGTTCACTTTGCTCCCACTAAACTTCTTGTATAAACAAGAATCATGATCATTCTTGATGAAGCCAAACGATTTGACTACCTCATCAAAGCGAATGTTCCAACTCCGAGATGCTTGCTTCAACCCATAAATGGATTTCTGAAGCTTGCATACTTTGTCAGCATTAGCCGGATCGACAAAACCCTCGGGCTGTATCATATACACGTCCTCGGTTAAATTTCCATTAAGGAAAGCCGTTTTGACATCCATCTGCCATATCTCATAGTCGAAATAGGCTGCTATAGCTAACATGATCTGAACTGATTTAAGCATCGCTACAGGAGAGAAAGTCTCATCGTAGTCAACTCCTTGAACTTGTCGGAACCCCTTCGCGACAAGCCGTGCTTTATAGATAGAAACATTTCCATCCATATCAGTTTTCTTCTTAAAGACCCATTTGCACTCGATGGGTCTTGCACCGTCTAGCAGATCAACCAAGTTCCAAACTTGATTTTCATCCATGGACTTTAACTCGGATCTCATGGCTCCAAGCCATGACTCGGAATCAGAATCCACCATCGCTTCCGAATAAGTCGTCGGCTCATCACTATCCAACAGCAATACATCACGAACACTTCGCAATCTGGCCGATCCTCGTAGTGTCGGTGCAATTTTTGGCTCAGGTACCACGTCCGGCTCAACCTCTAAGGCTTTTGCCGACTCGCTGCTAGCCGGTATTTCTTGAATTTCTTCGAGATGCACCATACTCCCACTGACTCCCTGACCGAGAAACTCTTTCTCAAGGAAGACACCCTTTCGAGCGACAAACACTTTGCCCTCTTCTCGGTTGTAGAAGTAGTAACCCAAGGTTTCCCTCGGATATCCCACGAAAATACACTTATCCGACTTAGCTGTAAGCTTGTCCGACTGAAGTCGCTTGACAAAAGCTTCACAACCCCAAATCTTAAGAAAAGACAAACTTGGCTTCTTGCCAGTCCACATCTCATGTGGTGTCTTCTCTACTGACTTTGATGGTACTCTGTTTAGTGTGAACGCTGCAATTTCTAGCCAATAACCCCAAAATGATAAAGGCAGATCTGTCCGACTCATCATTGACCGTACCATGTCCAACAAGGTCCGATTCCTCCTTTCCGACACACCGTTTCTCTGCGGCGTTCCTGGAGGAGTGAGCTGGGGAACTATTCCACAACTCTTTAGATGGTCATCAAACTCATGGCTCATGTACTCGCCTCCTCAGTCTGACCGAAGAAACTTTATTTTCTTGCCAAGTTGATTTTGTACCTCATTCTGGAATTCCTTGAACTTTTCAAAGGCTTCCGACTTATGTTTCATCAAGTAGATATATCCATATCTACTCAAATCATCAGTGAAGGTAATGAAGTACTCATAACCACCTCTGGCTGTCGTGCTCATCGGGCCACATACATCACTATGTACTAGTCACAATAAGTCGGACACTCTTTCACAACTCTTTGCAAAAGGTGTCTTGGTCATCTTGCCAAGAAGGCAGGATTCGCATGTCTCGAACGACTCCAAGTCGAACGAAGTTAGGAGTCCATCATCATGGAGCTTCTTCATGCGTTTCCAACTTATATGACCAAGCCGACAATGCCAAAAGTAAGTCATATTCAGATCATTTGGTTTTAACCTTTTCACATTTATGTTATAAACAGATTCACTATCAAGATTCAAAATAAATAACCCGTCCCAGACGGGTGCAAAGCCATGAAACATATCATCCAAATATAAAGAACAACTATTATTCTTAATATTCGAATCATAGCCCTGTCTCATCAAACATGAGGCAGAAATGATGTTTCGACTAAGCACTGGAACATAATAACAATTATTTAGCTCCATTATGAATCCAAAAGGTAAATGAAGTTGCATTGTGCCGACTTCCAACGCAGCGACTCTCGCTTTGTTTCCGACTCTAATGTCAACCTCGCCTCTTGCCACGCTCCTAGTTCTTACCAGTTCCTACAACGAGTTGCAGATGTGAATGACTGATTCGGTATCATATACCCAAGAACTACCAGGTGCATCAGCAAGATAAATGTCTATAACATTGCAAACAAGCGTACCTGAGCCGGAAGTCACACCTCCGCTCTTGGCTTTATCAGCCAAGTACTTGCTGCAATTCCTCTTCCAGTGGCCATCCGACTTGCAGTAGAAGCAAGTGGATCCGGCTGTAGGAGATGGCTTAGTCCCTGAGGAAGCACTTTGGACTGGGTCCTCCGCCTTACCTCCTGACTTTGCCTTCTTCTTCTTAGTCCAAGAACTCTTCTTGAACTTAGCCTTGTTTTGTACCATCAACACTTGACTGGCACCTTTCTTGAGATCCGCCTCAGCCTGCTTGAGCATCCCATGTAATTCAGTGAGCTTCTTATCCATACCATGCATGTGGTAGTTCGATATGAACTGGCCATACGCACAAGGAAGAGAGTTCAGAATTATGTCCTTTAGCGAACTCTTCGCTAATGGGGTAGCCAAGCCTTTCCAGAGACTGCACGTAACCAACCATCTTGATCACATGCGGACTTAGTGGATCACCATCCTTAAGCTTGCAGCTCAAGAAAGCCTGAGAGACTTGATACCTCTTAGTCTTTGCCTGAGCCTGGAACATACTTTTGAGGCTTTCGATCATATCGTAGGCCTCGACATTCTCGAACTGCTGCGGCAAGTCCGGTTCCATGTGAGCAAGCATAAGACAGCTAATCTCCGTGGATTCATCACAAATCTGACGGTAGGCATTGGTGGCTGTGACAGTCGCATTCTCATCCGGCTCAGCTGGAAGTGGGTTGTCTAGGACACGATCCCTTTTTTCTTGTTTGAGAACAATTCTCACATTACGATACCAGTTGGTGAAATTAGTTCCATTTAGCTTATCTTTCTCTAAGATGGTTCTCAAAGCAAAACCAGAAATCCGAGGAAGACTACTAGGTGCCATTGATCTACAACAGAAAATATGCAAAACACTTAAGACATGTATCCATAAAGAGCAAGCATATTAAACACTTTAATATTTATGCTCCCACTAGAACCAACACCCCTCCGATGGTTACTTAGTGATTCAGGACCCTAAATAAGCAAGTAGACTAGTGAGCTTTAGCATCACCGCTAGCCGTCAAGTGATCTAGGTAGACAACTCCTTGTCAATCGTATCTCATACGACTCCTGTTGAATGGGTGGCATCACATGCCCCGGCTCCCATCCGACTTTTCCCCAAGTCCCACAACCGTTGTGATAGACCTATCTAGATTACCAAGTGCTTCCGCTGTAAGAGTCCGACTCGAACCCACCTAGTCGGAAAGAATTGATAGCACCTCAATTTTATGAGCCCACTACCAAAAATGTCCGACTTGTGATGGTGCAGCACTGGCGGGGAAACCGACTATACCTTCTTTGTGGGATTATTTTCTACCAACTATCTAATAGATGTAAAATAGAGACATAACAATAACACAAAATAAAAGCACTTATAATGTGAAATGGTATGGCTCTCTTCATGACAATCTCCATCTCCATAAAGCCTATAATCTGACTCGTGTCAACTCTTGTCACGGGCCGTCTTACACCATGTAGCCGACTTGTACACCGACTTGCATGCTATCCGGATTCTCCAAACAGCTACACTAGCTAGTAATCCAAATTACACAGAGAATTCGACACGCATGCCGTTATACAATAAGATGACAGCACCTAGGCTCCAGCCGGCTGACAAAATCCGTGATATGCAGATCACGTATGGATTACACACATCACATGCACATAAGCCATACCATTCACAACATCATCCTGCAAAAACAAGTTATGCATAGATACGATATTCACCGGCGTTGTGAAACTCGCAACGACATCTAAGGCGCTACGACAGGGCATAGATACGATATTCACCGGTGTTCCGAAAAATGCAGATCTCATCTGCATTCCGGACATGGATTTCATCATCGGATAAAACAATTTTACCCAAATCCGATCCGGACTCCGATTCGATCAAACCCTTTGATCTTCGATCACCGCATCCGGGTTTACGTGTCACAGTCTACCCCGATGGCGGAAACCGACCGGTAGGGGTATGTCGTTCCACTACCTTAGCACTTAGATCACGGAAACTAGATCATCCGTTCCCCCGAGTACAGTTGATCCAATCAACTTTGTACAAAACTGATCTATCCCATATATCGACCACCAAAACTGCAATTAGATCTATTCTAACGCCAACCGCATATCACATATGCGCAATCTCGAGCCTAAAACCAGAAGCTAACACTCTGATACCACTGTTGGGCTGCGTAGAGATGAACAAAAGTTTTTCCCTACGCGGTGATCCCAAGATCCAGCTCAGGTAGAAGGCCACGAGGATTACCACTAGACGCGCAGTTGCGGAATTGATGAAGCACGTCGCTTGATGCAGTGCAGTCCTCGCGATCCGTTCCGGTTCCACGATCCACGATCCGTACTTTCTTCACGATCGTCGAAGTGCTGAACGTACAGCACCTCCGCCGGTATCCACACGTACGAGGAGGAGCGTCGGCGATGGACTGCTAGGTCCGGTACGGCGGCGACCGGACGGACTGGGGCTAGGTTTTCCAACACATGAAGTGACCTAACCTTGTGCTCTAAGCACCTGCGCCCTAGCTTATATAGGGAGTGAAAGTGGGCTCCACTCACTTGTGGCCCATTCACTAAAAAGGCCTATATTGGCCATTGCAAGTCTCACTTGCTGACTAAGTCCATGTCACTATTTGGGTCCAACCCAAATAGGTTTCCTGTTTGGGTCTAACCCAAACTTGCTCCCGCTCTTAAGTGTGTGACCCGACCGGCTCATGGTAACCTGGACACGATTCCGAGTCTCACTCGTGATCGATCAGTTGGTAGCGGCTCCTAGCAGAACGTGCCAACTCTCCAGTACCAATAAGTCATGACGACATACCTTTCCAATGCGACTTTCGTCTGAGTCCCTTTTGCCTCACGATATACCTTATCGGACTATAGGAGAATGACCGTCATCCCTTAAATAGTCCGACTCTCTTTCTCGATCTGAGATAAGTGATTCATCCGACTAACTCTTAGTCGATTGCATCGGTTAACACTTATCCGAGACGCGCATGGCCATGCTTTCCGAATCATATCTTCCGAGAGGGTCCAGAGAATATCTCTCCAGATGGAAGGGCAAAATCATGTCTTGGTTATTCATATCACGCAGCTTGATTCTCCGTCGACCCGAACTCCACCTTTATAACTGCCCAGTGAAGGAACAACGTTTGACAGAACCTAAGTCAGAGATCCTCAACTCGGATTGTGCAATAACCTCAGGTCTAAGGATTACATTGATTGAGACATGCAAATGACGGCTTGTTCGTTGCATCTCAATATGGGTCAGTCCGACTCGCTAAACTCTTTAGTCGAATCCGCGTAAGTCGGAATAGCATCTCCATGCCCATGACAAGTGGAACCTAGTCATCTGCCGACTTTCACATTGGTCTAAGTTGTGTGTCTGGCACAACCTCAATGACCAAGGACAATTAGTATGAATAACATGAATATGTAGTTCCACAATCAAATCACATATTCGATGATACATATCAATAGTTCATACATGGACCATAACCTTATGAATACACAGGAATATCATCATACATGATTGCGTCTAGGGCATATTCCCAACACCATGTCCGCGGTCAATGGCGTGAGGAGCTATTTTTTAAATCGCTCTCGGTAAGTACTACGAGCTAAGTCCGCGCATCTATTTAATTCTTGTTTTTGTGCATTTATCATGCTAGAGTTATTATTTGATTGAATTCTATTCTTCTAAAGTGCGCGAGGCAGCTACATGGGACTAATCTATGTGGATTCTACGTGTGCGAGTTCATTCGCATCACTATTGAGAAGCCCTTGGAAAATGTTAGAGTAAGTAAACAATATATTCACCCTTTATTTTTATTTAAAAAAGTTGTGTTGAGTCTAATTCATACGATCTCCTTCTTTATATAGTTGGACGCGATGCGGGACAAGCTCCTACCAGAGGACCACGTAATAACAATCCAAGAGGAATTTACTGGATTTTTTGTCGACGAGATCATAGACCCACGCGGAGAATTCTCTCTACGTAGACCCTAAAGCATCCATGTAATGATCTCCATGCAATCAAATAGACATGCTCTGGACCCGGTTAGGACTCCATGTATGCTTGTAAGAGAAATTATATTATATATTGCATCAATGTGTACAAGCACTATGTAGTAGCGTTCTGTATGTATACGAAAACTTGTTTCTAATGAAAACACTGAATGAAAAATAATTGAACACAAAACACAAAATGAAAAAAACACAAAACCCTAAAACCCCATCTCCTGCAGCGGCAGCCAAATGGCCCAAAATGCAACCGGGACTAAATGTCCTCCAGCCTAGAGGGGCTCGCGAGGCCACGTGGTTGGACCTCTAGTACCGGTTCGTAACAAAACGAGGGCTAATACTTGGACCTTTAGTCCCGCTTTTGCAGTCGCGGGTCGCATTCCGGGACTAAAGGTCCTTACGAACCGGGGCTAATAGGCTGGTTTCTACAAGTGAAGCCCCTAGCCACGGCACAAATATCATGCTTTAGGATGTCCCAATGCTCTGGATAGAAAAGAGCCGGAAAGCCGTCAGGGCCAGGAGACTTCGTAGGACCCATCTGAAACAAAGCCGTTCTGATTTCTTCATCCAAGTACGGTTTAACTAAATCATCATTCATATCAGTAGACACCTTAGCTTGAATAGAGTCAAGAACAGCAGCGGAATCACAAGGTCCAGAAGTGAACAAATCACCATAGAAACTTTCTGCCATACCTTAATTTTCGAGAGCTCCTCGGAACGAGATCCATCCTCCCGAACTAGAGCTCGAATCATATTTGTGCGACAACGAGTAGAGGCATGTGCATGAAAGAAAGTCGTGTTCCGATCAACCTCACGTAGCCAATCTACGCGTGATCGTTGGCAGGCCATCACTTCTTCTCTCTCAAATAGCTCGCAAAGACGGCGTTCCGCAGCACTGGCCGCCTAGTTGTTTTCTTGGCTTCGCAGTTGGAGCCTAATAGATTTTAGTTTCTTTTCCAGTTTCTATATCTCCACCCTAATCGAGCCAAAACTCTCTCTACTCCAAGTCTGGAGAGATGAAGCGACCTGTTGGAGGCAGCTCCAGGTGGACTGAAGTGATCGGGAGCCATCCCCTGCCGCTTCCCACGATTTCTCCAATATCTCATGGTAGTCAGGTGCTCTCAGACAAGCCACCTCAGAGCGAAAGCCGGTATGCACCGGTCTTTTATCAACATGGGCACCAAAACTCTGAAGATGTATAAGAATAGCATAATGATCTGAAGTTGTGGTAATGATGTTCTCCACAGTGCAATTATCAAAACGTTCATGGAAATCTCCATTAACCACAGCTCGATCAAGACGAACTCGGACTACGTGTTCATCCTCCTGCTTACTGGACCACGTAAACATGGGGCCAGAGAACCCCACATTAGATAGACCACAATCGTCCATGCAACTCCTAAACTGCTCAATCTGTGAGTCCAAACGATCACGCGGACCCACTGATACATTGCAAATGTATCTATAATTTTTGATGTTCCATGCTTGGTTTTATCTACTTTCTTGTGTTTTGTCCACACTTTGGAGTAATTTTCATATGATTTCTTGACTAACCTATTAACAAGAGCCACAGTACCAGCTGCCTGTTTTCTGCTATTTTTGGTTCTAGGAAAGTCAGAAAATGAACATTCTTGGAATTGGACGGGACAAAAGCCAAAGTGCCTATTTTTCCGGAAGTCATCAGATGCCAGAATACGAGTCGGAGAATGGTTGGGGGGCGGCCACACACCTAGCCGCGTGGCCAGGCCTGGCCTGCGCCAGGGGGTGGTCTGGTCCACGCCAGCACCTCCTCGGCCTCTTCTTCCGCCTATATATTGTTGGGTCCGTAGCAGAGAAAACAAAAAACTTCCTACGGTGTGAACTACACACCAAGATCTATCTACTAGGTACAAAGCAACGGGTGGACATACATCCAACGAGAACTTACCCTCGAAGACAACGAGTTTTGTTAACGAGTAGGAACTCGTGGTTGATGTAGTCGTACACTTGCCGATCTCAAGATCGTGAGGAAGTCCAGCAGGTCCGGCTCCAGCACGTCCATCAGATCCAGCTCCAGCACCACCAAGTCCAGCACCGCAAAGCAGCGGTGCATCCGTGATCGCACACACGTCCGGTACCCTGACAACCTCTGTCCCTCGCTCCAGCAAAGCAGCAGAAGCAGCAACTCCTTTCCAGATAAAGCCACCGGGAACATGTATCTCGCTAATCCGAGACCATGGGCGAATAATACTAGAGGGGGAGAGAGATCCTTCACAAGGAGGTGTGTGTGAGAAGTGAGGAGAGGGTGGACTTTTATAGGAGGAGGGGGTGCCCCTCCTTCATGGCCGGCGCAGGGAGGAGGTGTCTCTTCACCTCCTCCATTCATGTGGTGGTAACCCCTCCACATTAAAATGCCTCTTCACTTCCCTTTTAAAGTCTCCACTTTAAATGCATTAAATTTCTCCAAATTTAATGCTCTCTCATTTAATAAAACTCTTTTATTATTTTTTATTCAGAATTTTGTTAATTACTTTAATTAACAAACATTCACATAAAACCCCCTGCAACATTTCAATATTACATGCAGAACCAATTTCAGCAATTTCACCCGAAACAGTTTCGGTGTCTATTGAAATAATTCCAGTGCTTTCTTAAATCTTTATCTAAAACATATTTGCACCAAATGGTGTCGGTATCCCTTAAGTGTGTCACCCCACGGTTCGCGAATAATGCAGACATGATCTAGACCCCTCTTCGATCAATAATCAGTAGCGGGACCTGGAGATCCGTACTGACTCCTACACATTCAACGATGACTTCTGTGATCGTGAGAACCTTTAATGCTAGTAACTAAATCCCTTTGTCTCGCGATATATTACATGTCCGAGATTCCATCATCGGTATCTCCATACCTAGTTTGATCTCGTTACCGACATGCACTCTTTTCTCGTTCCCGTGATATAACATTCTAGTGATCACATCACTTGCTTGCAAGCTATCTTAATGTGATATCACCGAGAGGGCCCAGAGTATATCTATCCGTCATCAGGATTGACAAATTCCACTATTGATCCATGAGCCTCAACATAACACCTTTGTAGCACTGAACCCACCTTTATAGTCACCCTGTTACGGTGTGACATTTGGTGTTATCAAGATACTCTTCTGGTGTTAGCAATTAACATGATCTCATGGTCTAAGGACTAAGATTACATCATGTGATGTTATAGCAATATAAACATAATGACTTGATCATAATGCTATACTTCGGATGAATGTTCATCACATCATTCCACCAATGTTGTGACCTCATTATTAACAACATCCAATGTCCATGATCAGGAAACCTTGATCATCTTGTTAATCAACGAGCTAGTCTATAAGAGAGGCATAACTAGGAACCCTTTTTGTTTATTAAACACACATGTATTGACGTTTCCGATCAATACAATTATAGCATGCAAAATAAACATTTATCATAAACATGGAATAAGATAATAACCACTTTATTATTGCCTCTCGGGCATATTCCCTTTAGTCTCCTACTTGCACTAGAGTCAATAATCTTGTTTGAAAAACTTTGCGTATTGAACACCTATGGATTTCTGGTGTTGCATATACGCGATTGCTAGTGGTTAACATAATCTCCAGATCTGACTGTTTCAGGTCCGTGTGTATTTGCATGTCTTTGCGTCTCTACGCATCACTCATTCTCAAATGAGATGGCATTGTATAAATTTGGTACTTTGGTGAGACCTTTAGTTTGTTCGGCCCAAAATATGTTGATATTATTGTCACGCAAAATATCTTCATAGTATTAGCCCACTTTGAACCAGACCTAGTTTGATAACAAACTACTCAACACAAATGCCCTCCTTTGCTGCTACTATAGCAGTTATATCCTTTTGTTGTAGTATCCGTCATAATGTCTCAACTTTGGAACTCATCCAAATCCATCATGGAACATCCTTTCCATTACATTGTGCCACCCATAGTCTAAATTGAGATAAATTTAATTTGTATCTTGTGACAAAATTAGTATCAATTTAACACTTTACAATGAACTACCTTTAACTATTTGTCACTTATACATGGTATATTCTTAGTTCTTCCAAAGCTCATAAGAATATCTTTACTATTGTCCAATGATCATCTTATGAATCACTCTGGTATATGCTCATAACATTTAGAGCATAGGACATTCTGGATATATACATATCATGGTATAATCGGTCAAAATCTTCATGTGATTTTACTCACCAAGTGTTGAAACACTTGAATCTTGATACAATTCTTTCCATGCAGCAAGAACCTTTCTTGTTGTTTCCATATTGAACCCTTTCAATATCTCATATATGTATGTCTGGCACAACCATATTTGCGCCTTAATCTATCCATATAGATATTGATGCCAAATATTCCGGGTTTGCCCAAGTCTTTCATCGAAATCTTATTTTAATGAAATTTTTAACTTGTGTCAATACAAGATACATCATTTCCAATCAACAATATGTCCTCTACCTAATGGATTAGAAATATGTCTCAGCGCTCCCACTTAAATTCTTGCAAATGCAAGCATCTTCATCATCTCTGATGAATTTAAACTGTTTTAATAGTTTCATCATGGTGAAGATTCCAAATCCGCTATGCTTACTTCAACTATTGAAGTTTGCATGTCCTTTTAGCACCCTTTGAATTAACAAAACCCTTCGGACCATGTCATGTACACGTCCTAGGTAACCGCTCTATTAGAAGAACATTGTTTTGTTTATTCAACTACCATATACCAAATTATATGTAGTGGTTGCTACATTAATCCGTCAAGACTATATATCGCTATGAAAGATCAAATCTTGTCATACTCAACTCCTTGAACGTTGTCGTAAACTTCTTTCCGACATGTCGACTATTTCATAGATGTTAAACATCCATTTCTTATTTCTTTATAGATCCAAACACGATCGATAGGCTTCACGCCTTTCTGGAGGGTCTTCCAAGTTCAGAAACTTGATTTCTCATGTATGGATACTATCACGGATTCTATGACTTCTAGTCATTTTATGGAGTCAGGGCCCATCATCGCTTCTTTGCATGTAGTCGGTTCATCATTGTCAAAACAATAACGACTTGCTTATCAAATCTTACTATTTGATTCTTACCGACCCACACGGTTCTATAGGAACTCTAATCTCCGAGATCACACCTTTTGTAATCACCGGAGCCATGAGCATTGTGGGCGCCACCGGGACACTTTCCGGCCCTGCGCTACTTAGCACATATAGCTAAGGTTCAACAACCTTTTCAAAGTTCTATTGTCCTCCCACTTAACTTTTCGCGCAAAATTCCTTCTCAAGAAACTTGACGTTCCAAGTAACAAACTCTTTTGTCCTCAGTGTTATGGAGAAATTCCGAACAAATTCTTTGGGATAACCTACAAAGATGTGCTTATCCGACTTTGGTTGTAAACATTTTACTTATGCATAGCATACCAAAATTTAAGAAAAGACAACTCGGGTTTTATCCCAAACCATAACTTATATGGTGTCATTTCAACAGATCACGATGGTGCTCTTTTCAGTGTAAAAGAGGTAGTCTCTAAAGCTTCAATCTTTAAAACATAATGGCAGTTTTATAAATGACACCTTTGATCTTACCATGTCAAACATGGTTTGATTTCATCTCTCGAATATGCCATACTCCTATGGTTTATTGGGAAAACACAAATCATGGAACAATTCCTCAAGTCTTAGGTGTTTTTGCTAAACATGTAACTCAAATATCTTCCTTTATGATCGAATCATAAACTCTTTATTTTCTTGTTACGATGATTTTCCACTTCATCTTGAAAGTCTTTGAACAATTTTCAAATGTTTCATACTTCTTCCTTATTAAGTAAATATACGGATATATTCACTCAAATTTTCGGAGAAAGCATATGAAGCAAAAAGATCCATCGCATATGGCTACACATAATGGACTATGCACATCAGCATGCACAATTTCCAATAAGCTAGTCATTCGTTCCTCTTTGGCCTATGAACAGAGTTTCAATTATCTCAAGGAAAGTCTCACACGCGTCAATTGATCAAAATCAAAGACTCTGAAATTCCATCAACATGGAGTTTCTTCATGTTTTCTTTCAAATATAATTTCAACAGTGATGTCACTTCATAAGTGATATTTCAATCATTTGTCTTGCGACATTTTAGCAATAGTGTTTATGGATGTGATTTCTCCCACTAGACTTGTAAAAGTTCATCCGTCCTTTATGGAATACGGTAATTATTTGAACAACCATTGTTCTCGTAATACCGGAACAAAATAACAATTATTAAAACAAATCTTGAAGGCTAGGTTTGACGACAACGAAAAACACAATAACACTTTATTTGTTTTCGATGAACATCAACACTCATTCTCTTGCTAGTTACTTAGGCCATTGTAGTTCATGAATTGCGTTGTCCTGTATGACACTTCATACCAACCAATTCGGTATCCAATACCGGTATCCAATACCTAAGAGCCACATTGTTTAACAAGCAAGGAATACACCCATAACATGTATATCTTCTATATACCTAAGTTGGACATCTCCAACCTTTTATTTTCTGCCAAATATTTTATAGATTCTCTTTCAGCAATTCCTTTTCTTTTAAAAGAATATATCAACATCAATAGTGGTGTCATCAACATGACACATGATACAAAGCTTGTATATAGTCAAATAATAATACCTTTGGACTTGCACTTTGAAGTGGATCACCATCATCAAATGTTTGGCATTCTTTCAAAAATCCATTCTTTAGTAATCTATTAGTGTAGTAAACATTATACTTACATCTTCTATTCATCCTTATCATGACAACTTTCATGATCAAGCTACTATAGCCTATAAGGAAGAATCGCGAGTATAATATCAGTTCCCAAAACAGTTTTGGTAGATTAGGACGCTTAACGTCTCCAACCTTCACAAATTCTCATACAATATGAGAACATGTATTTTGCTAAATTATACTCTATCATAATGCAACCAAAAACATTGTTTTAGATATCACAATATCTTTCACACATGATGGTTTCTGAAACAATTTTCAGCTACAATATAATCTTGATATTAATACAACTTTTGAATATCAATAATCATGGAGGCAAACATGATACTTTAGATACTAACATTGGAATTCTTACTCTTGATTTAATACTACTTATTAAACTTCATGGAGTAAATAGAGTTTGATGAAAGTTTGCAATAGGACTTATGAACTTTAAATTGACATTCAAAACAATACGATACCAGTTCGTAAAGTAAATATCCAGAATTCTATAGTTCTATTATCTCAAATAAAAACTAAGCATAAGGTAGAAAACGAATGCCAATGACTACAACAAACTATGCAAATTCACTTTGATTTAATTTATGACAAATTTGGTTCAACTAATCCAAATTAGAAATGAACTCCCACTCAAAAACGACATCCCTCATGTCTTTTTGGTGATTACATGAACCAAATCCACTACACCAAGTCCGATCATCACGTGCGTTGATGTAGATTCAAAGGAGAGCATCTATATGGGCATCATATCAACTATATGACTCATGCTTAACCTTTCGGTCCGTGTTCCGAGGCCATGTATGTACATGCTAGGCTCGCCAAGTAAGAACCTTAGTACTCGCATGTGTAAAACTGTCTTACACCCATTTGTATGAAAGCGTAGAGTCGAGTACACCCGATCATCACGTGATGTCTCGACACACGATCCATAAAACGGTGCATACTTAAGGAAGAACACATTTTTATCTTGATATCTAAATGAGGGATCATCTTACAATGCTATAGAAAGCGCCAAACTAGCAGTATAAGATGCTAACATCTAATGTGTAAAGTGAGATGATATGGTCCATGCATTTGATCTCTATCACTTGCATCGTGGTATGATCTCTATCATTCCTTTGTGTGTAAGGCCAAGGTCTATGGAACTTACACGTTGAGTGTGTTGTAAGAGTATCTATCATACATCTACTTACAACAATACCATATCAAGACACTAGCGCATCAACGATCTAAACTAGACGCTCTAATTTATCAATTGCAAGTTTTACGTGGCTTAGGGCTTTCGGAGATAGAACCGTTCTTACCTACGAACATGAACCACAACGAGGATAACCAAGTTATTAGCAACTCGTTGTAAATCAGATATGGACTATAGTAGGAGAGATAGACACCCGCCAGCCACTTATGCAGAACAAGTTGCATGTCAGTCGTGGAATCGGTCTCATGTACGATGACATGTAAGGTTGGTCCGGGCCGCTTCATCCCACTATGCCACCAATATCCAAAATACATAGAAGATGCAATAACATGATCATCATCGCCCACATATAAACATATGTGTACTACCCGTGCAAAGCACCTACGCATAGATCAGGCTCTGATACCACTGTTGGGACCGCAGCATAGAAAACAACAAAATTCCTAAGGTGTGAACTACACGGCAAGATCTATCTACTAGGTACAAACCAACGGGTGGACATACATCCAACGAGATCTTACCCTCAAAGACAATGAGTTTTTTTAACGAGTAGGAACTCGTGGTTGATGTAGTCGTACACTTGCCGATCTCAAGATCGTGAGGAAGTCTAGCAGGTATGGCTCCAGCACGTCCATCAGATCCAGCTCCAGCACCACCAACCAGCACCGCAAAGCAGTGATGCATCCGTGATCGCACACACGTCCGGTACCCCGACAACCTCCGTCCCTCGCTCCAGCAAAGCAGCGGAAGCAGCAACTCCTTTCCAAATAAAGCCACCGGGAACATGTATCTCGCTAATCCGAGACCATGGGGGAATAATACTAGAGGGGGCGAGAGATCCTTCACAAGGAGGTGTGTGTGTGAGAAGTGAGGAGAGGGTGTCCTTTTATAGGAGGAGGGTGGTGCCCCTCCTTCATGGCTGGCACATGGAGGAGGTGTCTCTTCACCTCCTCCATCCATGTGGTGGTAACCCCTCCACATTAAAATGCCTCTTCACATTCCCTTTTAAAGTCTCCACTTTAAATGCATTAAATTTCTCCAAAGTTAATGCTATCTCATTTAATAAAACTCTTTTATTATTTTTTATTCAGAATTTTGTTAATTACTTTAATTAACAAACGTTCACATAAAACCCCGTGCAACATTTCAATATTACATGCAGAACCAATTTCACCCGAAACAGTTTCGGTGTCTATTGAAATAATTCCAGTACTTTCTTAAATCTTTATCTAAAACATATTTGCTCCAAATGGTGTCGGTACCCCTTAAGTGTGTCACCCCACGGTTCGCGAATAATGCAGACATGATCTAGACCCCTCTTCGATCAATAATCAGCAGCGGGACCTAGAGATCTGTACTGAATCCTACACATTCAACGATGACTTCTGTGATCGTGAGAACCTTTAACGCTAGTAACTAAATCCCTTAGTTCTATGTGCATTGTCCCCAAGACTAGTTGATTGATGCATACCTTCATATTGCTTGTTTTAAACTATTTGTATCTAGTCACTCTTATGAACTTTGAAGGTGTCCTATGCATTTATATTTGCTACTCTATGAGGGACAAGCTGAATACTATTATGCTATGTTTTCTTTATGTGAAACAAACAAACGTCTTGCAAAGCATTGTTATTCATGAATCTTTTGTTTGTGCCTTTTCATGTTGCATCCTAGTTTCTTTGTCTTATTGCTAGAACTTTGTCTTTCACGTTATGATTGAAGTATTATGATCCCCACTTTGAATGTTTTACAAATACTTTGATCAAGTCATTGATGGTGCATGTCACCTCAAAAATTATTCTTTATTTTTATCACTTACCTACTCGAGGACGAGCAGGAGTTAAGCTTGGGGATGATGATACATTGCAAATGTATCTATAATTTTTGATGTTCCATGCTTGGTTTTATCTACTTTCTTGTGTTTTGTCCACACTTTGGAGTACTTTTCATATGATTTCTTGGACTAACCTATTAACAAGAGCCACAGTGATAACTGCCTGTTTTCTGCTATTTTTGGTTCCAAAAAAGTCAGAAAATGAATATTCTCGGAATTGGACGGGACAAAAGCCAAAGTGCCTATTTTCCGGAAGTCATCAGATGCCAGAATACGAGACGGAGAAGGGCTGGGGGCCGGCCACACCACCTGGCCGCGCAGCCAGGCCTGGCCCGCGCCAGCGGGTTGTCTGACCGACCCCAGCACCCCCTCGGCCTCTCCTTCCGCCTATATATTGCCCACGGGACGAAAACCCTAAGTACCCGATCAAAAATCCACGAAAGAGTCTGTAGCCGCCTTCATCTCCATCCCTAGATCGGGAGGGATCTGAAGCTCTTCCTAGCACCCTGCCGGAGAGGGGAATTCACCCTGGAGGCCTTCTTCATCATCATCCAATCGTCCGGTGTGATGCGTGAGTAGTTCATCTCTGGACTACGGGTCCATGTAGTAGCTAGATGGATGGTTCTCCTCCTTTGTGCTTTCATGTCTAGATCTTGTGAGCTCCGTTCATGATCAAGATCATCTATTTGTAATTCTCCATGTTGTGTTTGCGGGATCCGATAGATATTGAGATGCTATTTTAGATTGATTATTGATTCTATCATGTCTTTGTTATTTGTGATGTTGCATGCTTTCCGTTGTTAGTAGCTATCTTGGCCAAGTAGATGCTAGCAACTCCAAGAGTTAGTATTTATGCTCAATAGTGGGTTCATACCTCTGGTAATGTGGGGAAGTGACAGAAATCTCTAAGGTACTAGATGTGTTGTTGCTACTAGGGAGAAAACAACAATCCTTTGTTCATAGAACAATTATATTGTTTACATTACACGCAATTCGTAAAGAAATAATCTATTGCTTGCAACTTAATACTGGAGGGGGTTCGGATGATAACCTGAAGGTGGATTATTAGCCATAGATGCAGTTGGATGGCGGTCTATGTATAATCAAGTTCCAAAGGAGTCAAGATGATTAGTATATGCATATATTGCCCCACTGTAATTTGTTCACCCAGCATGTTATCTATCTTCAGAGAGACACCTCTAGTGAATTATGGATCCCAGTCCTTTCTTTTACATACAATCTACAAACTGTTTACTCCTTTGTGTTTACTTCCTGCAAACTATTACTTCCTTCCATTCGATACGTTTAATCCTTTGTTTTCAGCAAAACCGGTGAGATTGACAACCTCATCGCAAGTTGGGGACAGAGTTCTGTGGTTTTGTTGTGCAGGTCTCCATGTTGCTACTAGCATCGGTAGTGCGCCCTGTCAAGGCTCAGCTAGCAACACCTTTGGGGTGTTTCCTTGCTCCTACTGATTCGATTAAACCTTGGTTTCATAACTGAGGTAAACTTGCTGTTGTGCTCATCATACCTTCCTCTTGGGGTTCCCCAACGAGCTTGTTAATACACGAGCCATCAAGCACTTTTCTAGCGCCGTTGCCGGGGATTCAAGGACATCTTCACAAGGGGAGTCCCTCATAACCAATCTCTTTACTTGGTTATTTTTGTTTTGCTTAGTTTACTTTTGCTTTCTTTTCTTGTTTCTTTATCAAAAACACAAAAAATTAGTTTTACAAGTTTGCTTTGTTATTTGAAAACACAAAAAAATTAGTTCTTATCTTAAGTTGCCACTATGTCTAGCCTTGCTCCAGTCACTATGTCACCTGAGGAAATGATTTCACTTTTAAACAAGGAATTGAGGAAAGCTTCAAGGAAGCTTGGTCTAGAATCTCTGATCTACATGAAAAAACTGAGCCTAAAATGACTCAAAGCTTGTTCCTTAGCAGTTTTTACCTTGGAATTGCTCTTTGCTATAGATATGCTTTAGATGATGTTGTGGGAGGAGATTTCCTCTAATGTAATGAGGATGATGCTATTAATGCTATAAAGAAATTGATCCTCACTTACAACTTGCCTAGCCAAACTGATATTTCTTTCGCAAGAATATTTGCTAGATTGAACACTCTTGAGACTAGCACTACTAGCTTAAAAGATTGCTACGCTTAGGGAGCATCATAACTATGTTCCAATAAACTCTAAACCATCAAAGTGGTTCCCTACAGTAAAGATTGAGATAAACACTGAAACTTTTCAAGCTCGCTGTGATATCATGTCTGAATTTTGTCTTATGCCCAAAGATATTTATGAATCTTTGGGGGCTTACTAAAGGAGGAAATGAAATATCTCTTGCTAATAATGCTACCATATTACCTATTGGAATAGCTGAAGGAGTGTTTACAAAGATCCTTGGGAAAATGATTTCTACTGATTATCTTGTTACTGAATGTGCAGGAAAAGGACAAATTACACTTGGAAGGTCCCTATTAGAACTCCTTGGAGCAATAATAGATGTGGGAAAGGGGACCATGCACCTTTCTTCTCCACCAAACACTCATATTTTCCCCAAGGTTAAGAATAAAAGTAAGAGAGGTAAGGGCAAGAAATTTGGTCTTAATGCTTCTTCATTTGAGAATACTTGATTCTTTTTCTTGCTTCTTATGCCTAACTTAAAGGCGTTAAAGAAAAGTACTTATTGGAAGATAATCCAAAAGTTTTAGATGAGTCTTGGAAGTTATTACTTCAGTAATAACCGCTCCTTATCCTTTTTATTTGCTTTTTGTGCCAAGAGTAACCTCTAATGAGAGAGAAGTAATGATTGGAAAAGTTGCTGTCCGAAACAGATTTCTGTGCTTCACCATAAAAATTCGTGTAAAATCTCTGTACGTCTTTGTGAGGCGTGAATTTTTGTGCTGCTGCCCCAGCTTGTTATATAACTTTAGTTAGTTCAATACTTTTTGATTTGAGCAACAGAAGGTCTTCGTAAAAATTCGTCTTTACCTGCTGGTCTGTTTTGACAGATTTCTGCCATTTTCTGCATTTGCTTCCTGTTGGTTCCTTTTTGAGTTCTTTTGGGGAATTGAGCTTTTTGAGGGAAGTGCTACAGTAGCTAGTGTTCTAATGGAAGTTTATTGGTGTTGGAACTGAACCTTAAGAACTTTTATCTTGAGTGCACTAACGTTGCTAATAAAGATTGTGTGAAGTTTTGTATGAAGAAATTTTTTTAGGTGTATGGAAGGAATGAGTAACAAGATGAAGGATGGACTAAATCTCAAGCTTGGGGATGCCACGGCTGTCACCCCAAGAAATATCCAATAAGTACAAGCGTCAAATCTTGGGGATGCCCAAGGCATCCCCTTCTTCATCAATAAAAATCCCAGGTTTCTTCCAAACGCTTCATTTCTATTGTTTCATGCACAGGTGTTTTGTTCTTGGAGCTTCTTCTTTTTCGTTTTTGTTTTCTTTTGTTTGCTTAGTTTTCTGAATAAATTGGTTGGACCCCCTCTTTCATACATTGGTTTTCAAATAGTTTGGTTTGGATTGGAAAAGAGTACGAAAGTTCATGCTTAAGTGGTAAAAAGAGCTTGTTTTTGATTGTGGCCTATGCTTTGTCATGCCATGCTTGATATTGTTTTCGCTTTATTCTTAGTATTCTTTGCTGTAGCATGACTTGTTATAAACAATTGATATTGCTTAATGTGCCTTGGATGAATCATGCGTTGTTTTAGCATATTAAAGCATAGTATAATGGTATTCTCCTTGGATGCTTTATTTGGGTTGACTTGGCACATGCTTGACTATCTCAAGTCACCATAATCCTTTATGATCCTTTAGTTTTCAACTTGTAGTATCACTTTATGCTTTGATCAATGATGTTTTGTGCTCTGCATGATTATGGCCATTATTGCTCTCTTAGTTTGTCGCTCCCAGTCTTTTGCTAGCCTCCACAACCAAGTATGAGTTCCACTCATGCATCCAACTCCCTAAACCAAGTTATTCCAAAGAGTCCACCATACCTACCTACTAGCTTATGCTATTCCAAGTTTATTCATGCTTTTGTTTACCTTCCAAATTAAACTTGTTATGAGAAAACTAGTGATTAAAGCTCTCACAAACTTGATGGCACACTTTACTTTTCTTGCCCTTAATAAACTTGAACCATTTGGTCCTTCTTTGTTGCGTATATGCTTGCGCTTTATAAGTTGAAGTTAGCAGAACCATGTATCATGGGGAACGCTTTCAACATTTCACTTGTACTTTGTACCCTGTTGATATCATGTTCTTTTGCTTATGGATCTCGGCGGTGTGAAATAAAAGTGGAACTTGTAAGATCATGGATTTTGTATGTGTGTTAGAGAAATGCCTGGGCCGCTAGCCTAAGCCATGCCTACTCATGGTGGAAAGTTGCAGCATCACCATAATGAGCACTCTATGAAGCATCCTCAATAAAAACCTATGCAAATAGCAAATAAAAAGATCGCTGAGATGCTCATTGTCTGCTTGCCTTGTCATTTTGATTATGGGATAGCTCCTGTATCATGTGCAAGGGGTACCCCGTTGGCGGTTCTTTATAATACATATGTACTTACAATGACAAGATCTTACTTGTGACTAAAGTTGAGTAGCATGAGGTTCGGTCTTCGTAAGTAAGGGGCATGAGATTTCGGTTTATAACTTGTCAAGCATATCCTCTTAGTTGTGTCACTTTAACCTTAATCACGTTCAAGATGCTTATGATAGGGGCAATGAGAGCTGAAAGCTATAAGTACCATAATTTTTGGAAGCTCTTTATGAGACTTGAATCCTTTCTTCCACCATTATATTGAGTCTCCACCTTCTACCTTTATGCACCTACTTTGAGAGCATAGTGGCCATTCTTAGTTCTATGTGCATTGTCCCCAAGACTAGTTGATTGATGCATACCTTCATATTGCTTGTTTTAAACTATTTGTATCTAGTCACTCTTATGAACTTTGAAGGTGTCGTATGCATTTATATTTGCTACTCTATGAGGGACAAGCTGAATACTATTATGCTATGTTTTCTTTATGTGAAACAAACAAACGTCTTGCAAAGCATTGTTATTCATGAATCTTTTGTTTGTGCCTTTTCATGTTGCATCATAGTTTCTTTGTCTTATTGCTAGAACTTTGTCTTTCATGTTATGATTGAAGTATTATGATCCCCGCTTTGAATGTTTTACAAATACTTTGATCAAGTCATTGATGGTGCATGTCACCTCAAAAATTATTCTTTCTTTTTATCACTTACCTACTCGAGGACGAGCAGGAGTTAAGCTTGGGGATGTTGATACATTGCAAATGTATCTATAATTTTTGATGTTCCATGCTTGGTTTTATCTACTTTCTTGTGTTTTGTCCACACTTTGGAGTACTTTTCATATAATTTCTTGGACTAACCTATTAACAAGAGCCACAGTGCCAACTGCCTGTTTTCTGCTGTTTTTGGTTCCAGAAAAGTCAGAAAATGAATATTCTCGGAATTGGACGGGACAAAAGCCAAAGTGCCTATTTTCCGGAAGTCATCAGATGCCAGAATACGAGACGGAGAAGGGCTGGGGGCCGGCCACACCACCTGGCCGCGCAGCCAGGCCTGGCCCGCGCCAGCGGGTTGTCTGACCGACCCCAGCACCCCCTCGGCCTCTCCTTCCGCCTATATATTGCCCACGGGACGAAAACCCTAAGTACCCGATCAAAAATCCACGAAAGAGTCTGTAGCCGCCTTCATCTCCATCCCTAGATCGGGAGGGATCTGAAGCTCTTCTAGGCACCCTGCTGGAGAGGGGAATTCAGCCTGGAGGCCTTCTTCATCATCATGCAAGCCTCTGGTGTGATGCCTGAGTAGTTCATCTCTGGACTACGGGTCCATGTAGTAGCTAGATGGCTGGTTCTCCTCCTTTGTGCTTTCATGTCTAGATATTGTGAGCTCCGTTCATGACCAAGATCATCTATTTGTAATTCTGCATGTTGTGTTTGCGGGGATCCGATGGATATTGAGATTCTATTTCAGATTGATTATTGATTCTATCATATCTTTGTTATTTGTGATCTTGCATGCTTTCCGTTGTTAGTAGCTATCTTGGCCAAGTAGATGCTAGAAACTCCAAGAGTTAGTATTTATGCTCGATAGTGGGTTCATGCCTCTGGTAATCTGGGGAAGTGACAAAAATCTCTAAGGTACTAGATGTGCAGTTGCTACTTGGGAGAAAACAACAATCATTTGTTCATAGAACAATCGTATTGTTTACATTACACGTAATTCGTAAAGCAATAATCTGTTGCTTGCAACTTAATACTGGAGGGGGTTCGGATGATAACCTGAAGGTGGATTATTAGTCATAGATGCAGTTGGATGGCGGTCTATGTATAATATTGTAATGCTAAATCAAGTTGCAAAGGAGTCAAGATGATTAGTATATGCATATATTTCTTTCTCGGTGTTTGTCAATTGCCCCGCTGTAATTTGTTCACCCAGCATGTTATCTATCTTAAGGAGAGCCACCTCTAGTGAACTATGGATCCCAGTCCTTTCTTTTACATACAATCTACAAACTGTTTACTGCTTTGTGTTTACTTCCTACAAACTATTACTTCCTTGCATTCGATACGTTTAATCCTTTGTTTTCAGCAAAACCGGTGAGATTGACAACCTCATCGCAAGTTGGGGACAGAGTTATGTGGTTGTGTTGTGCAGGTCTCCACGTTGCTACTAGCACCGGTAGTGCGCCCTGCCAAGGCTCAGCTAGCAACACCTTTGGGGTGTTTCCTTGCTCCTACTGGTTCGATTAAATCTTCGTTTCATAACTGAGGGAAACTTGCTGTTGTGCTCATCATACCTTCCTCTTGGGGTTCCCCAACGAGCTTGTTAATACACGAGCCATCACCCATATGCTCCTCATGCAGGGGAACTTCGTTAAAATCTCCGCATAGCAGCCACGGTCAATTTCTTTGGTCACGCAGCCGTCTCAGCAAATCCCAGAACTCGTCTCCCCTCTCCCAACGTGGCTTCCCGTAGACGAAAGAAACACGCCATGGAGCCAATCCTGCTGAAGTCACGACAACATCTATGCAATGTGCATTATAGCATTTGAAAGAGACATCATAGTGCGGTAACCAAAAAAGTGCAAGGCCCCCACTGAGGCCCTCACAACTGACTGCAAAGCTGCCCGATAACCAAGAGAGAACATGCAATTTTGGGCACGCTTGTCCTTCATCTTTGTCTCCGAGAGAAAGTGGAAGGAGGGTTGATAAGTTGCCACGAGCCTACGTAGCTCGCGCACTGTCGAGTCTGACCCAAGTCCCCGATAGTTTCAACATAGGTAAATCATTGCGAATGGCGGGGCTGCGCCGCAGCCGCCGCCGGATTCGCCAATCGCTGCTTCTTATTGGCATCATCCGAGGCCTCGCCTCCTGAGTTCAGAGGAACCTCACTGGTGTTTTCCGGGTTAAGGATATCGCCCATCAGAACTGAAGCACCTGCTCCTACCGAGCTAGACGGGGCAGCGTTTGGGGGTTTGACCTTGTATATTTGTCTAGTCTTCCATTTCAGACCAGCAGTACGCACCCCATCAGCTGCAACCTCGTCAGCACCACCATCTTTATCAGCTTTCTTACGAGGGGTAGATGGTTTCCGGCCTAACCTTACCCTGCCTATCAGCCTTCGCCTTCCGTCCATTCAACGACACATTCCTTTGGGTACCCAACCCATCAACAGAACCGGTGTAAGAATTCTTCCTGGGCACACCCCATAATTGGTTGAGAAGGATCGATCACCACTCTGGCTCGGAGAAAAGAACCCCAAGCTTTGTCGTTCTCATCCACCTCAACCTGTTCAACCTCACCTAACTTAGCTACCAACGGAGTGCCACGTTCAGAGTTCATCAACCCATAGTCTAGACTCATGATACACACCCAGATTGGCAGTCTATCAAAAACAACATCTTCTGGTTTGATCCTAACATCAAAATCATTCAGCAGAATGGCATGTTTAGCACCAAGGAGTTAGGGCCCTCCTTTGGCGACACGATATTTATCCGCTTTAGATCCAAATTCTGCCATGAAAAGGTTAGGTCACATCGGCTTCACAAACAAACCTTTTGGGTTGCCCCACTCCGCCCTGACCACCGCTGTGACGGTGTCCACATGTAGGATATTTGGAGCTTGCACCTTGCCTATCGATGCCCATTCCGGGCAAAAGGGTTCATCATCCCCTTCTTCGTCCAAGATCAATGGAGTAGCCTCTCTTGTTGATTCAATCTACGCATCTTGTCCACAACCGCTTCCCCGCCAGGCGTAGGCTTGCTCGATGACTGCACCGCTTAGCCTTAGCCTTGGTCGACATATCTGCCGCTGTGTTCAGATGTGCCGGCATGGATCCCTCAGACAAAGTCGCACCATCGGCCACCACCGCCGCCTTCGAGTTTGTCATCATACCGCAGTCCCCGAACGATCACCCGTACAGGCCAAGGGAGGGCATTAGAGCTGTGTCTACCCCTGGATCTCCCCGAACATGTTCAGAGATCCGGAACGGGAACGCAGGCAACGACGAGGAGAGAGGGAGGGTGGTCAGAAACTACATGATCGCAATCGTGAGATCACAATCACCAGATTTGTTCGCGTGGATCTAGACTTAGGCGACCGCCATTGCGTTGCCAAAACCTAGGCACCGAAAAAAGCGGACCTAACTAAAACATCTCTTGCCCCTCTAGGAACGAAAGTGGACACACACACCTTGTCTCACCCCACCTGATTCTCTCGTATCCTCTCTTTTGCAGTTCACGGGAGACCATCTCCCAACTATCTCTGATTCCTCTCTCTCTTCCTTCCATACCTGCCATGGTTTCCCCTCAACCCCAACCTTCTCACTCAGCTCCTGGTTGGCTCCTCCCCAGCGGCCGGCAGATCTGAGCGTGCTCCTCCCCAAGCTCGGAAGCCGCCGACACTGTCCACCGGAGGGGTGTACCATGGGAGCCGGGCCTCGGGCGGGGTGGGCTAGAAGAGCCGTGTCTACGGGCAACGGGAGGAGAGGCGGTTAGAAGTGAGGCTACAGGCCGACGGCTGATTTGCGCTTCCAAAAACAATTTCAATCCGATCTTTCTTTCTTTTTTCCAGTTCTTGATTTTCCCTAATTTATTTCATATTAATGGAATTGGATCTGTTTCTCTTCATTCACGTATGAGGAGGGAGTCAGGCTCTTATTGCAGATCCTTCAAGAAATCGATCCCACAAGAAAAATGAGGGAAGGCGAATCCTTGGGCCTTTGTCCCAGGACTACCAGAGTCAGAGTTGTAACCAAATCAGGCACAATTCGGTTTGATCTGCTCGAGCACGCGTCCGATTGAAAGGTGGCCTCGGACAGTGCACAAGTTGAATCATGGGCGTGCTTCCTGCCGGTCAACCATGTTTTCGGATGATATCCCGGAGCTAGAAATGAGAGCAGGGCCGAGCCACGAAAGAGCATGATGTGGAGCAAGCGGCAGAGAGTGCTTGAACCTCCCTTGCATCTCGTTAGCTACCCCATCCCGCGACGGCACTAATGCCTCGATCCATACCCCGGCTCAGCCACCGCATTCCACGCGACCCATCCCTACATCCTGACGGCCGACGGGGACGTCCAATGGGGGACGGCAATGCAGGAAAGGAGGGAGTGTCCATCGAGGTGATAGACCAGGTGAGCTATCGGAGAGCGGGCCGAGCGCCAACGCTACCGCGGTGGAGGTGTAGAGAGGAACGAGCGGGACGAGCAGCGTCCCCACCGCCCGCTCCAATCGTGTTGCCTGCTGGTGCGGCGTTCGTTTGTAGAGACGATACTAACTTCGAACGGTTATTTTGACTTGGGTTTTCACCCTCTAGCTCTAGACACTCAATTCCTCCTATACCATCACCCCCGCTTGCCGATTCCGCTGCTCCAAGTCACAAAACACCAATCCAGAATCTCTAGCTCCCTAGAACTCAAATTCCCATTGTCAGTCTTCAGTTCCCGGCTTCCAGGCCATTCTCCACGTCTGACTTCACTGTAAAACCAAGGCATGTCCCATAATGGCAACGGACCACAAAGCTTCACAACGCCACCTCTAAAACCAAACGGCTAGCAAAAAACATGGTTGCGCGCGCCCGAAACACTGTCCTCACCGGCAAACTCTAGGCATGTCGTCCATTTGGAATTCACCGACAGAGTCTTTCGGAACTCGGTAGTCCACCCAAGAACAATGATGATTGGCGACAGGAAGTTCTTCATCACAGCGAGAGAGAAATCCAAGGATGACCACCTTTATTCAAGCCAAACCAGTTGTCCCCACACCACTGACCGGCTCCCGGCGGTCGAAACGAGCGGGTCATTCTCTGGCCCAAACGAGCCCGAAAAAGCCCCAGATCCGGCCTGCAAATCGATCCAGGACCGCCGATGCCCCGAAGGCAGCCGCCCCGACCATCTCTGCAGCCATATATGTCCTCATCCATGCCTCCTAGACGTGCGCCACAGCGCGATGCCGCCCCGCTGGAGAAGACGCTACCCCACCGTCGCGGCCATTGCCACCCCGCCAAACGGCCTCCGCCCACCCAAGAGTCGTCCTCCCGCGCATAGGAGCCCGATAGGGCACGCAGAGGACGCACCCCTGCCTTCGACAGCGAGAGCATAGCCGCCACCACCGGTACCGCAGCGGCAGCAGCCAGAGGAATCAGCCCTGCGACGGTTGTGTCTCAGATTTCGTTAAGTCCTCGGGAGCCACCACTCACAGCGGCCCGGGAGGAAGATCGGAATCTGGAGGAAGGATAGGAGGAGGCGGGAGGGGCGGCCGGAGTAATCAGCCCTGCGACAATTGTGTCTCAGATTTCGTTGAGTCCTCTAGAGCCGCCACGCGCAACGGCCCGGGAGGAAGATCGAAATCTGGAGAAAGGAGTGGAGGAGGCGGGAGGGGCGGCGGCCAGCTAGAGGTGGAGTAGGCCGGCGGATGGATGGAGATGAGTACAATTTCGTCAAAAAATAGAGAAAGCAGCGAGATTCCGTGTGTACATACATATGCATCTAGATAAAGTTATGCCAGTTATTCATATAGATATTTAACACATGTTCTTAACTAAACATGTAGTTTTATTGTCACTGTTGAAGCATACTACTCCTCGCTCCTAATATCTTTTACTCGTTGTCGTCGCCATCATCGTCGTCATCTTCCTCCTTAGCATCAACATTATCATCCTCCTCCTTATTGACACATTCTTTCTTCGACTTGAGGAGGTCGATAAGATCAGAGAGGGCGACATCGGGGTCATCGCTCCTCATCAAGGTCTCGGCGACATCTGCGGGTGTGACTTCCACCTCCGCCATCAGCTTGTCGATCTCTGGGAAAGTGCTATGATCGTCGATGGAGTGGTAGTTGTTGACTAAAATCCTGAAAGGCTCAGGGGTGCAGTATCCCATGTTGACGTGCATGTCCATCCTGCCAGGCCGTAGAAGCGCAGGGTCGAGACGCTCCTTGTAATTGGTGGTGAAGACAATGATCCTCTCCTCGCCGGCCGTGGACCATAGGCCGTCGACGAAATTGAGAAGCCCGGATAATGTCACCTTGTCGTCCTTGCTAGAGTCGGACAACTTGGGAGGAGGTTTGTTCTCGTCATCTCGTTGTTTGAGTTCAATGGTACAGTCGATGTCTTCAATGACGAGAATGGATTGGCTGGTCATCCCGAGAAGAAGCTTCTTGAGCTGCGAGTTGCTGTCGACCCCGGTGAGTTCGAGGTCATACATGTCGAACCTGAGGTGGTTGGCCATGGCGGCGATGAGACTAGACTTGCCGGTCCCGGGTGGGCCATGGAGCAGGTAGCCCCTCTTCCACGCCTTGCCGATCCTCTTGTAGTAGGCCTTTCTGTTGATGAACCTGTCGAGGTCGTCGATGACGGACTGCTTGCGCGCGTGGTCCATGGCAAGCGTTTCGAAGGTGAAGGGGTGGTTCAGGTCCATGGGAGTCCACTCTGAGCCTTCGTTCATGTATATGGTGAGAGGCCTCTCCTTGTTTCTTATGGCCTTGACGGTGGCCACGATGTGGCGGACGTACGGTTTGAGGGCCTTCTCCTTATGCATCTTGTCGACTGTGAGCTGGTAGTAGAGCTTGGCGCCGCCGCGGCCGTAGCGACCGCTGATGGAGTCGTCGGGGACGTCGTGGGAGTAGAGGCACCATCGGAACTCCACGCCCTCGTACACGTCGGGCATCTCCTGACCCTCCTCCATGCTCACGACGAGCTTGTCCGTGTCCTCGTCGTCCTCGTCCATGTCCATGCTGCCGCTGCTCAGGCGCAGGTGCTGCAGGTCGGTGATGGCGCCACGGGTCTCCATGATCGAGGCGAGGTAGGTCTTCACTGCGTAGAAGAGATTGTTGGTCTGCCAGCCGTCGTTCTGCTCGATGTTAATGGTGTGGCGCCGCGTCATGCGGGAGCGTACTAGGCCGGCGAGGCTGGAGGAGAGGTAGTCGCGCGCCTCGTACGGGATCAGCTCGTTGGCGAGGCTGCGCACCAGCATCATGGACGCCGCCACGGACGTGGCCACCGCCATAGCCTCCTTGGCCTTCTCGTAGGCCGACGACGACGAAGACATGGCGACGGCGAGTGTGGTTTCAGCCTCAATCTGATTCTGACGATGGCGGCGATTGTTTGCTGCTGCGCCTCGAACTTACGGGCTGCCGGGGCCACTTATAATTGGAACCTTAGCCTGAGTACGTACAAGGCTCCAATATATCGACTACAAGATGGAATCTTGAATCCGACACAAACTCGTTTTCCCCTGCATTGTCTAGCTACTCGATCGGTATCCAACACGAACACCGCCCCGAGTCAGGACACCATCTTACCCCTGCCTGGTGAAACTCGAACAGGAGGACCTGACTAATAAACTCCTCCTGTCCACAGAACAAATTACGACTGTGCTAACGCGCCGCGCGTACTAATCCATCGAGCGGCGGCTGCCAGGTCACCGAAAAGCAACGTCACTTTCAGCAAAAGGACAAGCGCCTGGACCCAAAAAAAAGTAGTGGAAAAACTCACAGGAAAAAGACGAGCGGCTGCCAGCTCACCGAAAGCAACGTCGCTTTCAGGAAAAGTAGTAGGCCTTTCAGGACAACTATAACTGTCAACCCATCATAATGTCATTTATACACCACACAGCAAAAACTCCCGTCTCCTTTACAACAACTTCACCATCTCTCAACTCCCATCTTCTTCTTCCTCAAGAAAAAGAAGGAACCATACTAGATCTGAACCAGATCAGATCTGAAGCCATGAAAAAAGAACTACTGGAGTAAAAACACTACAGGTTGGTCATCTTTGACCCCTCTCTCCCATCCCCTGTTCCCAGATCTTGGCTCAGAAATTTCAACTAGTTTGCAAAAAACACACAAAAGAGATGCAATCTCTCACAGAAGTTTTTATATAAGCACATAGAACATCTAGAATATATACTTGTTCCAGAAAAAGAGGTTACTAATAGTAGTTTAAAAAAGTACAAGATATAAACAAGTATCCAAACATATACTAGGTGACCAAAAAATATTATGACTGAACATTCTTCCATGCTTGTAGTGTAGCCAATATTTTGAATCTGGTAACTTGATTTTTGCACACAGAAAATTGCATATTGTTCCCTGTGCATGATCAACTTGAACCTTTCCCATCATCTACCTAAATCTGGCATGCATGTTGAAAGTTCACTTCTCATTCCTGCATTGAAAAAAGAGTAAGCATGATGAATTTGATGAAATTCAAAAACAAATGACTCTGCAGTTTATACAAAAGAAAAACATGGATATTGATCATCTTTTGGCGATGGACGAGTCTAATGGTGATTTGTCATTAACTGGAGCACTGAATAACGAAGGTATATATGTGGTTTTACACATTGAATAACAAAAAACTCAGAACTGCCAGATTATTTCTTTAATGGTTACAAGGTTATACATGCTGACCTACCAACTTAGCTTTGTTATACATGCTGAGCTACCAAGGTTATACATGCTGCCAGATTATTTCTTAATGGTTACAAGGGTACACATACAAAACTACCAAAATTAGGTTTATTAGATGGACAAGATAAAAAACATTCAAAACTGCCAGATTATTAATGATTGATTACTAGGTTCTACTTGATTGAACTGCCAGGATAAAACATAGTAATTGCCATTATATGTGTGGTTTTACACATTGAATAACAAAAAACTCAGAACTGCCAAATTACTTCTTTAATAGTTACAAGGTTATACATACTGACCTACCAACTTAGCTTTGTTATACATGCTGAGCTACCAAGGTTATACATGCTGCCAGATTATTTCTTAATGGTTACAAGGGTACACATACAGAACTACCAAAATTAGGTTTATTAGATGGACAAGCTAAAAAACATTCAAACTGCCAGATTATTAATGATTAATTACTAGGTTCTACTTGATTGAACTGCCAGGATAAAACATAGTAATTGCCAGAAAAAAAAAGTAAATGCAAAAATATAATTACACGTTGGCCATGTTTCCTACCTTCTAGTCCTAGTCACAGCAACTTCTACAAAAAGATCTAATATGCTTTGTACTAATGTTAAAAAAATATGCAGATATGATGCTTTTGGGTGGAAACAATGAAGCAACACTCTCCGCAGGTGGTTCGCTCGGATTTGCTGGCCCTGGCATGAGTCTCGCATAGTCAAGTGCTGCTCACACCCCTCCGACAGAACAAAACACTGGTAACGATGGGGTCCCAGAAGTAATTTCTACACCTCAGCCACCAAGTACACACATGAGATTCGATACATTGGAGGAAGCTGAAAGACACTACAAGATGTATACGCGGAGAAAAGGATTTGGCATTAGATACGACTACAGGAAGAAGTCGGAAGTAAGTGGAGGGTACATAAGGGCAGCACTTCTTTGTCACAAGGGAGGCCACCAGAAAAAACAAAATGAAGACACTCAAAATCCTAAGCCTGTTGTGCCGGAGAGGAATAGGAGTACAAACACAAGAACAAACTACCAAGCTCGAATGATGGTGAAGTTTAGGGATGGCAGCTGGGTTGTGACAGAATTTTTTGATCAGCATAACCACCCCCTCATTAACAAATGGTCACTAACCGGGTTCCTACGATCACACAGAGAAATCCCGCAGGAGGACTAGGATTTCATCAAGGTACTCCATTCAGTTAATATGGAAACAAGCAGGATAATGCAAGTGATGGCTACACTCTATGAGTCACTTGGAGGAGTTCCATATACCCCTAAAGACATGGCGAACTTCAGAGCATCAATTCGAGCTGAGAACAAGTACACAGACATGCAAGATACATTTACGTACTTTGATGAAATGAAGCAGCAAGATAAAGATTTTTATTACAGATTCACGCTTGATGATGAAAACAGAGTTGAGAACTTATTTTGGGTAGATGGAGCTGCTAGAAGAGCATACAAACACTTCAATGATTGCATATCTTTTGATACAACATACTGTACCAATCAATATAAGATGCCTTTTGCTCCATTTATAGGAATAAACAACCATGGACAGTTTATCCAACTTGGATGTGGGTTCTTAAGGAATGAGCTCAGTTCTAGTTTTGACTGGCTATTTGAGACTTTCCTAATTGCCATGGATGGTCTAGCTCTAATAAATATAATTACATACCAAGATTTTGGAATGAGGTCAGCAATAGATAACGAGTTTCCAAACACTAGGCATAGGAACTGCCGTTGGCATATAGTTGACAAGGCAACTGAAGAAGTTGGGCCATTAGTTGCAAGGATTCCTGGCCTACGAGAAGAAATAAACGATTGCCTAAATTGCAGCTTGTCCCCGGAGAAATTTGAAGAGAGGTGGAATGACATGATACAAAAGTTTGGCTTGAATGGGCATCCTAAGTTTTTGACACTGTATGAGAAAAGAAGTTACTGGGTCCCAGCATACTTTATGAACTCCTTCTACCCATTCCTGCAGACAACCCAACACAGTGAAGGATTTAATGCTGCTGAAACAATATATCAGTCCTTCGAACTCAGTCCTCGAGTTTGTTCATCAATATGCTGCTATCCAAGAAAAGATAATGAAAGTACAGAACAAAGAAGAAGCAGACTCGTCCCTAACTACAGCAAAGACATGGTGCTGGCACCCAATCGAACAACACATGTCAACAGTGTACACACGTGGCATATACAACCATTTTCAGAGAGAAATGATGTACACGATGTCCTATAACATAGTACATACTGTTGACCGTATTTACACGCTTGAATGCATAACAAAGTTTGTGCCACATACCACAATAGAAACTACCAAGTTTATGCAGACCGTGAAAATAGTCAGTACAAATGTCAATGCTGCAAATTTGAGAGAGATGGCATGGTGTGCTGTCACATTCTAAAGGTAACTTGCAAACTTGTTATTAGTTGCCAGAATAACTACCAGTAGTTACCTACTAGGAAAGTATATGATTGCCAGGTTAAAAAAAAGTAGGTCATGTAGTTACTTTATGTGGAAAGCAAAAAACAAAATGTCACTATATGGTATATTGGAATGTATATGAAAAACTGCTAGATTATAAATGACCATAATTGCAATGTTATTTTAGTTTTGACATATTATGTTTTCCTTTTGAGAAACATACTAACTATGCTATCTCATTTTTTTTGTGTTTCCAAAATGAAGACCATGTTCTTCCTAGGACTAATAGTGATGCCACCGGCATATGTGCTTAAAATATGGAAATGGAGTGCAAAAAGATGGACATGGAGTGCAGAGGAGAATTTGGTGGAAGAAACTCCAGGACAACCGGCTGAGATGCCAGAGGAGTCTAGGTAGAAGATGTCACTCGCAACAATGTTCAATGAGTTCAAAAGCATGGCGCTATACGGTAATCAAATAGAAGATGGGAAGAAGATAATAAGGATGCATCTAAAAAATATGAAGAAGGATTTGGCTTCACTAAAGAGAGAGACAAAGAAAAGAGCAAAAAAAGTTGATGCTGATTCTACTCTCCCTACAAATTCTTCACATCATACTCCAAACAAAAGAAATCAGCAACATGCACCTACAAATATGGATGACCAACATCAAAAATCTGGGCCAGAAACACATCCACCAAAACGCAAGAAGGCTGCTCCAAAGACATCAACACCTACATCTGATCCTGGGCCAAGTAACAACACTAACTTCACAAGTTCAGATCCGATTATACCAACTGCTACAGCATCTTCGGAAACATCCCATGCTCACATACGTGATCCCCGCAAATCGAACACAAAAGGAAGGAAGAGAAAGTATGCATTTGAGAATGCGTTGAACATTGGCAGGAAAGAAGTTCGTGTGTGCAAGCAATGTGGCTCGACGGAACACGATTTTAGAACATGCCCACAAAGATCACAGCTACCAAACCATAGTTAAAAAAAGCCCTCTAGATTACCACATAAAACAATTACTAAGTGTTCTACATATTTTTCGTTGTTTCATGTTGTAAAGACGGTGCCATGTATGTCCTATTTACTTCCATCTATATTCATGTATGCTCAACCTCCAGTTCTCCTTTTCCTCATTAAAATCAGCGGTTATCCACTTGTATGGTATGATCCTCCTCAATTTATATGCATCACCTTTGCCAATCTGTGGGATGTTCTGCCCATCCCAATTCTCGATGTTGTAGAGCGCATGAAAACCACAGTTGAATCTGCGAGGGAAAAAAGGCATCAATAAAAACTGTAGTATAAAACAGACAGAACACATTTTCTGCAGTTAAAAAAAGACAAAAATATAAAAAGATGTCATACAAGTTTTCCTACATTGGCACATTAACAATTGTGAGTTCCCAATCCTGTATCTGGACCTTCGACGTGGCATAATGTATCGGCCATATAGCCTTGATCCTACTGATTAGTGCATTTGCATAATAAGCGAGACTTTGACTCTCTTCGCCACGCATCGAGTCAAGTGCTTCGAACCTTTCGGCTTGAAAGTTCATACACAAGCAATACCAGTGGTTGCCTTCCTTATTTCCTCTCCAGATCTCTTCCAGAACTGGGAAACAAATCTGTATAAAAACACAGACAACAAAAAACAGGTAACTACTCTGAATTAAAAAGGCAACTTATCAGTGCTAATACGGTAATTAACCTGCTGGTATTACATAACTGAAATGAAAAACTACATTCACAGTGTTCTAAGTGGACAGCTGCTAACCTGTTTCATTACACTGAGCGAGTAATCTGATCTTCTTTTGAAATACGAAACAACAACCTTCTTCTCAAACTGTCCATTTATCAAAAAGTTGGAGAGCTAGTATGGCATTATAATCTTGCCCTCCACTTTGTTCGTACGACGCAGGTACTCGATACCAACTTCCATACAATGATTAGACAATTCACCCATAACATGTATAGAGTCAGCCAAGTCACCCGTTACAACCCAGCTGTCCCTGTATTTTACAATTTGGTACCTAGTTTAAAACAAGGAATGAAAACGATTAATGAACAACCAACAGCATAATAAAAATCAACAACTATCAGATTCAAAAATCAACAGCTACCACATTAAAAAAGAACAACTACCATATTAAGTTTTAACACCTACCAGGTTAAAAAAAGATGAACAAAAAAATACAAACCTAAGTATGAGCAGATGGAATAACTGCCAGATAAAATCTAAATAATTACCATATATATTTGAACAAATACCAGATCATGTAAGAACAAAAACCAGGCAAACAGAATAAAAAATGATGTTTACCTTTTCAAATTCCATTTGCTTGGCCTTGAGTGCTTGGTGCTCAGCATGATCTTCTGGTATACATTATCTTGATCTGAAGTGACTTTTATTGAGCTATCAGAGGGGTGACACCAGAAAACGGGATGCATTTTTTACCCTCACTTTGTGAGCTTGCACCTTCGGTGTTGTGCTTTGAATAGCGTTGCCATCCATGGTGGTTGCTGGGGCTGCAGCAGCTTTCAACTCTCTCTTCCTTTTTGAAAATGCTTTACAATAATCCTTGTACCTATTAAGCTCTACTGCACCTTCTTCACCAAGGAAATCAATTTTATTGAGAATATAGTCTTCCAGCTCTTTTGACACTTTGAATTCTTCAAAATCAGAGTCAGTGCATGTTTTTTCAACAGGTTTCCTTGATTCTGCTGTGGAAAAAGCAAAAGAAAAATATCAAATACAAGTTTAGCAGCAAAAATGCACATATTGAACTTTAGCAGCAAAAATGCACACCAAACTTAAAAGGAATGCACATATTGAACTTTAGCAGCAAAAATGCACACCAGAAAAAATCCTGTTATTTGCACTACACTACTGCTATTTTGAACTAGACTACCACAACGACCTTATATATATGTGACCATGTAATAAACATATCAGATGATGTCAAAAAAGCACTACCCAACTAAATTATTCATAATAATAAAGTTATCTACGAGAAATAATTACCAAATTATTTATAAAGCAGCCATAGCAACTATCAGATAATCTAGTCACAAATATCTGTGTAAACAACTTCATGCCCCTGGACAAAGAAGAAAAGTGGCTGCCTGATTAAATAATATTGGCTTCTAGATTAACTAAACTAACTTGCCATATTAAGTAAACTACATGCATGTTTATTAGCATCCTAGCAAAAAATTCATAGATGAAAAAATTGCAGGATATAAGCAAAAAATGTTACCTTGTGGTTCTGCCCAAGCTATTGGAGCAACATCTTGCGCAAATGCAGGCATCAAATATTCCTGGGTACCGGTTGTGCAAACCATTGGAGAATCATCCACACATTCTTCCTGTGAACTAAACCCCAGGTTGAAAGGTGGTGGTGTAAACATACCAAGTCGGTTATCTCTCTTTGAGCTAGTAGATGGGCCTACAAAATCAATATGTTTCCTTTTACGAGAAGTCCCTTCTGTTGTGCTTGCCTGTGCTTCGTCAACCCTAGGCAACACTCCTTGCTTAATTACTGATTCAGACAACCCTCTAACAAGTTCTTGAATTTTTGGTGGAACTATAATAGGTTGCCAACTCAGGAAACCAGGAATTCCCAATTTAGCACCAACAAAAGGGGATAACTTCCATGGCCTATAATAGTTGCTGCTACCCCTAGGAAATGTCCCTTGTGCTACTGGTGAGACCACCATGGTTCTGCACATGTTCTCAATTGATGTTGTTGTTTTTGGTTGCAAGTTATCAACAGTGGGTGATATTTGGATTGCATTGGCCTTGTTTTTCCCATCATCTGAATTATTTTTTTGGTTATCAAAATAAATTCTTGCAGCATCGCTAGATGATGGCATCTTTGCAGCAGTAGGGGAAACTCTAATAGCAGTGCTTATTGTCTTCCCATCACCGATAATTGCAGCAGGAGCATCTTTTTGATTGTTGTTAACCGTCGGGGACACCAAAAAAGCTGAATTTGAACTCTTCCCATCCTCTAAGGTTGGAGAGAAGCCGATACTCTTGCCCTTGGTATCACTTACATGGGCAGTGCCGACGTTGCTGCCACCTTGAATCTGTGCAAGCCTTGGAGATTTCCTAGTAGGTGTGCTGCTTGACAAACTCCAATGTTTTCTGCACACACAAAAAAGGCAAAACAGGGGGAGGGAATTAGACAAAAAAAAATATGTTACATACTATATGCAAAAAAAGTTGATTTCAAAAAACACAAAAATAACAGTTGAAAGTAGAACACCTTTGATATGTACGCACACTCTCGGATACAGGGGATTTTCGAGCCAGTATTTCTTTTTCATTCCCAGCAGTATTGCTACCCCCGAACTGCTCGTGCATCTTCTCTACATTAGGACTGTAGTATATGAAAAAAGAAGTTTTAGTTGCCAGATTTATTATGAATAATTACTAGAGAACTTATACTTTACTACCAGGTCTTAACAAACATGAAGTTGTAAAAAAAAGAATTGTAAAAAAATGTATTTGCCATACATATTAACAAGTGGTTACTACGAGAAAAAATACATTGGTACACAAAATGTTAGAAACCTGTAAAAAAGACATACTTGCCAGATTACCTATACATCACTGCCATGCAAACTACACTACTTTACCAAACATACAACCATGAATATTATAACTTACCTCCTTTCTAGATTCTTCGAAACATCCTTTTCATTTTCAGTACTTGAATTGTCTGTACCCATTGGGCCTACTGCTTCAGAACACTTGTTGATAGGGATCCCCAATTCTTTTGCAACTATACACTTGATGCTGTTATGCAACTTCAATTCACCGCCTCTTGGTTTTACTGGCTACTGTTTCATGGAACTTAGTCTTGCTACAAGACTTGCTGCATCTCCCTTTATTTGCTCTTCAGCTTGTTGAGTACAATCCACTAGGGAATTAGCAACGAAATAACAAAAACCTTGACTCCCATCGGAAGCATCAGTGTCACTAAATGATGGAACCTTGATTTGAGAATGCATGCCAGGAGGAGATGCACTTTTGCTAGCACCTGGTTGGGATTTGCTTGGTAGCACTGATTGTGCAACATTAATGATTTTAGTGCTGCTTGCACGGTGACTAGGTTCTGCATCAGCTTCATTTCTCTCGTTTTCTTCATATGATTCTGATGAAGAAGAACCCATGTCTTCATCTCCATTTGCACCTTGAGCATCACCATGTGCACCTCCTTCATTTAATTCTGTTTCATCTGACTCGGTCAAACCTTGGATAAGGTTGCTCAAAAGACTATTAAGCCCAGATGCAAAAGTATGCATGAGATTGAATGCTTTGATCTTTTGCTGCAAAAAAATAATAAGCTAATAAGTTAGACAACAGAAACTAGTTTCTTGCTATGAATCTAATTAGATAGCATGGTTGCCATATTAATTAAACTTGGCTACCAGGTAATTATATTGATTGCCATATTAATTAATCTTGGCTACCCAGATTAACTATACTTCAAAAGTGATAACTACTAGGTTTCCAACACTGCTACTGCCATTACTGCCATGTAAACTGTTTTTGGGATGCCTCTCGCATGGCAACACACAGCTGACATAATGTGCGGATTGACGGCTTGCTTTTAATGCCACACAATAAGACTAGACATGCAACACATGTAAGTAGATTTTTCCAAGAAAAGAAAATAACAAACCTTCTCCTTGCATGTAGCATGAATGTTAAGATTCATCCAAGCGTCAAAACCATCTGGCCCACCAAAAAGACCAATTTCCCTAGCAAAATCATCTTTAAACTCATCCTTTAGCTGCAAAAAAATACATGAAAAACACATGTGTGTGCATAAAAAATATACACAGAAAGTGGAATATGCAAACTCCTAAACAAAAAAAGAATTCCTAACCTTCATGGATCCAAAAATGTTTGAATCAAACTCCTGAGCATCCATTTCACCAAGGACATCAATAGCATCCTTAGTCCAGCAATTAATAGCAAATTCAGTATGCTCAAAACCAAGATCAATATGGTCAGTGTCGAGAGCAGAAAAGTATTGCGGCTGAAAAAAATCAAAAGAAATACAAAAAAAATGAGTATGTATATAATGTAAAACAAAAGACATTCACATTTGTAAAAAATAATGAGTATGTATATAATATAAAGCAATGTTTTTTAAAAGTAACAAAGGCCAGGTAGCTCCTAGATAAAAATGCCTTGGCTGCTAGAAAAAATACACATGGCTGCCACCAAAAAGTACACTTAGATGCCAGGTGAAAAATAAAAAAAAGTCTGCCGGATATGAAAATATGGCAAGGTGTACCAGATATTATACATACAGATGCTAGATTAAAAACAGCTCCCAAAACAACTAAAATAAAATTTAGAAAAAAGAAAGAAGCTCTCACCATGCAATACAACAAACACCCCTTTGTGTATTTTCCACTTGATAGGTGCTTGTGTAGTTCATCAGCAATAAACTTGCACATATTCATTTCTTGAGCTTGATCTACATCTCCCTAAGAAAAAACATTAACATAACAGATTAGAAAAGACTAACATGTATATATAGGTGTATGAAACTGAAAAAAGAAATTAAGAGGAGTTGCAAAAATGTAACATGTAGTCACATACCAGCATTGGATAACATTTATTACTCATTCTAGTATCAGTAGTTGGAGCGACAACTGTTGAAGTAATGAACAATAACTAAAGCTCCCTGAATGTTTCATCCGCCTCCTCATATTGAGCTAACCTAAGGCCAATTTCAGAAACTTTTGGCCTACTACTTTCACCAGGAAAAAGCCTTGCTGCAATCTCAGCTTGCAAATCATAATCTGCATAGTATTTTACAGCCAACTGTCCGTGTGGGAGCCCAATCATCTCATGCACAGACTGCTCTATCAAAGGAATCACTCCACGGCGAGGGATTACAAAATATTGCCTAGCTGGATCGTAACACTGTGCAAACCAGTAAATGACTGGATTGTGCAACTGCTCACACTTGATATTGAGAAAACTACCATGCCGCATGTCTACTATGGCAGCGTGTTGGTCATCAGTTAACTGTTGCACAACTTTAAGATAGGTGCTGGCGAGGCTCTATTCCGATCTCCGGTGAAAACCTATGAACAAAACAAAGAGAATAAATGGATGAAACAAGATAGGTTCCTATTACTAGAATACCAATGCATTAAATGCCAGATTAACTAAGTGCAACTATCAGGATATTAAATAGGTTCCTATTACCACAAATCCAACTTACATTACGCCTCTTTCTTTCACCTTTTCCTTGCCGAGCAATCATGGCATTCCTTTGTTGTTGCTTCCTCCGAGCCATGACATCAAGCCCCTGCTGATATATTAGAAAAAAACAAAATAAAAATTATTAGTGTATAGAAAAGTATTCTGAAGTAAAAATAATGGACAGTGCTACTGCGTGGCGCCGCATATTTATCGGTTCATGCGGCGGCAGCTTTTACCCCTTCCCGCTGGCCACTAGTGAGCGTGCAAACCCATGTCCCCTGTCCTCTAGCGAGCAAGCGGCAACAACCCGTGCCCCGCTGGCCTAAAGCAAGCTCACATGCGGAGTTGTGCTGCTAGGAGTGCGCATGCAACAGCTATCGAACTATGGTAGTTCATCAAATTGAAAACACGTACATGCAAACAGTCATAATAGTAGCCTAGTACTGACACTACACTGCCATTATTTGCACTAGCTTTCCGTGATCTGGACATACACACATCCAATTTAATTATCTTGCTAGCAATTAGCATGTCATCACTTAGGAAAATATCAATCTAGACATTAAACTCTTACATGTTAATTATCCTACCAACTACTACCAAATTATCACCTAGTAACTGCCAGACTAACACTTAGTCATTGCCAGGATACACTTAGCAAAATACCAAAAAATCAAGATATGAACTACTCCAGTTTAATTATCCTGCTAACAGCCAACATGTTATCGCCTAATAACTGCCAGATTAACACTTTGTCATTGCCATGTTATCAGTTAGCAAAATACCAAAATCAAAGATATGGACTCCTCCAGGTTAATTATCCAGCTAACAGCTACTAGATTATCACCTAGTAACTGCCAGATTAACACTTCGTCATTGCCAGGGTATCACTCAGCAAAATACCAAAATCACAATATGGACTCTTCCAGGTTAATTATCCTGCTAACAACTACCAGATTATAACCTAGTAAATTGCCACATTAACACTTCATCATTGATAGGTTATCATGTAGTAAAATACAAAAATCAAGATATAGACTCCTCGTTAATTACCTTGCTAATAATAACCAGATTATAACTTGGTAATTGCCAGATTATCACTGAACAAACCACCAAATTGACAAAAGAAATTGAAGACCACCAAAATTGCCAGATTATCACTGAACAAACCACCAAAACTGCACTCCGCATATGAAAGAGCATGTATCACATCACGCGAGCTATCAATTTGAACAGGCGTAAACTAAAAAACCCGGAACACCATCAGCACATCACCTTGATCTGCTACTTTTATCAGAAAAATCAACTGAGCACTCTTGCTGTGTGCTCGACGGCATACGGCGGCATACATTGATGCGTGCTCGTCCTTATCCCTTCCCTCTTCCCCTAACGAGTCCTAACCACTCATATCTCTCTCTCAAATCGTTATAGGAAAGAGCAGTGTCTACCCCCGATGAGCACGGCGCGGTGCAGGGAGGGCTATACCAGGCCACCGCCGACGAGTGCGGCACGACGGGAGAGGGCTGCTCCACGATGCCGCCGATGAGCTTGCGCTCACGCTGGGAGGGCTGCTCCTAGCCGCTGCCGGCGAGCTTGGCGCGATGCCGGAAGGGCTCCACCAGTCCGCCCCCGATGCGCCACCGCCGACGAGCTTGGGCCGACGCGGGGAGGTCTGCTCTTGGCCGCTGCTGGCGAGCTAGGCGCGATACCGGAAGGGCTCCACCAGTCTGCCCCCTCTAGAAGCTCTCATGCGGCATGCTCGGCGGCGGCGGCCATCCCGGATGCGAGCTCTGCGGCGTCCGAGACCAGTTCAGGGCCTTCCGGCCCGTACGCCGCCCACCATCGCGACGCCGCCCCGTCCCTATCCCACCAACCAACCCCTCCCTCTCTTCCTGTCCGGCCATGCCGTGCAACCCCGACCCCAGCGAAGCCGCCCTCGTCCGCACTGTCGCGGCCCATCTACGGCCTACCCCCTCCGTCGCATCTCGCTCCGCTTCGCCGGTAAGAGGAGAGGGGGTCAGTGGTGGAAATAGCACCCGAAAAATAGCCAGCAAAACTCACCCCCCGTGAGCAACACACCGGATCCGTCCATCGACGGCGAGGTAGAAGACCTCCGCTGGCCACCACGCGAGGGAACGGAGCAACCGCTGGCATCGCCGACGAAATCGCCTGGATAGGGAGGAGAAACTGCTGGCAAAAGAGGAATGAGTGGACAAAATAATGCATGGTTAATTCACCGCCGGCACGTCCCTCGAAATTCAAAACTGTGTCTCACAGACAGGTGGACCCCACTTTCGTGCCACGTAGGCCACGACCGGGTAACACCAAAAACCGTGGGCGCGAGGGCGATTTCTCCACTGACGTCACCCGTCGCGCGATGCAGCGACGGCGTGGTGCCTTCCATTAGATTTTCCCAACAAATTAAGTTGCGCTGGAACATAGAGTTTTACTTTCTTGACATCCAAGTTTCTCTAAATTCCTTTTTCGCGGATGACATAATCCTGCACCTTAAGGATCCTAGACTCATCTTACGGCATTTATAGTGGGGCTGATGTTAGCTTTGTTTTAGAGTTAGACACGTTCACTACTAGAGAAGGCAAAGAGGCCGACGGCAAAAAGTCGGCGTCGTCGATGAAGGTGGCTGGGTTGGCACTATGGGAAAAATTCTTGCTGTCGTCGTCCCCGTCTTTTGTCGTGTGCCAACAGGGCTGGAACACGGCAAAGAAGCTCGCTGCCGTGTAAGCTTCCAGAAGCACATGACAAAGAAAAGACACACGATAGATTCCGCCGGGAGGAACGGACGGCGGCGGACGGCGTAAACTTTGTCGTGTACCCTCGCCATTAGGTACACGGCAAAGAACTGTCTTTGCCGTGTGTATTCACCTGTATACACGGCAAAGAAATATTTTTTTCATCCATGTTAGGTGATGTTTTGTGAAACAACACCAAACTTTAAATAAAAAAATGCTACCACCCCATTTTTCAAAAAAAATACTAGACCACCTTACATAAACAATGTTCCAACCGGGGATTTTAAAACCTTTCCGTCCATCCCTGGAGAAATAGACAACCGACCCGCAGCAACCCCCCCCCCCCACCCGAGCCCTAGTCCCCATTTCCCCTTCTCCTTCCTCTCCCTTCCCCGTTGCGCGAGAGTGACGAGCGCCAGCGCCAAAGAAGGAGGACGATGGCACCGGTGAGCGCCTCTTATCGGGTTCGCGTGCAGTAGCGCATTGTTCCGTCGAGCGGTGCTTGCCAGAGCCCTTTGAGTCACGGCGACGAGCGCACTTACGTCCCCGCGACGACATTGACGACGCGGCACCAAGTCAGGAATAGTAGCAAGCCTCAACGATGATGTGCGCACGAGGAGGCTACGCCACGGAATAGTGTGGTAGTGATGATGGGTTCGTAGCATGGAAAACAAAAAATTTCTACCGCAAGAACGAACAAAACCCAGATCTAATCTAGATAAAAGCCAAGATCTAATCTATTAGACATGTGCAATGAGATAGATCTGTACTAACCCTTGTAGATCCGAAAGCGTTACGAGATTGGATCTCGTGGTTGATGTAGTTGATCACTTGCCGATCTCAAGATCGAGTGGACGATCCTTCTAGCGCCGCGCTCCGGCAGTGCTTCCGCATTCGGTCACACGTGCGGAGTCGAAGCAGACCTTCCTCTCCTCGTTCCAGCGAGCAGCGGAGGTAGTAGATCTTCTCCACGGAATCCCAGCAGCATGACGGCGTGGTGGTGGTGGTGGAGTAGAGAATTCTGCAGGGCTTCGCCTAAGCCTGAGCAGAAGAAAGGAGGAGGAGAGAGGCGGCTAGGGTTTGGAGTGGAGGGTGCAAGGGGGGCGCCTCCACCCCTCTATTTAAAGGAGGGAGGCGCCATGGGAGGGGGAGTCCTAGTAGGACTCCCCTTCCTCCTTGGCCGGCGGATTGGGAGGGGGGAGGAGTCCTCCTCCCCCACGACTCCTTGTCTTGCCCCACAAGGACTCCTTTGATCCTTTCTTGGTTTTCAAGCAAACTCCAAGAAATCTTCCAGAACCTTCCGGAACATTCTGAAACCTTCTAGAATCCCCATACAAATACTCCGGAACATTTCCTAACTCAGAACATGATCCCCAATATATGAATCTTATTCTCCGGACAATTCCGGATCTCCTAGTGATGTCCTAGATCCAATCCGAGACTCCGAACAACATTCGGTCTCCAACGCACATTCCATATCTACTTAAAACAACTTCGAACCTTAAGTGTGTCACCCTACGGTTCGTGAATATGCAGACATGATGAAGACACCTCTCCGATCAATAACCATCAGCGAGATCTGGAGATCCATAACAGCTCCCACATACTCAACGATGACTTTGTGATCGATAGAACCATTAACATACGAAACCAATTCCCTTTGTCACGCGATACTCTACTTATCCGAGGTTTGATCGTCGGTATCTCCATACCTAGTTCTACCTCGTTACTGATAAGTACCCTTTACTCGTTCCATGTTATGTCATCCCTTGTGACCAAGTCACATGCTTGCAAGCTAATTAGATGACATTCCACCGAGAGGGCCCAGAGCATATCTATCCGTCATATGGATGGACAAATCCCAATCTTGGTCCATGCGCTTCAACACATACTTTCAGAATACCCAATGACACCTTTATGACCACCCAGTTACGAAGCGGTGTTTGATGTCATCAAAGTACCCATCCGGTGATGGTGATTAACATAACCTCATGGTCGAAGGATTAGGTTACTATGTATTTTAAAGCTTATAACAAACAAACTTAATGACTTGATCTTATGCTATGCTTACTACGGGTTTGTGTCCATCACATCATTCTCCTAATGATATGATCTTGTTATTAACGACATCCAATGTCCATGATCAGGAAACCATGATCATCCATTAATCAACAAGCTAGTTTAACAAGAGGCTTACTAGGGACTCTTTTATGTTTACAAAACACACAAGTATTAATGTTTCCGGTTAATACAATTATAGCATGGGATGTAAACATTTATCATAAACATAAAGATATAATAATAACCACTTTATTATTGCCTCTTGGGCATATCTCCAACAGTCTCCCACTTGCACTAGAGTCAATAATCTAGTTAAAAACTTGTTCATTCAACACCTATGGCTTTCAGTTGTTGTATAGACACTATTGCTAGTGGTAAACATAATCTTCGGATCTGACACTTCCAGGTCCGTGTGTATTTGCATGTCCTTGCGTCTCTATGCATTACTCATTCTCAATGAGATGGCATTGTATAAATTTGGTCCTTCGGATTAAATCATGTTGATACAATTGTCATACAATGTATCTTCATAGTATTATCCCGCTATGAACCACGCCTAGTTTGATAACAAACTACTTAACACAAATGCCCTCCTTTGCTGCTACTATAGCAGTTATATACTTAGCCTTTTGTTGTAGTATCCGTCACAATATCTCAACTTTGGAACTCATCCAAATCCATCATGGAACATCCTTTCCATTATATTGTGCCACCCATAGTCTAAATTGAGATAAATTTAATTTGTATCTTGTGACAAAACTAGTATCAACGTAACACTTTACAATGAACTACCTTTAACTATTTTTCACTTATACATGATATATTCTTAGTTCTTCCAAAGCTCATAAGAATATCTTTACTATTGTCCAATGATCATCTTATGACTCATTCTAGTATATGCTCATAACATTTAGAGCATAGGACATATCTGGATGTGTACATCTCAAAGAATGATTGATCAAAATATTCTTGTGATTTCACCAAGTGTCAAAACACTTGAATCTCGTGTCAACACACTTGAATCTTGATTTAGTCCTTTCCGTGAGTCAAGAACCTTTCTTGTTGTTTCCATATTGAACTCATTCCACATCTTATCTATGTACATTTGGCAAAACCATATTAGCGCCTCAATCTATTCATATAGACATTGATGCCTAATTCTCGAGTTATGCCTAAGTCTTTCATCGAAATGAAATTCTTAACCTGTGTCAATAAAAGATACATTATTTCTAATCAACAATATGTCTTTCTCATAATGTATTAGAAATATGTCTTAGCGCTCCCACTTAATTTCTTGCAAAATGCAAACATCTTCATCATCTCTGATGAAATTAAACCTTTTAACGGTTTCATCACGGTGAAGATTCCAACTCCGCGATGCTCACTTCAACCATTGAAGTTTTGCATACTCTTTTAACATCCTTTGAATTAACAAAACCCTTTGGATCGTGTGATGTACACGTCCTAGGTAACCATTCTATTAGAAGAACATGTTTTGTTTGTTTCAACTACCATATACCAAAATATATGTAGTGGTTGCTACATTAATCCGTCCAGACTAAATATCGCTATGAAAGATCAAATCTTATCATAGTCAATTCCTTGAACATTGTCGTAAACTCTTTCCAAAATGTCGACTATTTCATAGATTTGAAACATCCATGTCTATTTTTTTATAGATCCAAACACGACCGATAGGCTTCACGCCTTTCCGGAGGGTCTTCTAAGTTCAGAAACTTGATTTCTCGTGTATGGATACTATCACGGATTCCTTGACTTCTAGTCATTTTATGGAGTCAGGGCCCATCATCGCTTCTTTGCATGTAGTCGGTTCATCATTGTCAAAACAATAATGACTTGCTTATCAAATCTTACTATTTGATTCTCACCGACCCACACGGTTCTATAGGAACTCTAATCTCTGAGATCACACCTTTTGTAATCACGAGAGCCATGAGCATTGTGGCCGCCACCGGGACACTTTCCGGCGCTGCGCTACTTAGCACATATAGCTAAGGTTCAACAACCTTATCAAAGTTCTATTGTCCTCCCACTTAACTTTTCACGAAAAATTCCTTCTCAAGAAACTTGACGTTCCAAGCGACAAACTCTTTTGTCCTTGGCGTTATGGAGAAATTCCCAACAAATTCTTTTGGAATAACCTACAAAGACGTGCTTATCCGACTTTCGTTGTAAACATTTTACTTATGCCTAGCATACCAAAAATTTAAGAAAGGACAACCTGGGTTTTATCCCAAACCATGACTTATATGGTGTCATTTCAACGGATCACGATGCAGCTCTTTTTAGTGTAAAAGCGGTAGTCACTAAAGCTTTAATCTTTAAAATATAATGGCAGTTTTATAAATGACACCTTTGATCTTACCATGTAAAACAAGGTTTCATTACATATCTCGAACACTCCATACTCCTATGGTGTTTTGGGAAATGCAAATCCATGGAACGATTCCTCAAATCTTAGGTGTTTTGCTAAACTTGTAACTCAATCATCTTTCTTTATGATCCAATCATAAACTCTTTTATTTTCTTGTTATAATGATTTTCCACTTCATCTTGAAAGTCTTTGAACATTTTTCAAATGTTTCATACTTCTTCCTTATTGAGTAAGTATATACATATACTCACTCAAATCCTCGGAGCAAGCATATGAAGTTGAAATCCATCGCCCACGACTACACATAATGGACTATATACATCAATATGTACAAATTCCAATCAGTTAGTCGTCCGTTCCTCTTTTGGCCTACGAACGGAGTTTTAATTATCTCCAGGAAAGTATCACAAGCGTCATTTATTCCAAATCAAAGACTCCAAAAACCATCAGCATGGAGTTTCTTCATATATCCTTTCAATATAATTTAAACGGTGATGTCACTTCGCAAGTGATCTTTCAATCATTTGTCTTGCGACATTTTAGCATTAGTTTTATGGTCGTTATTTCTCCTACCAGACTTGTATATTATCCATCTATTATGGAATACGGTAATTATTTGAACAACCTTTTGTCGTCATAATATCTGATCAAAATAACAATTATTGAAACAAATCTTGAAGGCAAGCTTTGATGTTAACGAGCAACACAACAACCCTTTGTTTGTTTTCGATGAACATCGTCACATTTTCTCTTGCTAGTTACTTAGGCCATTGCAGTTCATGAATTGTGTTGTCCTGTATGACACTTCATACCAACCAATTCGGTATCCAATACCGGTATCCAATACCTAAGAACCACATTGTTTAACAAGCAACGAATACAACCATAACATGTATATCTTCTATATGCCTAAGTTGGACATCTCCAACCTTTTATTTTCTGCCAAAAATTTTATTGATTCTCTTTCAGCAATTCCTTTTCTTTTAAAAGAATCTATCAACATCAATAGTGGTGTCATCAACATGACACATGGTACAAAGCGTATATAGTCAACTACTAATACCTTTGGTCTTGCACTTTGAGGTGGATCACCATCATCAAATGTTTGGTGTTCTTTCAAAAATCCATTCTTTAGTAATCTTTTAGTGTAGTAAACATTTTACTTACATCTTCTATTCATCCTTATCATGACAACTTTCATGATCAAGCTGCTATAGCATATAAAGGTGAATTGCGAGTATAATGTTTCTTTTTCAAAACCTTTTGGAGGATTAGGACGACTAGCGTCTCCAACCTTCACAAATTCTCATCAAATATGAGGACGTATACTCTATCATGTTGTAACCAACACATTTTTTTAGATATCGCAATACCTTTCACATATGATGGTTTCTGAAACATTGCTTTCAGCTCTTAGATAAACTTGATATTAAAAACAATCTTTTGAGTATCAAGAATCATGGAGGCAAACATGATACATTAGATACTAACACTGGAATTGTTACTCTTGATTTAATACTATTTATTAAACTTCATGGAGTAAATAGAGTTTGCTGAAAGTTTGCAATAGGACTTATAAACTTTAAATTGACATTCAAAACAATACGCTACCAGTTCGTAAAGTAAATATCTAGAATTTCTATAGTTCCACTATCTCAACTATAACTAAGCGTAAGGTGGTGAACGGATGCCAATGACTACAACAAACTATGCAAATTCACTTTGATTGTGTTTATGATAAATTGAGTTCGACTAATCCAAATTACAAATGAACTCCCACTCAAAACAACATCCCTCGAGTTGTTTTAGTGATTACAGAATTGAAGACAACCATTAGGCTCCTGCCGGTTGCCATATTACAACAAGGATCATTGCATACATCAAATATAATCACAATCACATGATGGCCATATCACATCACAAAACCCCTGCAAAAACAAGTTAGACGCCTCTAATTTTCTTTGCATGTTTTACGTGGCTTGAGGCTTTCGAATAAGAATGGATCTTACCTACGAAACTGAACCACAACGTTGATACAAGTGTTATCAAGTTGCAAAGTGTAGATTGGATCTATACTATGGTGGGAGAGACAGACACCCGCAAAGCCACTTGTGCAAAGCAAGTTACACGTCAAGCGTGGAGCAAGTCTCATGTGCGATGACATGTAAGGTTAGCCCGAGCCGCTTCATCCCACCATACCGCAAGATGCAAAGTACACAAAGCAAAAGATGGCACGAGCACCAACGCCCACAAAACCATTGTGTTCTACTCGTGCAACAGATCTACGCATAGATACGGCTCTGATACCACTGATGGGTTCGTAGCATGGAAAACAAAAAATTTGTACCGCAAGAACGAACAAAACCCAGATCTAATCTAGATAAAAGCCAAGATCTAATCTATTAGACATGTGCAACGAGATAGATCTGTACTAACCCTTGTAGATCCGAAAGCGTTACGAGATTGGATCTCGTGGTTGATGTAGTTGATCACTTGCCGATCTCAAGATCGAGTGGACGATCCTTCCGGCGCCGCGTTTCGGCAGCGCTTCCGCAGTCGGTCACACGTGCGGAGTCGAAGCAGACCTTCCTCTCCTCGTTCCAGCGAGCAGCGGAGGTAGTAGATCTTCTCCATGGAATCCCAGCAGCATGACGGCGTGGTGGTGGTGGTGGTGGAGTAGAGAATTCTGCAGGGCTTCGCCTAAGCCTGAGCAGAAGAAAGGAGGAGGAGAGAGGCGGCTAGGGTTTGGAGTGGAGGGTGCAAGGGGGTGGCGCCTCCACCCCTCTATTTAAAGGAGGGAGGTGCCATGGGAGGGGGAGTCCTAGTAGGACTCCCCTCCCTCCTTGGCCGGCGGATTGGGAGGGGGGGAGGAGTCCTCCTCCCCCACGACTCCTTGTCTTGCCCCACAAGGACTCCTTTGATCCTTTCTTGATTTTCAAGCAAACTCCAAGAAATCTTCCAGAACCTTCCGGAACATTCTGAAACCTTCTAGAATCCCCATACAAATACTCCGGAACATTTCCTAACTCAGAAAATGATCCCCAATATATGAATCTTATTCTCCGGACAATTCCGGATCTCCTCGTGATGTCCCGGATCCAATCCGAGACTCCGAACAACATTCGGTCTCCAACGCACATTCCATATCTACTTAAAACAACTTTGAACCTTAAGTGTGTCACCCTACGGTTCGTGAATATGCAGACATGATGAAGACACCTCTCCGATCAATAACCATCAGCGGGATCTGGAGATCCATAACGGCTCCCACATACTCAACGATGACTTTGTGATCGATAGAACCATTAACATACGAAACCAATTCCCTTTGTCACGCGATACTCTATTTATCCGAGGTTTGATCGTCGGTATCTCCATACCTAGTTCTACCTCGTTACTGATAAGTACTCTTTACTCGTTCCATGTTATGTCATCCCTTGTGACCCAGTCACATGCTTGCAAGCTAATTAGATGACATTCCACCGAGAGGGCCCAGAGCATATCTATCCGTCATATGGATGGAAAAATCCCAATCTTGGTCCATGCGCTTCAACACATACTTTCAGAATACCCAATGACACCTTTATGACCACCCAGTTACGAAGCGGTGTTTAATGTCATCAAAGTACCCATCCGGTGATGGTGATTAACATAACCTCATGGTCGAAGGATTAGGTTACTATGTATTTTAAAGCTTATAGCAAACGAACTTAATGACTTGATCTTATGCTATGCTTACTACGGGTGTGTGTCCATCACATCATTCTCCTAATGATATGATCTTGTTATTAACGACATCCAATGTCCATGATCAGGAAACCATGATCATCCATTAATCAACAAGCTAGTTTAACAAGAGGCTTACTAGGGACTCTTTTATGTTTACAAAACACACAAGTATTAATGTTTCCGGTTAATATAATTATAGCATGGGATGTAAACATTTATCATAAACATAAATATATAATAATAACCACTTTATTATTGCCTCTTGGGCATATCTCCAACAAGTGAGCCAGGCGGCTTGGGTCCAAGCTCGATCACATCTGCCAGCTTAGAGAGATGGCTCGAACACCTCTGTGGCCAGGCGACGAAGACGAGGCCCTTAATGTACACTTCCACCACCTCAATGTCATTAGATTAGGGTTAGGGTTCTTTAATTTTGGAATTAGGGTTAGGGTTCTTAGGAAATTGTGGAATTAGGGTTAGGGTTCTTTGATTCGGTGAACTAGGGTTAGGGTTCCTCAGGAATTGGGGATTTAGGGCTACGGTTTGCACATAATTACTTAAATCCCCACACTTAATTGCTTAAACCAAAACCCTAGGTCAATTTCTACATTGTTAGGACTTTGTGAAAATCAGGGCTAAAACATCAACTTTATGCACTTATGAGCATGAACTTGATCTTAAACAAAGCTCTAGCAACAGAACCTTCACTAGTAGAAAATGGGCCTTTGGTTCAGGCCACTAGTCCCGGCCGTGGCTGGGGCCGGGACTAATGGTCCGAACCAGACGGCCCGAGGAGGCCGAGGCACTTTGTCCCGGTCCATAAGGAACCATTAGTCCCGGTTTGAGATACAAACCAGGACAAATGGGTCTGGGCCGGCGCGCGTGCTCCTGGCAGAACCTTTAGTCCCGGTTTGTATCTTAAACTAGGACTAATGGCCTGGCCCTATATATATGCACCCAGCCCTCCACTCTCTCCTGTTTTTTTTCCTATGTGAGAGGTGGGTATAACTTTGTGCTAACTTTTTTTTTCTTCATATGCACTAGAGGTGTTCGGTGAAATGCCTGTTAGAGCGATGCCACTTGAGTTCACACAAGACAAAATATGATATGCGGTGCCAGAGCGACACTTAAGGTTTCTCCTCTTTGTTTTGAAGTGTCCTAAAAGGTTAGCAACTATTTTCTCGTTTTGACCGCACGGTACTAATTTAAGCATCGTGATTGTGTTTGATATATATGCATGGTTGTATGATGCATATGAGCCACCCATGGATGTACGGTGACCGACGCTCTGACGCTTACAGAGAAGGCGTGCGTTCTTTTCGCCTTGTGGCCGAGGCGAACAAGCAGCGGGATGGTTTTATGTGTTGTCCATGTGTTGAATGTCGGAATGAGCAGGCTCACACTTCCTCAAGAGTCATTCAGAGCCACCTGCTTTGGTCCGGTTTCATGTCCGGCTATAATGTTTGGACCAAGCATGGAGAAAGAGGGGTTATGATGGAAGACGGCGATGAAGAAGAGAACGATGATGACAACTACCGATCTATGTTCCCTGAATACGATGATACCGCAGTTGAAGATAATAAAGAAAAAGGGGGTGAAGAACGGGAACCAGATGAGCCCGTTGATGATTTTGGTCGGGTCATTAGTGATGCAAGGCGAGACTGCGACACAGAAAAGGAGAGGTTGTAGTTCGAGCAGATGTTACAGGACCACAACACATTGCTGTATCCAACTTGTGAAGATGGCCAGAAGAAGCTGGGTAGCACACTGGAATTGTTGAAGTGGAAGGCAGAGACCGGTATGACTGACTCGGGATTTGAAAAGTTGCTGGTAATAATAAAGAAGTTGCTTCCAAGAAATAACCAATTTCCCTCTAGTACGTACGAAGCAAAGAAACTTGTCTGCCCTCTAGGATTAGACGTGCAGAAGATACATGCATGCCCTAATGATTGCATCCTCTACCGTGGTGAGAAGTACGAGAATATGGATAAATGCCCGGTATGCACTGCATTGCAGTATAAGATCAGAAAAGATGACCCTGGTGATGTTGAGGGCGAGCCACCCAGGAAGAGGGTTCCTGCCAAGGTGGTGTGGTATGCTCCTATAATACCACGGTTGAAATGTTTGTTCAGAAATAAAGAGCATGCCAAGTTGTTGCGATGGCACATGGAAGACCGTAAGAAAGACGGGATGTTGAGGCACTCTGCTGATGGTCGGCAGTGGAGAAAAATCGAGAGAGACTTCCCGGACTTTGCTGGTGACGCAAGGAACTTATGGTTTGGTCTAAGTACCGATGGCATGAATCCTTTTGGGGAGCAGAACTATAGTCACAACACCTGGCCCGTGACTCTATGTATCTACAACCTTCCTCCTTGGTTGTGCATGAAGCGGAAGTTCATTATGATGCCAGTGCTCATCCAAGGCCCGAAGCAACTCGGCAACGACATTGATGTGTACCTAAGGCCATTAGTTGATGAACTTCTACAGTTGTGGGCCAAACTAGGTGTACGTGTGTGGGATGAGCACAAATAGCAGGAATTTGACCTACAAGCATTGTTGTTCGTAACCATCAATGATTGGCCTTCTCTTAGTAACATTTCAGGACAGACGAACAAAGGATACAATGCATGCACGCACTGTTTAGATGAGACTAAAAGTATATATCTAGATAAATGTAGAAAGAATGTGTACCCGTACAATCGTCGTTTTCTTCCGCCTAGTCATCCCTTAAAGAAGAAAGGCAAGCATTTCAATGGCAAGGCAGAAACCCGGACGAAGCCTGTCCCCCGTAGTGGTGCTGATGTATTTGGTACGGTCAAGGATTTGGATGTAATCTTTGGAAAGGGTCCTGGAGGACAACCTGTTCCGAAAGACCCCATTACCGGACACGCACCCATGTGGAAGAAGAAATCTATATTTTGGGAGCTACCCTATTGGAAAGTGCATGAGGTCTGCTCTGCAATCGACGTGATGCACCTGACGAAGAATCTTTGCATGAATATTCTAGGCTTCCTGGGCTTGTATGGGAAGTCGAAAGATACCCCGGCAGCACGGGAGGACCAGCAACATCATAAAGGACGAGACGGCAAGCATCCAGGGTAGTTTCAAGGGCTTGCCAGCTACGCTCTTACCAAAGAAGAGAAGGAAATCTTTTTTGAAGTCCTTTTCAGTATCAAGGTCCCATCTGGCTTCTCGTCGAATATAAAGGGAATAGTAAATATGAAAGAGAAAAAATTTCAAAACCTAAAGTCTCATGGCTGCCATGTGCTTATGACGCAATTGCTTCCGGTTGCATTGAGGGGAATTCTACCAGAAAATGTTCGACTAGCCATTATGAAGGTATGTGCATTCCTCAATGCAATTTCTCAGAAGGTAATCGATCGAGAAAGTCTATCAGGGTTACAGATTGATGTGGTCCAATGTCTGGTCAGTTTCGAGTTGTTGTTCCCGCCATCCTTCTTCAATATTATGACGCGCCTCCTAGTTCACCTAGTCGAAGAGATTAGAATTCTCGGTCCTGTGTTTCTACACAATATGTTCCCCTTCGAGAGGTTCATGGGAGTCTTAAAGAAATATGTTCATAATCTTGCTAGGCCAGAAGGAAGCATCTCCAAGGGCTATGGAACAGAGGAGGTCATTGAGTTTTGTGTTGACTTTCTTCCTGACCTTAAGCCAATTGGTGTTCCTGAATCTCGGTATGAGGGGAGGATGACTGGAAAAGGCACACTAGGAAGGAAATCAATGGTATGTAGGGACGGGCATTCTTTCACTCAAGCACACTACACAGTTCTACACAATTCCACCGTGGTGGCTCCGTATATCGAGAAACACAAGAATATTCTACGCTCCGAAAACCCGGGGAATCGTGAAACCTTGATTAAAGGGGAACATGAGAAGAATTTTGGCAATTGGTTGCAGACACATCTCATGAATAACATCACTGTTGGAGATCAGTTGTACTCGTTGGCCAGGTTACCATCTTCGACTATATGTACTTTCCAAGGGTACGAGATAAATGGGAATACATTTTACACGATCGCCCAAGATAAAAAGAGCACCAACCAAAACAGTGGTGTCCGCTTTTATGCAACAGATGACAATGGGCAGAAGGACACATATTATGGGTACATAGAGGAGATATGGGAACTTGACTATGGACCTACTTTTAAGGTCCCTTTGTTTCGGTGCAAATGGGTCAAGCTGACAGGAGGCGGGGTACATGTAGACCAAAAGTAAGGCATGACAACAGTGGATCTCAACAATCTTGCGTACATGGATGAACCATCCGTCCTAGCCAACGATGTGGCCCAGGTTTTCTATGTGAAGGACATGTCTACCAAACCGAGAAAAATGAAAGATAACAAAAGAGTACAGAATACGATGAGCCAAAGCGCCACATAGTTCTTTCAGGGAAAAGAAACATCGGTGGAAAGCGCGGGAACGCAGTGGCGCGGGAAACTTTCATCCCGGGTGGGGGCTCAAACCGGGACAAAAGATGGGGGGCCTTATCTGGGGGAGGCTTATCTGGGAGGGCTTTATCTGGGGGTGGCTAACCTTTAGTACCGGCTGGTGGTTGCAACCGGGACTAAAGGTGCTTTTTGTGTCATCTAACAAAACTGTCGGTGGGATAAGGACGCGTGTGTAACCTTTAGTACCGGCTGGTGGGTGCAACCAGGACTAAAGCTGTCGGCAGGATAAGGACGCGTGGGTGGGCACACTGCTCGATGAGATAAAGCATGTAGCGCACGACGCCCTATCGGAGGAAGAAGACAAAGTAGAAGCGGCGCCGTGCCTATAAAAGGAGCATCGATACGCCATGGCAAGCAACTCAACAAGCCAACATGGATGGAGAGTTTCATCCCTATGGATCGAGGAAAGGGTTGGGAAATATCCCGTGGCAGAACTTCTCGAAGATGCCCTTGGTGCACACGCCCTATGGCATCTTCGGAAGTTCCGCCTCGGAAAATATTTTCTTGCTAGCCCGTGAAAGACTCCATCTCCGCCTCCCTGGGATAGAGGTATGGTGGAAGCCATGGGATAGAGTGGAGAGAGGCGGCAGATATGAGTGGAGAGAGGCGGCAGATTGATCCACCAGTGTTATTGCATATGTGTTCTTATCACAAACCACATCTAGAGTCATTGCATGTGTGTTATTTTAACAAACCATATATCGATCCACCAGTGTGATTGCATGCGTGTTCTTTTCACTAACCGCAGCTAGAGTCATTGCATGTCTGTTCTTTTCACAAACCACATATGGATCCACCAGTGTCATTGCATGTGTGTTCTTTTCACAAACCTTAAACCCTAAACCCTAAGCCCTAAAGGGGCTACCCTCGTACGGAGAAAGCTATAAGGGTAGACGATCTGGGGCCCCCGGTCTAGGGTTTCGCCGGAGGAAGACCACCGGAGCGTCGGAATCACATGAAAAAGGCAAAATGGTTAATAGTTTGACTAGTTAGAATAATTATTTTATAAAACAGAAAATGGATTTGAATCTCTTATTCAAATTCAAGCACTTTTTATGTTAAAAATTTAGTGAGATTCAAAAATATGCAAAATATAATACTTAATGCATTTTTAAATTGGAAATGGCAAAATGTTATTAGTTTCACTAGTTAGAATAATTATTTTATAAAACAGAAAATAGATTTGGATTACTTATTCTAATTCAAAAAAAATCATGTTAAAATTTTAGTGAGATTCGAAAATATGTAAAATATAATAGTTAATGCATTTTTAAATTGGAAATGGCAAAATGGTTATTAGTTTCACTAGTTAGAATAATTATTTTATAAAACAGAAAATAGATTTGGATTACTTATTCAAATTCAAAAACTTTTTATGTTGAAAATTTTCTCAAATTCATAAGTATGCAAAAACTGCACAATTTAAATGTTTAAAAAAATCTAATAGTTACAAATTGTAATGTTTGAAAAAACGGGCGCCAACTTAGGCCCAGCGCGCGCAAATTTGGGCCTTTAGTCCCGGTCCAGAACACCATCTAGGACTAAAGGCTCTGCAGGCGAAAAGGCATCCAAAGCCTTTAGTCCCGGTGCGTGGCTGGAACCGGAACTAAAGACCCCCCCCCCCTTTAGTCCCGGTTCCAGCCACGCACCAGGACTAAAGGGTGGTGGTATTTAAGGCGCTACCTTCTTCCCCGGTCAAAACCATCGACTGGAGCGAGGAGGTGTTGAATGCACAAATTTTTTAACTAGATTATTGACTCTAGTGCAAGTGGGAGACTGTTGGAGATATGCCCAAGAGGCAATAATAAAGTGGTTATTATTATATCTTTATGTTTATGATAAATGTTTACATCCCATGCTATAATTGTATTAACCGGAAACATTAATACTTGTGTGTTTTGTAAACATAAAAGAGTCCCTAGTAAGCCTCTTGTTAAACTAGCTTGTTGATTAATGGATGATCATGGTTTCCTGGTCATGGACATTGGATGTCATTAATAACAAGGTTATATCATTAGGAGAATAATGTGATGGACACACACCCATAGTAAGCGTAGCATAAGATCAAGTCATTAAGTTCGTATTGCTATAAGCTTTTAAATGCATAGTAACCTAATCCTTCGACCATGAGGTCACAAGGGATGACATAACATGGAACGAGTAAAGAGTACTTATCAGTAACGAGGTAGAACTAGGTATGGAGATACCGACGATCAAACCTCGGATAAGTAGAGTATCGCTTGACAAAGGGAATTGGTTTCGTATGTTAATGGTTCTATCGATCACAAAGTCATCGTTGAGTATGTGGGAGCCGTTATGGATCTCCAGATCTCGCTGATGGTTATTGATCGGAGAGGTGTCTCCATCATGTCTGCATATTCACGAACCGTAGGGTGACACACTTAAGGTTCGAAGTTGTTTTAAGTAGATATGGAATGAGCGTTGGAGACCGAATGTTGTTCGGAGTCTCGGATTGGATCCGGGACATCACGAGGAGATCCGGAATTGTCCGGAGAATAAGATTCATATATTGGGGATCATTTTCTGAGTTAGGAAATGTTCCGGAGTATTTGTATGAGGATTCTAGAAGGTTTCGGAATGTTCTGGAAGATTTCTTGGAGTTTGCTTGAAAACCAAGAAAGGATCAAGGAGTCCTTGAGGGGCAAGACAAGGAGTCGTGGGGGAGGAGGACTCCTCCCCCCCTCCCAATCCGCCGGCCAAGGAAGGGAGGGGAGTCCTACTAGGACTTCCCCTCCCATGGCGCCTCCAACTTTAAATAGAGGGGTGGAGGCGCCACCCCCTGGCCCCTCTCCACTTCTCCAAGCCCTAGCCGCCTCTCTCCTCCTCCTTTCTTCTGCACAGGCTTAGGCGAAGCCCTGTAGAATTCTCTACTCCACCACCACCACGCCGTCGTGCTGCTGGGATTCCGTGGAGAAGATCTACTACCTCCGCTGCTCGCTGGAACGAGGAGAGGAAGGTCTGCTTCGACTCCGCACGTGTGACCGACTGCGGAAGCGCTGCCGGAACGCGGCGCCGGAAGGATCGTCCACTCGATCTTGAGATCGGCAAGTGATCGACTACATCAACCACGAGATCCAATCTCGTAACGCTTTCGGATCTACAAGGGTTAGTACAGATCTATCTCGTTGCACATGTCTAATAGATTAGATCTTGGCTTTTATCTAGATTAGATCTGGGTTTTGTTCGTTCTTGCGGTACAAAATTTATGTTTTCCATGCTACGAACCCATCAGTGGTATCAGAGCCGTATCTATGCGTAGATCTGTTGCACGAGTAGAACACAATGGTTTTGTGGGCGTTGGTGCTCGTGCCATCTTTTGCTTTGTGTACTTTGCATCTTGCGGTATGGTGGGATGAAGCGGCTCGGGCTAACCTTACATGTCATCGCACATGAGACTTGCTCCACGCTTGACGTGTAACTTGCTTTGCACAAGTGGCTTTGCGGGTGTCTGTCTCTCCCACCATAGTATAGATCCAATCTACACTTTGCAACTTGATAGCACTTGTATCAACGTTGTGGTTCAGTTTCGTAGGTAAGATCCGGTCTTATTCGAAAGCCTCAAGCCACGTTAAACATGCAAAGAAAATTAGAGGCGTCTAACTTGTTTTTGCAGGGGTTTTGTGATGTGATATGGCCATCATGTGATTGTGATTATATTTGATGTATGCAATGATCCTTGTTGTAATATGGCAACCGGCAGGAGCCTAATGGTTGTCTTCAATTCTGTTAAGACCTGCGTGTCTATTCATATTGTAATAGCTTTGTTCCAAGTAGTTGTAATAGTTGCTAGTGATGATGGACAACCATGAAGCGGCGCCACTGACCTTGACGCCATGCTAGGGATGATCGAGATCATGTCCGTGCTTTGGAGATGGAGATCAAAGGCACAAGAAGAAAGGGCCATATCATATCACACTAATTATGAATTGCCTATGATGTTAATCCTTTATGCATCTTGTATTGCTTAGATCGCGACGGTAGCATTATAAGATGATCCCTCTCACTAAATCTCAAGTAATAAAGTGTTCGTCCTTAGTTGGCACCGTTGCTAAGACTCGTCGTTTCGAAGCATCTCGTGATGATCGGGTGTGATAGACTCTACGTGTGCATACGACGGGTGCAAGCCAGATTTGCACATGCAGAAACTAAGGTTAACCTTTACGAGCCTAGCATGTACAGACATGGTCTCGGAACACGGAATACCGAAAGGTAAAGCATGAGTCATATGGATGATATGATGAACATATTGATTGTTCACCTTTAAAGCTACATCATCTCACGTGATGATCAGACTTGGTGTAGTGGATTTGGTTCGTGTAATCACTAAAACAACTCGAGGGATGTTGTTTTGAGTGGGAGTTCATTTGTAATTTGGATTAGTCGAACTCAATTTATCATAAACACAATCAAAGTGAATTTGCATAGTTTGTTGTAGTCATTGGCATCTGTTCACCACCTTACGCTTAGTTATAGTTGAGATAGTGGAACTATAGAAATTCTGGATATTTACTTTACGAACTGGTAGCGTATTGTTTTGAATGTCAATTTAAAGTTTATAAGTCCTATTGCAAACTTTTAACAAACTCTATTTACTCCATGAAGTTTAATAAATAGTATTAAATCAAGAGTAACAATTCCAGTGTTAGTATCAAATGTATCATGTTTGCCTCCATGATTCTTGATACTCAAAAGATTGTTTTTAATATCAAGTTTATCTAAGAGCTGAAAGCAATGTTTCAGAAACCATCATATGTGAAAGGTATTGCGATATCTAAAAAAATGTGTTGGTTACAACATGATAGAGTATACGTCATCATATTTGATGAGAATTTGTGAAGGTTGGAGACGCTAGTCGTCCTAATCCTCCAAAAGGTTTTGAAAAAGAAACATTATACTCGCAATTCACCTTTATAAGCTATAGCAGCTTGATCATGAAAGTTGTCATGATAAGGATGAATAGAAGATGTAAGTAAAATGTTTACTACACTAAAAGATTACTAAAGAATGGATTTTTGAAAGAACACCAAACATTTGATGATGGTGATCCACCTCAAAGTGCAAGACCAAAGGTATTAGTAGTTGACTATATACGCTTTGTACCATGTGTCATGTTGATGACACCACTATTGATGTTGATAGATTCTTTTAAAAGAAAAGGAATTGCTGAAAGAGAATCAATAAAATATTTGGCAGAAAATAAAAGGTTGGAGATGTCCAACTTAGGCATATAGAAGATATACATGTTATGGTTGTATTCCTTGCTTGTTAAACAATGTGGTTCTTAGGTATTGGATACCAGTATTGGATACCGAATTGGTTGGTATGAAGTGTCATACAGGACAACACAATTCATGAACTGCAATGGCCTAAGTAACTAGCGAGAGAAAATGTGATGATGTTCATCGAAAACAAACAAAGGGTTGTTGTGTTGCTCGTTAACATCAAAGCTTGCCTTCAAGATTTGTTTCAATAATTGTTAGTACAGATCTATCTCGTAACGCTTTCGGATCTATAAGGGTTAGTACAGATCTATCTCGTTGCACATGTCTAATAGATTAGATCTTGGCTTTTATCTAGATTAGATCTGGGTTTTGTTCGTTCTTGCGGTAGAATTTTTTTGTTTTCCATGCTACGAACCCATCACGCGGGCCCCCGGACTTAGGTTTAATGTGGTAGTGCTCGCAGGCCCCCGGACTTAGGGTTAGGGTGGTGGTGCTCGCGGGCCACATGACTTAGGGTTAGGGTGGTAGTGCTCGTGGGCCACCGGACTTAGGGTTAGAGTGGTGGTGCTCGCGGGCCCCCGAAGATAGGGTTAGGATGGTGGTGCTCGCGGGCCCCCAAACTTAGGGTTAGGGTTAGGGCATCACTAGAATTTTGCTATTGTTTAGTATTATTGTAGCAAATTGCGTGTTCATATTATTGTTTAGTATTATTTTATGCAGCAATATTGAATGAAAAATGTTATTGTGTGCATTTTGTAGAAAACTATGGATCCAATCCAGAGAGACCTAGCAGAGGAAGAAATTCTCGAGGATATGATCAACGACACCCCCCATGTTGATCCACCCGAATCTCTGTCGATTTATCTGAACCCCTCCGGTGAGGGAGAGGAGGTCGACCGAAATGATCAAGGAGAAGCCGACCGCTCCGGTGGTGTAGAAGCCGACGGCGAGGTATATATATGAAGTCTGGTGATCAGTAGATGCATTAACTGAGTTGTATATATATATAAATTGACAAATGTTTCTTATCTTAGGCCTCCACATCGAGCAAAAAATATTCCAAACGAGGCCCGACCAAAAAGTTGGACGCATCTACGCGTTATACAATTACGCGGGTATCACCACAGGGTGAACCGTTGGAACCCGAAAAGGCTAAAACTGTATTTAAACAACAATGCGGAGTTATGGTTAGGGATCACATCCCGATCACCGTTCGAGAGTGGAATAAGACCAAATGGGCGAAAGAGGGTGAGTATGTCGCCGACAGGTGCAAAGAGGGTCTTTGGAATGACATCATGACACATTTCAACCTGCCAGAATGTGAGGATGATGCCGACACAGCTGCATTGAGGAAGAAAGTCAAGCAGTGGACTCTTACGAAGATGGACGAACTATTCAAGAACTAGAAGAAAGCATTATGGCAAAAGTATCAGAAGACGAAGAAGACTCCTAAATTTGAATGCTATCTAACGAAGCAGCAGCCTAACTGGGATGCATTTGTGAAGTACAAGGAGTCACAACCTGCTATGGAAATGTCGGAAAAAAAAAGAAAAATGCCGCGATGAAGAAATATCACCATCACCTGGGGCCAGGGGGCTACGCGGCTGCCATGCCAAAGTGGGATGCTAAAGAGAATGAGCTGCTTGCTAAAGGGATCACTCCAGAACCAATACGCGAAGAATGGGATCTGAGAGCAAGGAATTGGTTCCTTAGGCATGGGAGTGAGTATGACGAAAGTACAGGGGACCTCATTTGCAGTGACGGGATTAGGATACCCCGGGATACATGGCAGAAAGTGGTGAAGGAGATTAAAGCAGGGACAACAAAGTTCCGTCCCAATAGAGAGAAAGACTTGCTGACAAAGGTCCTCGGGAATGACGAACGTGGAGGATGTGTACGAGGCCTTGGCCCTAGTTATACGTGGGAGATGGGGTTTCCCAAAGACAGAGATACTTATAGGAGCCGAGAGAGAGCAAAGAGGCGACGGCAGGAGGAGGAGGGAGACAGGTTCACCGAGTTGCTAGGAACACTTCGAATGCATCAACAACAGATTGACGAACTTCGAGGAGCAGCGCGCCTGCAAGATCCTGTACTCGATATTACCGCTGTCCCATCTCAGCGGAGAAGCAGCATGGCTGAATCGGAGGTCCCTTCTGACGATGCACGTATGGTAGATGGCGGTCCCGGCTACCCCGTGGATGTAATCAAGGAGCAGGCATCTTGTGAGCTCCATCAGAAGGTGAAGAACCTATCCATCAAGGTGGCGGTCGGATGTGCTTTACCTTGTCCACCTGGCGCACGCTGCCATGGCCGTGAGATTCCAGCTGGCTATGCTAAAGTTGTTGTGGATGAAATCACAATGGGGTGGGACTCAATGGAGCTTGACATCCCTGGACCTGAAGGTGAGAGGACACTCGGAGAAGTACTGGGTGGTATCATTCTATGGGACAAGAACAACATCAAGCTTCTAGGATAGACGCCAAAGCCAACACCGCCTCCGAGTGGTCGCATGTCACCTGCACCTCCATCACCTCCAAGAAGCCCACCCCATGACTACGACCACCACAGCCCGAGTCCATCTCGATCTCCGCCGCAGCCTCCGATTAGTACTAAACGACGCAGGAGCCCAAAACGACAAATGTCGCCCCTCCCAAGAGTACCTCATAATAATCTTCCTATCAGACCTTACGATCGTACTGACGAGGAAACCGACATGATCGTAAAGGCCGAATGTGTTGCGCAGCTTCAAAAGAAGAAACCCGAGCCCGCCCCGATATATACCGAGAAGCAAAAAGCGTATGCACTTTCTTTTCTAAACACAAAATTGCAATATGACTTGCACCATAAGCCAGATGACTATCGACGCACACTTCAGAAGGAAGTGAAGAAGAGCAAATCAAGTAGAAGTGCAAGCGGGAGCAAATCATCAGGTCAAAGTGCAACCAGGAAAAGAAAGGACGTCCCCTAGCTCGGGGAACAGGCCAAAAAATGGACCCCACCCCTCAAGGTGGTATCCCATGACATTCCCCAGCAGAATATGGAAGAAGCTACGAAGCTTGCGGCCTCTATGAATGTGACTGTTGAGGAATTGCTAGGTTCCTAGGACGACAAGTTACCCAAGGCTCAGGTAGTCCCTACATATGTCCCAGGGAAGCCTCTGGTCAGCTTTGAGCAGTTCCAAAAACTGCCAACACAAATGCGGAGTTTACATAAATGGTACTTGAAAGCCGTAACGCAGGAGAGAATAATGATCGTGGCGAAAGTCCCACATGACTACTACTTCCGAGAAGAACAGGTCCATGTTGAGTTTCCAGAACTCTTCCAGTTATACATTTTCGACGCCCTCGACAAAAGTCTCATGAGTTGCTATTGTCTGTAAGTTGTTGAATTCATTGTCTATATATAAGTTGTTCATTTTTTTCAGTTGTTCAGTTCATTGCATGTAATTATCCTAATTATATCCTTTTGTACTCTATTATTATGCAGAATGAAGATCATAGAATGTAAAAGAAGGTCAATCTTTAGTGTTGGGTTCATTGACCCAGATAAAATACATGTACAGACGCTAACGACAAAACCCGAGGACACGCAGGAAAACCTTCTAAGGTTTCTAACGGAGCAAAATTTCTGTGACCACATATTGTTTCCTTACAATTTCGCGTGAGGGTCTTACTCTATTGTACACATTCTCTTTTGCTTACTCGATGTTAAGTGTAATTGATGAGTTACTGATATATATATATAAACGTGTACAGTTTCTACTGGATTCTCATGGACATTCAACTTGATAAGGGAAGAGTTGAAGTCATGGACCCATTAAAGAGACCCCTGGAAATGTTTAGGAACATGCAGGACATGCTCCAGAGGTAATTTTTGCGCTACATCGGTCTCTTTCGTTGATTTCCTAAGATATCACGTAATAAATAACTCATTCATTTTCTTTACCGGGTAGGGTTTGGAACCAGTTCAAGAGTGCGGTTACAGGTGACTTTAGTGAGAAGCTGACGTTTAAGCCGGTCTCGGTAAGTAGTACGCGCATCTCTTTACTTCTAGTTTCAATACAATTATGATGCTGGATTATTATTTTGATTGAATTCTATTCTCGTAAAGTGCGCGAGGAAGCCACCAAAGACGAATCTATGTGGATTCTACGTTTGCGAGTTCATTCGCACGTTTACCAGTGAGCTGAATGATTATAGAGTCGATGTAAGCAATACATTCATAATATTATTTGTATTACCGTCACTTTTTGTTATCATGATTGATATTCATATTGATCTCCTTTTCTTATATAGTTCGAGAAAATGCTGGATCAGCTCCTACCAGAGCAACGCGTAGTAGCAATTGCTGAAGAAATGGCAGGATTCTTGATGAACGAGATGATAGATGACGCCGGAGAATTTAGTGTGAATAGGCGCTGATGATCCCCAACCTGTAATTGAATAGACGGGCTCTAGTCCCGATAATTGTGATCTCCATGTGTAACTATCATGTATATATTTGTATGCTCGATCTTAAGAGAAGTTATCTTATGTATGCACGAACATGTACGGTATGTGGTAGCGTAGAAAACTATTTTGAAATAAAAAAAGATACAAATTGAATTCTCTGCCGCGGCAGAGAAAGTGCCTAAAATTCTGCCGCGGCAGAGAACCATTTGTCCCGGTTCGTAATAGGAACCGGGACTAATGGGGGGCACCCAGCGCCCGCAGAGACAGCCACATGGATGCCCATTGGTCCCGGCTGGTAAGAGGGTCGGGACTAGTGGATGGGCCTTTAGTCCCCCCCCCCTCTAGTCCCGGTTACCAGGACCGGGACTAAAGACCCTTACGGGCCGGGACTGGAGGCCTGTTTTCCACTAGTGCTTGATCCTAAACTTGAACTTGATCTTAAACAAGAAGAAAACCTCACTGAAACATGCTAACTTGACATAGAGAGCTCAATCTTGAAGCTAGTTGCTCTGATACCACTATTAGATCTCTTAGGATGTACTATAGCTCAAGGATTGAGCCACAGAAAAGAGAGACCAGGAGTATGTACCTTGATCTGGAGCTCCTACCATGGCCTTCTCTTCCTCTACTTAAAATAAAACTAATTTAAATGATTTGTGAGTGGTTCTTCCTAGTGTCGTGAATGCTAGCTTGATCAGTGAGCACGGGAGAGTGAGAGAGAGAAGAGCACAGCCGAATATTAGCTAGCTTATCACCTCGGAACACAAGGAGACCTTTTTATAGCACCTTCACTAGGGGAACCAACACCTTAGGATGGACGGTTAGGATGCTCCTGATCAGGGCATCCAATGGCTGTTAATCATTATCTCCTAAAAGCCATTATTTTGACTTATTTGATCATAGAAAACGTGCAGATCATTTATATCCAACAGCGCGGCGAAGCTCTTTCCATCTAGTAGTTTATATATAGTCTAAAAAAATCGGTCGTTTATAATCCTGGAGAACTAGTTATTTCCGGCAGATGCACCGCAAGAACCGCAAACCGACCCTACAATCCTGGCGTTACATCGAAGTCGTGGCATACCCGTTTTAGAAACCAGAATGCAAACGGACTCGATCGGCCGTGGCCACATATACCTATCTAGATCCATAAATATTGCGCTAGCTGATATGCACGTTCACAAAGTCGCGGCGTATTGCGTCGACGATGACAACCTCCGTCGACCGTCTCTCCGTCCTCCCCGACGACGTTCTCCTTCGCATCCTATCCTTCGCGCCGGCATGGGAGGCCGCTGCCAGCGCCATCCTCTCGCGCCGGTGGCGTTCGCTGTGGCGCCGAACGAGCGCCGTCAATCTCGACAGCAGGCCGTACGCAGAAGCAGAGCGAGAACTCTGTCGCTACTCCACTCCGACGTGCTACGCCTTCTTCTACCACGCCAGCGCCGTCCTGGAAGCCTACCGCGGCGGCACGGGCCTCAGGAGGCTCACGCTCTTCTTGGAGAGAGGCACCTACTACGCCGAACAGACGGAGGGCCGCAGGGTCGCCAAACTCCTCGACGACCCGGCCGTGGCCCGACTGGAAGAGCTCAGCATCGGCTGTGAGCACAACAATCCAAGAGAGTACTGCTACTGCCCGCCGCTATCATCCCTGCCGTGCGCCATAACGCTACGGGTGCTGGAGCTCACGCACTGCAACCTCGAGCCGCGGTCGAGCACGACCCCGACCCCGCTCCTGGCTTTCCCGTGCCTGACGGATCTCACGCTGCGCCGCTGCTTTTTATCGCACGGGTATCTCCAGGCCATGGTCGACGCCGCGCCGGCGCTCGCCACGCTGGCCCTAGAGAACGTCAGTCAAAGGGCACCGGATTCGCAGAAGCGCTTCCGCATGTCGGACGACGTTACGCTGCCCCTCCGCATCCGCTGCCCGACGGTCACCGCCTTGCTAGTGGTCACGACCTATGTCAGAAAGGAGGAGCTCGAGCTCGACATGCGGAGCCTCGTCTTCTTCCGTTACCGCGGATAACCCGTCAAGCTCTCGCTAACATCGCCGGCGCCTGGGCTAGCGCGAGTCGAGCTCGATGTCACTTCGCCCCATTATCAACAGTGGAACTCGTCTGTGAAGTACGAGCCGCTGTCGCGAATGCTCTCAAGCATCTCCAGCACGAGGGCGCTGAAGCTGCGCCTCAACTACATCGAGGACATCGTCGACGACGTCGAGAAGGAGGATGGCGGGGTCAACCTTCCCACTTTCCCGAACCTCGGCTCCTCGACCTAGACGGGAAGTGCGGGTATATCAACGATCGAAAGGCAGTGGTAACGGCGGCGCTGCTCCGCTCCTGCCCGGCAATGTCCGAGCTCCGCCTCAGGTTAGACATGCAGTATGACTACGACGACCAGCAGGATCCAGTCGACGGCCCCTTTCGCGAGTCCGTTGACCGGTTCGAGAGGCTCGCGTCCATGTCCTCGGCGCATCGCGCCGCCGTGCAGATCGGTGGGGTCTCAGAACTCCCGGACGCCTTCACCAGCACCTGCCCGTTCAGCTGCCTGCGGAGGACCCTGCGGAAGGTGACGTTGCGGTACACGGCCCAGGAGATCAACTGCTTCCCGGTGCAGCTGGCCAAGTTCACCGTGGAGAACGCCATGGTGCTCGAGGAGATGCACGTCGACGACGGGAGCCAGTTCTGGTCGGACCACCTCTGCCACAAGGTCGCGAGATGGCGAGCCGATTCGTTCCGGACGAGGAACCTGCCCGACACCGCCGACAGCTTTCGCGTGTACCAGCTGCTGGATAACCCCGCGGTAGATTCAGACAAAGAATCAGGTTACGATTCGGATTAGGAATTAGGATGCCGTGTTCTCAAAGTGCGGTCATGCAAACTAATAAGGAACTATCGATTTTCTGCTCTTTTTTCTTTTCCGTCTTGTAAGTTACTCATCGTTCAAATATTTCCTTATTTTAGCTTCATCATTTGCTTATTGCGCTATCATTCTCCGACGAAAGTGTCCGGTGAGTCTCTAACGAAGTTAGTTTTGCTACATTAGCACAAATATTATGCTACATACACTACGGGAAAAATTGCCGCTGCCGTGTAGACACGGCTTTGCTGTGTGCCAAATAGACTGGAACACGCAAAGTTTGTCTTTGCCGTGTACAACCTAGAAAGCACACGGCAAAGTACGCGAACAAGGCAAATTTCTGAAAAAGAAAACGGCAAAGAAATATACACGGCAAAGACCATAAAAGAAACACGGCAAAGAAAAAACACTCGGCAAAGTTGACAGCGGCACACGGCATAGGTGTCATCACGACAACGAGGTGGGACCCTTGACTCCACAGGTCCACTTGACGGGAATGAGCTAACGGCAGCAAACGGTGGCCTCTTTGCCGTGTGCCCTCGCCAGCCCTTTGCCGTGTGTATTCCGCATTATACACGGCAAAGGGTCTTTGCCGTGTGTATTCCGCAATATACACGGCAAAGGGCCTTTGTCGTGTGTAGTCCGATATATACACGGCAAAGTTCTTTTTTTTTCTTTTTTCTCTTTTATCACATTACTCTTAGGAAAATTATAAAAAAATCATTCTAGTTCAGAAAAATAGAAATAATATATCAAAATTTGCATTAAAATAAGATTTATCTATCTACACTCAAATATTAGATATTTATGTTAAATACGAATCTCCATACTCGCCATTTTGACCATAGTTTAAAAGAGGCATAAAAAATACAAAAATGAGCGAAACAATGTGAGACCTTCGCGTGGTGTCATATTTTGTGATATAGTTGGAAGGAAAAATATCAAACTTGGTATATTGATTATGTCTCAAAAAACTCTTCACAAAATGACCTATCTCATTCGAGGATTCCTGGCTTTCGGTTCAAATGATCAATATTATGGCCAGAATCGCAACATAGTTTGTGATAATGTGCCCATATTGTGCATTCATGTGCATCATGGGATGGAGAACAATGTTGCAGGAGGAAGTTTTCCTTTTCGTTGCACGGAAAAGCCATTTTCTATTTTCGGAGCGCAAAAATCGGGACGTTTTGTGAAGCAACACCAAATGTTTAATTCAAAAATGCTACCACCCCATTTTTCAAAAAACTAGACCACCTTACATGAACAATGTCCCAACCGGAGATTTTAAAACCTTTCCGTCCATCCCTGGTGAAAAAGACAAATTTCTGCCGAATCGGTAGGAAGTGGGTAAGATATGAACTGCAGGTACATGATCTGATGCTCATGATTTTTTACAAAAATCATTTTTAGGTTCAAAATATGATGTTTCTTCATAGATCCAATGCAAGTTTAGCGAGGCTCAGCCCGAAGCTAAAAATTGCCATGCCCGCTGTTCGATTAAGGTTTGACGATAGTTTCAAATGATCATAACTAAATCAAAAAAAATCAAAAAATAGGAGACCTTCGCGTGGTGTCATATTTTGTGATATAGTTGGAAGGAAAAATATCAAACTTGGTATATTGATTATGTCTCAAAAAAACCTTCACAAAATGACCTATCTCATTCGAGGTTTCTTGACTTTTGGTTCCAATGATCAATGTTATGGGCAGAATCACGACATAGTTTGTGATAACGTGTCCATATTGTGCATGCATGTGCATCATGGGATGGGGGACAATATTGCAGGAGGAAGTTTTCCTTTTCGTCGCACGGAAAAGCCATTTTCTATTTTCGGAGCGCAAAAATCGGGGCGTTTTGTGAAGCAACACCAAATGTTCCATTAAAAAATACTACCACCCCATTTTTCAAAAATAATAGACCATCTTACATGAACAATGTCCCAACCGGGGATTTTTTAAACCTCTTCGTCCACCTCTGGTGAAAAAGACAATTTTTTGCTGAATCGGTAGGAAGTAGGTCAGATATGAACTGCAGGTACATGATATGATGCTTATGATTTTTTACAAAAATCATTTTTAGGTTCATAATATGATGTTTCTTCAGAGATCCAATGCTAATTTAGCGAGGCTCAGCCCCGAGCTAAGAATCGTCATGCCCGTTGTTCGATTAGGGTTTGAGGATAGTTTCAAATGACCATAACTAAATCAAAGAAAATGCGAGACCTTCGCGTGGTGTCATATTTTGTGATATAGTTGGAAGAAAAAATATCAAACTTGGTATATTGATTATGTCTCAAAAAAATCTTCACAAAATGACCTATCTCATTCGAGGTTTCTTGGCTTTTGGTTCAAATGATCAATGTTATGGGAAGAATCACGACATAGTTTGTGATAATGTGCCCATATTGTGCATGCATGTGCATCATGGGATGGAGAACAATATTGCAGGAGAAAGTTTTCCTTTTCGTCACACAGAAAAGCCATTTTCTATTTTTGGAGCGCAAAAATCGGGGCGTTTTGTGAAGCAACACCAAATGTTCAATTCAAAAATGCTACCACCTCATTTTTAAAAAATACTAGACCATCTTACATGAACAATGTCTCGACCGGGGATTTTAAAACCTTTCCGTCCACCCTTGGTAAAAAAGACAAATTTCTATCGAATCTGTAGGAAGTGGGTCAGATATGAACTGCAGGTACATGATATGATGCTCATGATTTTTTACAAAAATCATTTGTAGGTTCACAATATGATATGGATGTCATATTTGGATTCCTCTCATTTTCCTGATCGATTTAGATATTTTATTTGTCGAATTCTGATTTACGGATTTAAATATATGAATTATTCCATATTAAATAGAAAAAGGTAAAAAATTAAAATCATTTTATTTTTTATTTGGATTCAAGATTATTATTATTTATTTATTGTTGTCTACTTAAATAATTGTTTAGAATCTAAAACTGAGATGTGTGACATCATGGTCCAATAGTTAATATGATTGATATGAAAGTATTATCGACAAGGTACGATTTCTTTCTCGGAAGCTCATTTAGAAGGAACGAAGAAGTTAAGCGTGCTAGGGCTAGAGTAGTGTTAGGTTGGGTGACCGTAGGGGAAGTTTGATCATGAGTGCAATTTGACCTAATACTAAGCAAACTTATGATTAAAAGTATCCCATATGAGATTAACAAGTAAAAAATAATTAAAAAAGTCTGGAAAAAATTTGATTTTTTTTCAATTTATTTTGAAAATGCAGCCTCTTTTCCGTGTACGTGTAGGTTTTATGGGTGACACACAGCAAAGGCTGTATTTGCCGTGTTGAATTTATGAATGACACACGGCAAAGAATAGACACCGTCATCTCCAAGGGGACCGTCATCTCACTTTACTTTGATGTATATACGCGTAAGACACACGGCAAAGGCTTTGCCGTGTCTTATTTAGAAAACACACGGCAAAGGGTCTTTGCCGTGGCAAACGTTGCCGTGTGGCATTTGCCGTGTGTATACACACGGCAAAGCCTTTGCCGTGTTTCAGAAAGTCTTTGCCTTGTGGTTTTTCCACACGGCAAAGAAAGTTTTTCCCATAGTGATAGTCTCTGGCGGAACTCTGGCGAGATCTGTCTTTTTTATTTGGGAAATGATTCCACTCCCTCGGGGATACCACGGTTCTATCCCCCGGGTCCTTTTTTCCGTGTCGCGTGCGTGAAGTGGACAGGTCCAATCCACTTTGCGTCTCTCGTATAGGAAAACTGTCGTCTCCATGGATATTCGGATCTTCGCCGCCGGCAAGGCCTCCTCCGCGTGCCACTGGATCTCTGCCACCACCAACTCCCTTGTACACACCACCGGCCTCCCATCTCCAACCACGACACGCGCCGCCCCCGCTACTACCTCCATCAGAGCTCCTCCATCGTCGGCTACCACCTCCATGGAGCGCCGGCGTTGTTGGTGTGCGTGGGATTAGTTGTTCATGTCAGCCATGAGCTGCAACCTGATGCAAAAGAAAGAAAAACTAAAAACAAATGAAGCACCAACACCTGCGACTAACCCTAACATGCCTACGATTCCAATTAGGAATTAGGATGGCGTGTTCTCGAAGTGCGCTCATGCAGACTAAAAAAGAACATAATCGATTTTCTGCTCTTTTTCTTTGGACGTGTCTAGCGTGGCTCCCAGCCCTGCCGGGCAACCTAGTTCCCATCGTGCGCTCACCTGTACTGCAAAAGCACATGGCCCCCAAAATCCAAAATTCAAAACAAGCGTTCTTGATGGAGTATAAAATCTCCAAAAAAACATAAAAAAGTTCAGAAAATAACACAGACAAAGTTGATATCTAACAACACTACCAAGCAAGTAAACACTAGTGTTTCCAGTAACTATTAACCGAGATTGGGAATTACAATGAGATTGACAAAAGTGGAGAATTATAATGTCAGCTTGACTAACGAACATCTTGTACAAGATCCTATTGTAGGTGCTTCCACAAATTGACCCATCATTTTTGTGCGAGCTATAACAACCTGCAAGAGAAGGCAAAACGAGGAATACTAGTAACAATAAGCTAAAAGTTGCTTAGTAGCAAACCCTAAGTTGTTGGTGTGCGTGGGATTAGTTGTTCATGTCAGCCATGAGCTGCAACCTGATGCAAAAGAAAGAAAAACTAAGAAAGACAATGAAGCACCAACACCTGCGACTAACCCTAGCATGCCTACTAGTACTATTCCTATGGCATAAAATGCTTTCCCTAACCTGGTAGAACATGCTACCGATGGAGGTGTCATGAATGAGGAAGTTGTATCCAGTCCACATGAACCCTTTTTGGGGATGAGATTCGAAACCGTTGCTGGAGCGAGAGCCCATAATGCTTACACTCTGAAATTGGGGTTTTCTATTAAACATGGACGAAAGTATGCAACCAAACCCATCAGCTGCCACATCTTAACCTTGTAGCTACTATAACCACACCTTAAATATGCGTAAGCAACTTGATTCACGGGATCAAGAAACTAATCAATTTGCATAATTGCGCAATAAGAAAAGTGTGAAAATCAATAAAAAATACCATCTCATATCCATGTCTATTCCATGAAAGCAAACTTGATTGTGATAGAAATGCAACTGTGCCTATTACATCTACAACTCAGTTGGAACTGGATGCATCCAAACAATGTATTTGCTACAACTTATGATAATGTGTCTAAACAACTTGATTCATGTCATAAAGAAACAAATCAAGTTGCATAATTGCATACTAAAAAAGCTGAAGATCAACAAAAAAAACCCTCATCCATGTATTTTTCATGAAAACACACTTAATAGGGACAGAAATACAACTGTGCTTGTTCCATCTACAACTAAGTTGGAAAATAGATGCAACTAAACCTTATAGGTACTCCAACTTAACCTAATATGTCTAAGCAATTTGATTCATGGGATAAGCAACTAATCAAGTTGCATAATTGCACACTCAAAAAGCTGAAAATCTATACACACACAAAACACCCTGTCTCCATGTATATTTCATGAAAACAAACTTAATAGGAACAGAAATACAACCATGCTTGTTCCATCTATAGCTAAGTTGAAAAATAGATGCAACTAAACCTTGTAGCTACTCCAACTTAACCTAATATATCTAAGAAATTTGATTCACGTGATAAGGAACTAATCAAGTTGCATAATTGCATAATAAAAAGCTGAAAATCAACAACAAAAAATCCGACATCCATGTATATTTCATGAAAACAAACTTAATAGGGACAGAAATAGAACTGTGCTTGTTCCATCTACAACTAAGTTGGAAAATAGATGCAACTAAACCTTGTAGCTACTTCAACTTAACCTAATGTGTCTAAGCAATTTGATTTATGGGATAAGCAACTTATCAGTTGCCTAATTGCACAATCAAAAAAGTATAAATCAACATCTTAGGATAAAAAGTATTAAACAACAACTTAACGGTAACCGGTGTGCAACTTAACAACATGCTATATGCAACTTGACATTAAATTAAGGAAAAATTAGAGGTAAGGTTGGGTTGCAGCATCTCTTCCGAGTTAAGGGGATAAAGTAAGGAGATGAGTCTGGGGACGAGGATGGGTGAAAGAATTAATACAGTTGTTGGTCCATGATTTTCTGCACGGTACAAGAATTTGTCATTCTTCATGTTCCATTCTGTCACAAACCCTTGATAGTACAAGACCGGTTCTGTATAGTGGGGCCAAGCACTGTACAATAGAGCACTATACTGACCAATACATAGAAGAATACCTTAGACCAGTGGGAATCACGAGGAGGTTGGATGGCCTAGATAATATGATCATCTAGACCTGAGAGCCGAAACAGATTTCCGGTAGAATCCAGCTTACATATAGAGCTACCTATGCACACAAGAATAAGCAATAAGCTCGTATAGAGGAAGACGTGAAACAGCCTAGAGTAAAGACCGAAAACATAAAGAAATGAACAACTATAATACCTAAGGGGGTGTTTGGTAGCCTGCATGGAATTTGGGGCTGCGTGTGTGTGGCTAGCAGTGCCACACACATGCATACGCCGAGCCACCTTTCGTATTCCATTTGGTAGACTGTATGAAGATGTTTTGCCTGAGGATAGATACGAAACTCACGTGTTTGGTTGCCTACACCTGTTTGACTGTCACATTGACACACACACTAAAACGACCATTAACTGTGATTGTTTTCTTTCTGCTGGAGGGCTGCAACGGTGATGATGGAGGGCGGCGGACACCTGCACTTACTGGCGCAACAACCTACGAGGCGACAAGCGTGACAGTTGTTGCGCGGCGCCGGCTACGGAGATCAGTGGGAGGGAAAGGGGAGGAGGAAGACAGGGTTGCACGCGCTAGGCACTCATACGCTCGCCCAAGTCAGGCCCGCTGGAAACGGCTAAATCGACTGTTGTCCCTAAGTCTAGTTTCGGCCTGGTTTAAGACTCACGCGGGCCACAATGCATGGGTGCTGTAGGCAACCAATCGGGCCGATTTCTGCCCAACTCAGCCTGTCCGGAGGTGATGCAGGTTACCAAACGCATCCTAAGGAGACCTAGATGCCTAGAGCAAAGGACACGCTTGGACCATCGGTGCAGCGTACAGTTCCGCCTCATTTTCAAATTATGTCGCCAAAAATGGACCATAATCGTTGGCCGACTAGACATGTCATCGTGGCATGTTCGAGCTCCCTAAGGCTGGTCATAGTGAGAAGTAATTTAGACTAGTAGCATGAGTTACTAGTCTAAATTACTACCTCTATAGTGGGAAGTGTCATACATGCAATAACATAGAAACTTTCGTTAATTAATATTGTATATAGTTTTATTTTACATTAAAAAGTGTGATGTGATTGTAACATATTATATTAATTCATTTCTCTCTCCTCATTAATTACTTTCCACGTCACTCTTTTGTCTAGCTGGCACGCATGTTATAATCTATGTTACGAACCCGTATTTTGGTGAGCTGATTCCGCGCTGAACTAATATGTGAGCCACTCATTTTTAGTGAGGTCCTTCTATGCGGGGTCAACTAGACTGTATCCTCTTTTGTCTAGATTCCCTCATAAAGTAGAAGGACTTTATACAATCTCGTATGCACTCTTTAAAACTATCGAGAAGTACTTTATAGATGCAGTTCGTAATATAGAAGAACTCTATAAAACTTGCTACCCAGACTTATCGACATACAACAAATTACTCTATAGATCCACTTTTTTACATAAATTTTTCTATATTGAAAATTAGACTCGTATCGAAGAGCTCACCACAAAAAACTCAAATATGCAAACGAAATTAAATTTATATATTTTTTTAAAAATACGCACTGTTCTAGTACATATGGGGAATAAAATCTAGTCAAAAGGCAAAAGCTAGCGGATCCTTCGTCCAACCAAACTGTGCGGCCGATAAAAGTGCGGCCATCAGATATACATAACAGTGCGAGATACATAGAACACATTGTCATATGCATCATGGTTTATAGTTTACGGTTCATCTTCCAAATTCTACGATTTATAACCTTTTAGTTTGGGAATAAAGAGTAACTTTTTTTTGAGCGGTGGGAAAAAAGAGTAACTTGGAACAGTGCGAGAACAATGTGACGGTATAGTTGCGAATCCCTACTCAACTTTTCCATGAACAAATTGGGCCCCGCCGTCTAGTTGGAAGCCGAAGCGGCCTCGTCTCTCTGTTCACAATACCAGAGCAGAGTCCGCCATCGATAATCTGGGAATCTGCCGGAATAAAATCAAAGTGACTCGATCACCCAGTAATACGCGCACGTACTGTTATATGTTAATCCAAATTCTACAAAGTAGAGACCAACTTCTGACGGAGCGGAGCGAGCCTCGTCGCCGGAGGCCCGTCGCCGGAGGCTTGGGCCGATGCGGTGGGACTACCACCACAACCAGAAATACGAGGATCACGTCGGAAGCTCCTTCGGCGAGGCCATGGACCGTTTCGAGAGCCCCGCGTCCATGTCCTCTGCGCATCGCGACGCCGCGCAGATCAGCGGCATCTCGGAGCTCCCGGGTGCCTTGACCAACAACTGCGCCTTCGTCTGCCTGCAGAAGAGCCTGCGCAAGGTCACTCTGCAGTTCAAGGCCAAGGAGATGAACTGCTTCAGGTGCAGCTCGCCAAGTTCCTCGTGGAGAACGCCATGGTGCTCGAGGAGATGCACGTCGATGACGGGAGCCGGTTCTGGCCGGACCATCTGTTCCACAAGGTTGCGAGATGGCGAGCCGATGCATTCCGGAGGAGGAACCTGCCGGACACGGCTGGCTTTCGGGTGTACCAGCTAGCTAACCGTGCGGTAGGTTCTGAGAATAGCGAGATCTCATCTCAGTATTGATTTTGTTTGAATTGGGCTTGCGAGTCACCAAATCACGGGAATGGGCTGGTCTTGTCAAGGGAAATTACAATTTTCTGAAAAGATATATCCCAAGTTTATCTCAAAAATAAAATTTAATTACACGTCATGTCAGCTCTATTAACGTTAGAAGCTCGAATCCTTTATCTAACGACGTCTGCCGAGCACACAAAAAAGTAAAAAAATCAAATAATTTAATATTCTAATAAAACTACTACTAATAAAAAGTAAATTCAAACAAGCAAGTTGAAATTAGCAAATTCAAGTTACACCGGACCGCCAGATCAGGAAAAAGGGACACAAAAAATATGAGATATGGGCCACATTAACTAACGTGAGAAACGCCAATGTGACTGTACTCTAAATGTATATAAAATCCTCCACTTAATCTCAAAAAAAAAATGCTCCACTAAAATCCCCCAAAAGCTCATAAAGTAAAAAAAAGGAACAAAAATACACATTGTACATGTAAAAAAAAGTAACGAAAAATCTTGTGTGCTACCATGAATTTCTAATGTGAACAAGGTCCAAGTTAGGACAAAACAACACGAATATTCAGGAGCAGAAACCCCAGGTTTGCTGAAACCCGATATGCCATCCATAAGAGCATCTCCACTCGGATTCCCAGCAGGCCGTTCCCAAGACCTTTTTTTTATCCGGACGCCGAAAATTGGTTCAGTCACGTTCCCAGGACGCCGAATTCGGCATAAAATTCGTCCGGAGATCCCAGGCCGATCCCGAGGGGGAGGGGGGACGCGCTGGCAAGGCCGAACGAAGCGAATTCGGCGAGAAAAGAAAGACGATTCAGTGCGTGGACCTGCTCAGTCAGCGACTAGAGGCCGATCGTCATCATCCTTCCGCCTCGGCTCCTGCGACGGACCGTCGGGCAATAACTGCCCGTCTCGTCGATCACGCGTCGCCGTAATGGCGCGCTGCCGCCGCCTCGGCTTCCCGTTGTTTCCCCTTTTCCGGCCACGCCGCTACACCCCTCCCGCCTTCACCGCCCGTCTCGGCCTATAAAACACGACTTCGTCGCCGGTTCACAGCACACTACCCCCGCCCACCCAACCCCACCACGAACTCCAGCGAAAAGAAACACTCGGCGAAAAGAAACAGATGGCGGAGAGGTACCCCCGGTGACCCTGTGGTGGCGAAGGGCTTCAGCCGGCAGATGCTCTAGCCCTGGGAGGCTTAGATGCTCCACGACGCCGGCTACATGGCACCGTCGGACCTTCGCTGCCTACCCGGGTGGAAGCTCAGTGCCGGCGGCGTGCCGGTGTCGTCGGTTCCCGATGCCGGATCCCGAACTCGCTGAAGACCCGGGCAACCTCGTGCACTGGAACAATTCTTCGCCGAGCGCTGGCTCGCCCAGCTCGCCGCCCAAGCGCAACAACGGGGTGGGCCGCCATCGATGGTGGAGTGCGCCTGGACGGACGCTCAACGCCATCCTCAAGCACATCCACGCTGGCGACAACCCCCCGCTGGGCTTCCCGTGTTCGCCAGCACCGACTGGGCAAGGCGCCAGCCACTGGCCAACTGGCTGCCAGGAGAATGGGCAGCCTAAGCTCCTCCTTCTCCGCCGCCTCGCACTCCAGGGATGGGATGTTGTGGTGATGGTACCTTCACGCAATAGGACGCCTCCGCCAAACAAGGATGATTACCGCCGCGTAGACCCCTTAACAAAGAATGCCGAGTTTTATCAGGAAGAAGGGCTCCCTGGTTTTTTCACTGTCGACTTGCCGGCCGATGATGACATGGTCGTAGATGATGAACAAGAAGAAGATGCGGGGATGGAGGAAGACAATACAGAAGATGAAGCTGAGGATGTCCGTGACAAGCAAGACGTGAGTTTGCTAGAGGCGTTCAAAGCAGGCATTGACCTCGATCCAAAGGGACCACCTCCAGGTTTCATTGATGATTATTGGTGCAACGAGCCTGATAGCGATGACGAAACATGTGGTCCAATTACTAATATCGACATAGGCTTCTAATCTATGTAGTATTAATTGTGAGGCTAGCCTTTTTGTAATAACTCTGTGTAATAGTGATTGTCGAGCTGGTTTATTTGTAAGAACTATGTGCTATGTTTGTCATAACTCTATGCTATTTGTTTCTTTACTAATGTTCATCTATTTACATCATTGTTTCTTTCACTAATTTTTATCTATTTACATCTTCGTTGTTTTCACTAATTTTCATCTATTTACATCATTGTTGCTTTCACTAATTTTCATCTATTTACATCATTGCATACTAATAAACTAGTCTTTTCATTGTGTTTGCAGGTGATTGAAACATGACAGGAGGAAAGGGCAAGGGCATTCGAAAAAATCTCAAGGACTTGGCGGACATTGTGATGAATCCGAGTGGTTCAAAAAAAGCATCGGCCTCGAGACGACGTGATAGTCCTCCACCATGCCCTCCCCAGCGGCGTGGGAGGCGTGGGAGGAAGGATCCTAGCGCCCCCCCCCCCCCCCTCCCCCAACCGAGGATGAGGAGGATGCTGCTGACGCTGAGGTGGAGTTGGAGAGTGAGGAGCAGGAGGAGGACCGGGAGGACGAGGAGCAGGAGCCGGAGGGTGGGGAGGATGGGCAGGACCACTCGGAGGATGAGGGGCTAGGGGGTCTACCGTTTGAGGCTGACGACAGCCTAGTTTGGGAGCCGCCAGCGGAGGAGGAATACGTGCCACCCTCCGAAAAAACAAGATGAGGCGAATCCTGGGACAAACTAAATTGCATGCATATGGAATGCCATGTTATTTGTTAACTAGAACATGATTATATCAAATGTAGCAACTTAGTTGTATGAACAAAAAAACGCAAGGCTGATCATGGGGACAACATAGTTGCATAGTTAGGTAATCCCAGATTCTTGTTAAGTAGAACATGAGTATGTATATCAATGTAGCAACTTAGTTGAATGAGAAAACAACACAAGGTGGATCTTGAGACAACTATAATGCATAGTTAGGGTTGGATAAGCGGAGACGATAGGAGAACCACCCGGATTAGAGATCTAGGGTTCGTCCCTTGCTGATCCGAAGCCCAACCACCAACACCGGTCAAGCGTCGCCTAGGAGGACCTCTGCCACCACCCGGCCAGGGGCGCCACCCTGACCGCCGCTCGTTGACGTGCCGGCCTTTCCTGTCCTAGCAGCCCCGGCGGCCGTCAACGGCACCCACCACGCCCAGGCCAAACTTCGTCAGCCGGGCCTGCCGCCACCGTGGCTAGGGTCGGCGGCGAGAGGCGCGGGAGACGGTGCGAAGGGCGGCGCGGTGGGATCTGCCCCCGGCGGCACCCTAGGGGGCACACACGAGGGAAAGGACGTTATGTTTCCGCTAGTATTAGTCCATTTAGATGTAAATTAAGAAACGGAGCACTCAATTCTGCTATCAAAATTTGAATTTGCATGACATTCCACAAGCTGAAGTATTTGATCCAACTGATGTAATGTGTACAATACCCCGAATATTTCGAGATGAAATGGGATGAGTCGTATTTATCTTGAGATACCATTCATTTGATTGGTTATGAACTTCAATGCACAACTTTTTTATGAAAAAATGTCTACATTCAAAGAAATGTGGTATAAAAAATTTGACCTAAAATGTTCGTCCGGCAAACATCAATTCCTAGGTCCGCCACTGAATGATCTTAACTTTATCTAGATTCATATTTATCTAATTAAATATTTAAACTAGTAAACCGTGACAGAGGGAGTATATAAGGTTGACAGCATTAGTATGGACCGGAAGGAGTAATTAGAACTGTTTGTTTTGCATAATTAATACACAACTCACTTTGAAAAAAAAATTGTTTGAAAAAATATCACATCCGGGTCAACTTGTGATGTGCAAAGAAAAACTGGAAACCCCCTGGAGAACCTTGCGCTGTCAAAGAGTGGAATCATCAGACGAGTCAGATGACACGTCGTCGTCAAGGCCTGAGAAGAGGTCCACGCAGAGGTCACCGTAGAAGCGGCCGACGAGCCGGACGAACACCGGGGACCGGAGATTCTCCCAGCAGCCGAGAAGCTCCTCGACGTCCATGAGATCCCCCACCTTGGCCTCCTCCACCAGCATCTCCATCAGATGCCTCTCGAAGCCTCTGCACGCGTCCCCCACGTCTCCTCCGTCGATGCAGGCCGCGGCGACGTCGCTGAGACGATGCACCGCCGCGCTGCTCGGCTTCGTCGGCGCCGCGAACACCGCGGCCGATCCGAGCCGTGCCTGCAGCGCGAGCACCCGCGCGGCCGTGCCCGTCTGCGCGTCGAGCGTCGCCGGCAGCGCGCGCACGGCGCCATTATCAGCCTTGGTGTTCGTCTTCACCGGCGCCGTCGACAAAGCCGCGACCTCGCCGAGCTGGGCCTGGATCGCGAGCACCCGTGCGGCCGTGGTGGTCGCGGCGGGCGTGTCGAGCGAGGGCGACGGCGCCCGCGCGGCGGTTCCGCCGCTGTCGGCGGACGAGCTCCGGGGCGGGCGGTCGCCCACGTCGCCGCGGTCGGCGTCCGATCCCATGGACATGAGCGGCCAGAAGACCGCTCGGACGGAGCTGAAGCTGCTGGCGCGGTGGCGGCGGCGGCGGCGGCGGTTGGTGGTCATCCTGCCGAACGCGCGGCGGAGCAGCGTGGGCTTGGGCGGCTGCGACAGCTGCTGCGCGCGCGGCCGCCTCTTGAAGAGCGCGAGCATGCCGCTGCACGGGCTGCACTCCGAGCTAGACGTCGGCATGGTCGATTGATCGGTGATTGCTGTGAGCTTTACACCGCTTTTTTTGTTGCTGGCGAAGGTCCTCGATCGAGGATCGAGGATAGATTGGGTTGTTTGATTGCTGACTGAAATGTGGGATTCTTATGGGTGCGTGAGTGCGCGTCGATTGTTTGGTTGGGGACTCGGAGGTGGTGTTCACGTATGGAGTAGCTAAGTGGGGGCACACGATCAACTCGAAATCCGGGATTTACAGATGTCGACGCTGCTGCAGAAAAATGTGAGTTCACGATCTTCAGCGGGGTTTAATATGACTTAAACTGGTGAATGGTCGACCAGAAAACAGCACAAAATGAACTGATTTTCTTTTTTTTATGGAGAAATAAAATGATTAACTATGGCTGTGACAGTTGGTTGATAGCCAGCTGCAGCCTGCTTTCGAGACGGAGCTAGAGTAATCGGAGGAGTCGTCCATTGGTACGTGCAAAGCATCAAACTTCTTTGCATAATAATAATTCAAAGTTGTGAATTCGCTGGACGTGTTCTTTTTTGTTTCTAAGGGGAACTTATTTTACTTTGTTATTAGAACAAAAAAAAATTGATGTGACTGAACCTTTTTTTTTTTGGCAGAGTTTGCTATATCTGGGCAATATTTGATGTGACTGAACCTTGGGTTCTGTACATACCGGCCTCTGTAGTTTTAGCACTCCAAATCTAACTTCCATAGGCCGTGCGTACTGTATTTGGGCCTGGGTGAGGTCTTACTGATCTGGCCTTTTTCTGAGCATAGCAAAGAGACTTGCCACCTCAAAAAAAACAAAAAACACTAGTAAGAGACTTCGGTCAATTTATTTGAGGAGTTTGATAAAAACAATGGCATGTGCTGGGCATAACATTTTTAGCATTCTCAAAAATGCAAATTTGGCTTCCCATGTGGGAACTCATCTATCATTGCTATAAAAATCCGGTCATTGCTGCGAAAACATCTCGGATGTTACATTTTTTTTGTGTGTAGCATTTTTTTTCTAGAAATGCAACACAGTTTTGAAACATGTTTCCGCGAAATCTATAAGAACTTGCAAAGTGTAGGAAAAGCCCATTGTGATATTTTGAACACACAAAAACGACATATGCAACAAATCTCATGGTGCACGAACAATGCTAGTAAAGAATGTCATTGTTTTCAACAAAAAACAACAATCGCATCCAACATATGTGCCTGACACACACAATATCACTGAGCTATATTTCCAACATTAGTCGTTTTGTAGCATAAGCCCAAAAATCATTTTCGCAATTTCCTCATGCGTACACAACAAAACAATGCAATCTCATGGCATTTTGATACACTTGTTGTAAATATCACAAAGTTCCATTAAACATTGGCCTCCACCCTTCCCGAGCTCGATGGTGACAAATCCTTCTCATGGGAGCCTCGATGGAGCTGGATCCGACAACCCTGGACCCATCCCCATGGTACCCCATCTTCCCTAAGCATGGAGCACGCGGACTGACTCCGGGTCGGTGCTTCCTTCATGAGACTCCTTGGTGTTGGAAATCTAGGGCGTGCATGTGAGCGGTGGTGGTCTGTGCGCTAGCGGCGGCAGGCCATAGGAGGCATACGACAAGAGGTGGAGGAGCAACCGTGGGCAGAGAAGTTGCAGCAACAGCACTGATGTGTTGAGAAGTACCAGCGGGGCAACAACATCATCCGGGTGCTCTAGTAGCAGCACCTAAAGCGGGAGGGACGAACAATAGTATGACTAAGTGTAGGGGAGGAAGGCCATATGCGGGAGAGGAGCAGGGGTTAGCATGTTGGAGCTTGGCCGAGAGATGTAGGACGTGTTCGGAAATGGTCTCGCTTCGCCAAATCTGTCGACCCTTGTTCTAAGTAATTCTGGTGAGGCGGTGCTATATGCCGCCTGCTCCGGCGTGGTGCGGCCCATTTGGGGCCTTTTTCTTATTTTTTTTATATTTTTCAATCTAAAATCTCACAAATTTGTTAAAACATGATTTTTTTTGCTAAACCATGAAGACTTTCAAAAATCGTGCACAAATTTTACAAATTCATGAAGTTATTTTAGAAAAGCGTGAAACATTTTCCAAAAATTCCAATTTTCAAAGATTTTGAACAATTGTTTTCAAAAAAAAATTCCCGAAAAATCATGAATAGTTTAAAAAAAGGTGAACATTTTATATACTCGTATGATCATTTTTGTAAATAAAAAATAAACAATTTCTAAAATTCTGAACCATTAAAAAAAGAGAAAACAAAAAAGGAAAAAGGAAACAGAAAAAAGTAGAAAAAGAAAACTAACCGAAAAAGACAAGAAGCTAAATGGGCTGGCCCAATGCGGTGACGGGGTGTGCGGCGCGAGCTTCAGCGCCGCATTGGGCAATATATAGCCCATTCTGGTGTAGCTACGTCTGTGTAGCTCCACAGTTCCCGTTGGGCTAGAAGCCCATTTACCTTGGATGTTGCAGTCGAAAGCCAAATTGGCTAGGGCACGTTGGCATTGGTTCAGGAGAGGCTGGTTCCATACCCTAATTAAAAAAAAGGAGAGGCTGGTTCCACGGTCAAGCAGTGGCAGGATAGTCGTAATTTCGCGCCGTCCTAAGTTTTATTGTTCCGAGAATCTTCTAAAAACTCGCTGGGCCATCAATAAAAGGAAATGAGTCTGCTGAAGTTGCTAAAGCCTGAAGCCGGAGGACCTGCGAGCACCCCATGTACTCCCTCTGTGTAGAAATATAAAACGTTTTAGCTGTGTGAAACGAATTATTTAGACGGCTTTTGTGTATATATTCAAAGTGAACCTAATATCTAGATACTGTACATCCGTTGCGACGAACTAAGTGTGCAGCCACGCATGATCGCGTAACGTACAAGCATCGGCCAGCGGCGGGAGTACGTACGTGGCAGGCACTTAATTATTTCTCTCTCGCACTCCCTCGTTTCCTCACCAACTCTCGATTTCCCTAGGATGAGAGCTTTTTTTGCACTCTCGATCGTCGGACGCTGCCGTACGTACGTATCACTACAAAGTCTGCAAGCAGGCGTTGCCAACGCACATCATGATACTACCCGTGATGCCGTGACCATGCATGCCTGATCGATGTGCCATTAATTCTGCAAAGACAAAACGAATGGGACGGCAACGGGACCACAGATATAGTATACCTATCGATATTTGATCGCGAACTTAACAAAGACGTGCCTTATTAACTGTAACTCAGATAGAGAACATATATATCTGGCAGGCAGAATGTAAAACGAGCGTCAATCGGATCTCAGGTTCTCGGCCATAGTACAAGTCATCCACGCCAGATGCATGCATGGTCAGCAATGCTAGCACTACCTTTGTGCTCGTCAGATGCTCCCTAGTTGGGGTCTTCAACACGTAGGGTAGGGGCTTCCCAACCTCCTCCCGCGCTCCCGGTTTGTCCCGTGGCGAGCCGTATCCGGTGCATGCGTCCCGCTGCCTGCCTTGCTTCCCGCGGTCGGTGGGTCGGCGAGAAAAGCCGTCGATCACGTACGCGCGCAGGCGCAGCGAACCACGTACAGGCACGCACACATCTGTGCGTAGGAAACCGAACTGCGTCCGTCGGATTAGATCGGCCCCAACCGTGCCTGCGCGTGCCGGCCGGCCGGTGCAATGCAGATAAGGGATGAAGGGAACCACGTCGCACTCGGCTCGCGGGGCGCGAGAATGGCAGCTTTAAAGCCGCGGGCGTGGCCCGGCACCGAATGGTCGGCCCGCGGACGGGCGCACGCCCAATGGACCGACCGGTCCCCGTCGGACGCAAAACATTCTCCCTGTCTTTTCCCCGATCGATCCATCCAGTGTGATCCACCCTACATGCATGCATGCACCCGCGCTCTGTGAACCCGGATGTGCACCGACCTCTCATGACTCGATCACCTCATTCCTCAACAGGTACCAGCTGTGCAGCCGGTTTCCGTTTATTCAGTACTAAGTACTGTATGATATCGTTTTTCCAACTACCAAAAAAGTATTAAAATGATTGGATTCTTTTGGAAAAGAGACGCAAGAAAAACAAGTATAGACTGGTTAAAAGGACCGTATATTCATGATCTTGAGATCAGAATACATCCCTACTGAAAAATGGCTCTTCAAGTTGTTAACTAAAGATGGGGTGTGACAGACTATCTTTAAGAGAAAATATAAAGGCAACGAAGAAAAAAATTCTGCTTTAGATCTTTTTCTATTTAGATGGATCCGAGACACGTTTTGGGAAGAATACTATCACACGTTTATAGCATTGTTCGTCGTCCCAGGGAGGATACATTAGCATCAGTGTCGGAGTTCTTCTCTCCAAACGTGATGTTCACGATATTTGGTCGGACCACGACTTACCTCTTGGATTACATTGCTACAACGTTAGACAAATGTCCAAGTGACAGCCAGGGTAGATAAATTTGATTAGAACTTAAACAAGAATGGTAAATTCTCCGTTAGTTATTTGTATAACGCGTTAGTTCTGCCCGTTGTACCAATTGTTGATAATAAAATGATCTGGATGATGAAGATACCTTTAATGAATAAATTTTTATCATGGTATCACTACTAGAGAAAGGCTTATGAATAGATTTATTATCAGTGGAGTATTTTTTTGAATATGCTCCACTGATAGTTATCAGTGGCGCATTTAAAAATATGCTCCACTGATATTTTGTCTAACCAATGGCGCACATCGCAAATAATGCGCCTCTGATAATGTGGGCCCGGCATCCTGAAGGGTTGTAGACCAAATATCAATGCCGCATATGGACATATGCGCTATTGATATTCTTCTCACCAATGGCGCATTTTGTACTACATGCGTCATTGATAATTATGTGGGCCCCACCTAGACCCCACCACTCAGAAAGGTGACAGGATTATCAATGGCGCATTTTGAAGATGCGCCACTAGTATTGTTTTTCCAATAGCGCATGTTATAAAAAATACGGCACTGATAAATCTATAGTAGTGAGAATCGTCAACATGTTGATTTTATTGGTTTTATTTGCGATTGCTAGATGCTTTTATTTGCGACTGCTAGATGATTGGTCCAGGACTTTACCCACCACGACCAGGTCCAAATCCATCTAAGGTTCGTGCGGGGACTGGTGCGGGCCCAAGACAGACTAGTAGATCCATCTAATCCCGATGGGTTCTCTTCTCCCCTGTCTTCCCATCTCGATTCCCCTCCTCCCGAGCGAGCGCAGCTCAGCCCCTCTCCCTATGTCACCCCGCCGGCCAACCCAACCCCTCAGCACGCCGGCCTCCCAGCCCCGCCGCTCGCCGGCGTATCTCCGGCTCCCTCTCCCACACCGCCATCCCACACCTCCAAACGCGACGCCCCGCATGAACCCTAGCTGCTCCCCTGCCATCCAGCGCCACCGCCGACGCATCCCAGCCACGCGCCCCCATCTCCTGGTGCACCGCCTCCCCCACCGTCCAGCCACACGGCGCTGCCCCAATCCGGCTGCTCCCGGCCGTCGGTCCGGTGAGCTCCTCCCGTCCCGCTCCAGCGCCCATCCATCCGGTAGAAGGACACCGACCTCTTCCTCTAGGCGCGCCTCCGCCATTGTGACGAGAGGGAGGCCGACCTGCTGCTTCTGCTGCTGCTCTCCTCCGACGCAGCGGCGACGATGTCGGAGATGGCGGGCTTTCACCAAACTGCTGGTCGACCCCGGCTCCGCAGCACGACGGTGAGCACTGCGGTGGCGCAACCTCCCTTCACCTCATGTCCATTTCGCTCTAGCTGATGGAACACTATTTTTTATTGTGTGCAAGTGTGGCGAGAAGCCTAGCTAGCTTTGGATGGCGGTAGAGCCCAAGGCAACAGTGATGGCGAGGATGGCCGACGGGGATTCAAGAACCACGACTTGGTCCACACGGAAGGACGCCGGTTACTGGAACGACTATGGTGACTGCTAGGGTGCTGCCTTCACTAGTAAATCTGTGTTGTTTTGGATGCCCGTGAATCACAATGGTTATTGTAGCAAAGGTCGCTGCTAGTTTGGGCCTAAGCATTGCAAATTCAGCATTCTGTCTAGCTTGTGTTGAGCTAGGTAGGAGCCGGCGAGTGTTCGTTTTCAATATCCTAAACTTTGACCTTTTATTCATCTCATTTGTTAAAATGGAGTTTTCCTTAGCTCCATGCTAAATTAAGTATGATTTAGTATGACATAAATCCGGGCATGTAGAAGTTTCTGAATCTTAGTAATTCAGGTGTACTAGAGTTCTAGATAATCTTATTTCTCAATTTATGGCTAGATTTATGTACTCATGTATTAACACTCATGAATAAATCTGGAGTACATGTTTTCTGATTACATGCCTATATAGACAAGCAATTATGTACCTTTCATGCATATGTAAATTTACAACTGCAAAGCATACCAACACAAGGCAGTAGCACTAGCACTACTTGAGAATTTATTCAACGACATTCCATGTCACTTGCCACTGAGATGTTAATGTTGAATAAATAAATAGATTCCGTAAGATGTTATTGTTAAATTCTCAACTTGATTTGTTTGCGTTAAACACCATTGTTTTTTATTGTCAGGTTCATGCTTCATATCTTATTTATATTTATATGTAGCAGCACATTTTGTTATGCCATGTTCAGAGCCTTGAGCAGGACAACTAGAAACTAGCAAAACTGAATCCCAATGTATCCCAATATTACATGCCTCAACAGGTCATGATTTTGTCTTTTATCATTGTTTGTTGGCTTCTCCAATTCTTTTCCTAGCCAATAAGTATTCAACTGATGTTAAAAAAGGTGGATATTTTGAGGCATGCGTGGGGAACCTTCTCGCCCTGTTGATGTTAATCTAGCTGTTTGTCGACTCCTTGAAATGATGCATACTACCGAGTTGATGGAATCATACACTAGGGATGTAAAAGATATTATCAATCAGTATCAAACTAGCTTTCTTTGAAGTTATAGAAACTATGGTATCAGTCTATTGCCCTACTTTTTACTGCCTCCGTTCCATAATGTAAGCCTTTTTAGCAAGTTGTTTTACCTTTCTAAAAAGGCTTATATTGTGGAACAGAGGGAGTACTAGTGTAACTTATGGTGGGTCTACATGTGGAAAGGATTATGATACAGTGTGTTGATGTTTCTCATTGCAATTCTCTTTGTGCTGATCTGGTTTAGTCTTGTTAGCCATATAATTCTCCTAAGATAGTTAAGGAGATATTTTTGTAGCACCATACTGCAGGTGTACATGTAGTCAAGGTGGATTGTTCCTTGCATCTTGATATGTGTTGCTGATATTTTGCTTAAAGAAATCCCCACAGTTTTGCTGAAAGCTTTTAGATATGCTGCAGGTAATACATCACTATATTCAGGATTTTGTATGAGAAACTAAAATCCGTTATTCCATGTCATTGTTGGTAATAAGCAATATAATAGCTTTTAAGTAAAAATAGAGGACTAGCTAGCTGGTTATATTCCATGTTACTGTTTTTCCATGACAATAGAGTATTTATTATGAGGTTCTGAACTTTTTTTCTGTTTGCTTTAGATTCGGGGAATTGTTGAAGGACTTTATCAAGGATGAGGTGCTTCAGAATGGTAATAACAATATTTTCTTAGTAGAGGAGCATGTAAACAATGATGTATTTTCTTATTTTAGTTGACATGTCAATTTTCTATGAGCTTAGAAGAGTTCTAGACATTGCTCAGCTTCCGAAAAACAATATTCTTATATTTACCTGATTGATTTATTTTTGTTCTTTCAGTTAGAATACAGAATATAATTTCCCTACTCTGATGGTCTTGTTGTGAACTCATGCTTTAGTTTGGCCCCAAGGTTTTTCATTCCTTGCTCTTGACTTTATAAGTTAGCTTATTATAGTTGCAAATGAATTAGGTTTATTTCTCATCCTTTGATATACTGTATTGCATTAGTGTATTTGAATAGTTAAGTAAAACCTGAAATCAGGAATGTGTTTATTTGCTGCCTGACTAGACCATTGACAGCTACAATGTACCTACACTCATTCTATCCTGTAAGTTGGAGTAGCCCTTGAAATTAGTGATGTTTCTGTAGCTTTGCTTGTTTTTTGGAAAGAACATTGGAAGCTTGTACTGTTGGCCGTATCATATCCTCATTTGCCTCCGTACTATGACAATTACTGTTTTTGTTTTTTGGTCTGCTATTACAAGTTGGAGCTAAACAAAGGAAGTAACCTATGTACACTTCATATGTACCTTGTGTAAGCACCTCCTAGGTGAAAAGAGGAAAAGAATGAAGACCCTGATCGCGCCCTCGGTCTTGCTCACCGTCATTGCGGTTGCACTCTACTTGATCATATAGTTTAGGGCCGGTGACCAATTTATTAGTGTAATGTGAGACGATATCAACTTGTATCCTCCAACACTTGTGTAAATAATTCAGCCACATGTCACTATATCGGGTTCTAGTTGATTTGATGACTATAATTGTGTTTGTAATATCTCTGTTTCGATAAACTATGTAGAATGCATCATTTGTACTACTTTCTACAGCTATTTTTGTATAATACCCTGTATAATACACTATATACCTGTATAATATACAGTATAATACCAGTAACAATACCAGGGAAGAGCTGTATTGAGTTATCTTGTTGTAAATATCAGTGGTGCATCTGCTAAGTTACCAGTGGCGCATATGTTATCAGTGGCGCATTATGTAGAAATGCTCCACTAGTAAAATATCAATGGCGCATATTGAAGATGCGTTGATACATTGCAAATGTATCTATAATTTTTGATGTTCCATGCTTGGTTTTATCCACTTTCTTGTGTTTTGTCCACACTTTGGAGTACTTTTCATATGATTTCTTGGACTAACCTATTAACAAGAGCCATAGTGCCAGCTGCCTGTTTCTGCTGTTTTTGGTTCCAAGAAAGTCAGAAAATGAATATTCTCGGAATTGGACGGGACAAAAGCCAAAGTGCCTATTTTTCCGGAAGTCATCAGATGCCAGAGTACGAGACGGAGAGAGGCCAGGGGGCCACCACACCACCTGGCCGCGTGGCCCAGCCTGGCCCGCGCCAGGGGGTGTTGTGGCCGCCTCCGGCACCCCCTCGGCATCCCTTCCGCCTATAAGATGCCCTCGGGACAAAAAATCTAAGTACCCGATCAAAAATCCATGAAAGAGTCTGTAGCCACCGTCATCTCCATCCCTAGATCGGGAGGGATCTGAAGCTCTTCTCGACACCATGCCGGAGAGGGGAATTCACCCTGGAGGCCTTCTTCATCACCATGCAAGCCTCCGGTGTGATGCGTGAGTAGTTTATTCTTGGACTATGGATCCATGTAGTAGCTAGATGGCTGGGTCTCCTCCTTTGTGTTTTCATGTCTAGATCTTGTGAGCTCCGTTCATGATCAAGATCATCTATTTGTAATTCTGTATGTTGTGTTTGCGGGGATTCGATGGATATTGAGATGCTATTTCAGATTGATTATTGATTCTATCATGTCTTTGTTATTTGTGATCTTGCATGCTTTCCGTTGTTAGTAGCTATCTTGGCCAAGTAGATGCTAGCAACTCCAAGAGTTAGTATTTATGCTCGATAGTGGGTTCATGCCTCTGGTATTCTGGGGAAGTGACATAAATCTCTAAGGTACTAGATGTGCTGTTGCAACTAGGGAGAAAACAACAATCCTTTGTTCATAAAACAATCATATTGTTTACTTTACACGCAGTTCGTAAAGCAATAATCTGTTGCTTGCAACTTAATACTAGAGGGGGTTCGGATGATAACTTGAAGGTGGATTATTAGTCATAGATGCAGTTGGATGGTGGTATATGTATAATGTTGTAATGCCCAATCAAGTCTCAAAGGAGTCAAGATGATTAGTATATGCATGTATTGCTTTCTCGATGTTTGTCAATTGCCCCGCTGTAATTTGTTCACCCAGCATGTTATCTATCTTAAGGAGAGCCACCTCTAGTGAACTATGGATCCCGGTCCTTTCTTTTACATACAATCTACAAACTGTTTACTGCTTTGTGTTTACTTTCTGCAAACTATTACTTCCTTCCATTCGATACGTTTAATCCTTTGTTTTCCGCAAAACACGGTGAGATTGACAACCTAATCGCAAGTTGGGGACAAAGTTCTGTGGTTGTGTTGTGCAGGTCTCTATGTTGCTACTAGCACCAGTAGTGCGCCCTGCCAAGGCTCAGCTAGAAACACCTTTGGGGTGTTTTCTTGCTCCTAGTGGTTCAATTAAACCTTGGTTTCATAACTGAGGGAAACTTGTTGTTGTGCTCATCATACCTTCCTCTTGGGGTTCCCAACGAGCTCTACATCAACACCGCACCATCACTTTTCTGGCGTCGTACACTGAGCCATCAAGCATTTTTCTAGCGCCGTTGCCGGGGAGTTAAGGACATCTTCACAAGGGGAGTCCCTCATAACCAATCTCTTTACTTTGTTATTTTTGTTTTGCTTAGTTTTCTTTTTGCTTTGTTTGCTTGTTTCTTTCTCAAAAACACAAAAAATTTAGTTTTACTAGTTTTCTTTCTTATTTGAAAACACATAAAAAATGACTACTCTTGAAAACACTAAGTTCTGTGACTTCACTAGCACCAACAACAATGATTTCATGAGCACACCTATTGCTCCACCTGTGCCTAAAGATACTTTCTTTGAGATAAAACCTGCTTTACTCAATGTTGTTATGAGAGAACAATTTTCTGGTATTGGTAATGAAGATGCTGCTTCCCATCTAAATAACTTTGTTAAACTTTGTGAGATGCAAACGCATAGGGATATAGATGGAGATATTATTAAGCTGAAATTTTTTCCTTTCTCTTTGAGAGGAAAAGCTAAAGAATGGTTGAATTCCTTGACTAGGAATAGTATTGATTCTTGGACTAAGTGCAAAGATGCTTTCATTGGAAAATACTATCCTCCTGCTAAGATTATATCTATGAGAAGTGAAATAATGAAGTTTAAACAATCTGATAATGAGCATGTTGCTCAAGCTTGGGAAAGAATGAAATCTTTGGTTAAGAATTGTCCCATTCATGGACTAACTGCTTGGATGATCATCCAAACTTTTTATGCAGGATTGAACTATTATTCAAGGAACCTATTGGATTCTGCTGCTGGAGGTACCTTTATGACCATCACTTTGGGTGCTGCAACAAAACTTCTGGACAATATGATGGTTAATTATTCTGAATGGCATACTGAGAGAGCTTCACAAGGTAGGAAGGTAAATTCTGTTGAGGAAACCTTCTCCTTGAGTGATAAGATTGATATTATTATGTCTATGCTTGTTAATGAGAAAGCCCATATTGATCCAAATAATGTTCATTTAGCCTCCTTGGTTGCTCAAGAAGAGCAAGTTGATGTGAACTTCATAAGAAATAACAACTTTGGCAATAATGCTTATAGGAGTAATTTTGGTAACAACAATTATAAGCCATATCCTCCCAACAATGGTAATGCTTATGGAAATTCTTACAACAATAATAGTAGTGCTCCCTCTGAACTTGAAGTTATGCTTAAAGAGTTTATTACTAAACAAACTGCTTTCAATAAAACTATTGAGGAAAAACTCTCTAATGCTGAAAGAAATATAGCATCATTGGCTGAAGCTCAATCTTCTTTGAATAAAATGGATGCTAAACCTGAAACTAATGATAATCCCTTTGCAGCTACTAATGCCATACAAGTAAGAATTGATAAAAATGTTAGACTATTAGCTGAATTACATGCTAAGTGGGAAAGAGAAGATGAAATTGCTAGAAATATTAGTGTTTCTACTATTACCACCACTAGTGTTGAGGCTAGTAATAGTTCTACCACTTTAGATGATAAGTATGGTTTTGATCTTGATGGTTGCAATATCTCTGAAGTTATTAAGTTCCTACAAAAGCTTGCTAAAAGTCCTAATGCTAGTGCTATGAACATAGTCTTTAGAAAACACATTACTGATGCTCTCATAAAGATTAAAGAAGAAAAGATGAAACATAAAGCTTCTATTCCTATAAAATAAGAAGATGGTTGGGAACCCATCATTAATATGAAAGTGAATGACTTTGATTTCAAAGCTTTATGTGATCTTGATAGTAGTGTTTCTATTATACCTAGAAGGATTTGTGATATGCTTGATTTGCCTCCACTTGAAGATTGTTATTTGAATGTCCCACTTGATGATAATGCTAAAAAGAAACTCATAGGGAGTCTTAATGATGTTCTTATTATGGTTAACAATGCATATGTCCCCGTTGATTTCTATGTTTTGGATGTTGAATGCAATACTTCTTGTCCTATTACTTTGGGAAGACCTTTTCTTAGAACTGTTGGTGTCATTATTGATATGAAATAAGGCACCATTAAATATCAACTCCCACTCTAGAAAGGTATAAAACACTTTCCTAAGAAGAGAGAGAAGATTTCTTTTGCTTCTCCTATGAAAACAAAATTTGGTTTTAATGCTTCTTCATTTGAGAACACTTGATTCTTTTTCTTGCTTCTTATGTCTAACTTATAGGCGTTAAAGAAAAGTACTTATTGGTGTTAGAGTACGTATACACGTATAGGCTAGAGATAGACTAGGACTCTACTTCTTGTACTCCAAGTCTCCACCTACCCCCTTGTAACTCTATATAAACCCCACAAGGGTAATTGCAATAAAACACAATATTCTAGAGATTCAATATTTTTTCCACATGGTATCAGAGCGGTTAGCCTGACGGCGCCGATCCTAGGTTCTTCCATCACTTCCGCAACGCGCCGCCCCGGGGAGATTACTCCTCGAGGGCACAGCATCCGGTCTCGATCAAAGATCGGATCGGTTCCATAGAATATTTTAGATAAATTTCAAAATTTCCCAATTTTCTTAGATTAGATTCAATTAGCCAAATAAATCTGTAGGTCCATGATCTCCAAGCTCCGATGAAAATCAGCTCGTCTTGCAGGCGGATATGCGTCCGTTCCGAGCAGAAGCCTGACATCGCAAGTATGTGATTAAGCGCGCGGGGCTCCACAAGGATCCAATCTCTGGAGGGGCGACATCACGTCTCCAGAGCATCTGCTCCAAGAAATCAAGCACACCGTCCATGTTGACGTGCAGGAACCACGGTCCTTGTAATACAAATTGCATGCATGTATTAGCATATTTAATCTGGGATTTTATAGTCCTTTCCGGTGCATCGATCTGCCACAGCAGTCTACACCAAGGCGAGGACTCCATCTAGCATCGTTACCGCGTGCTGGACTGCGCAACTACACTAACAATCTACGATCGGCAAAAACATCACCAGATATGCGCTACATCGATGCGACTACATCGATACCAAGATTTGCACTACATCGATGCGACTACACTGACACCAAGATCTGCATTGCATCGACGCGACTACACCGACACCAAGATCTACACTGCATCAAACCAGACTACATCGGCCCGAACATCTACGTCAAGCTGTACGACTACACCAAGATCTTCATCGAGTTCTACATCGCCAACAAAAATCATCGCCAAGGTTTACATCACGTGGTCTAAAATCGTTGTCGCCGCGACATCACAGCGCTCTGCTAGGGCGATCACATGATCGCCTCGCCCGCCTGGTCAAAAACCCGCCGCCGTCGTCGATCCTATGCGATCCGCTGTCGTCGCCATAAAACCTTGCCGCTGCCGCTTGCCTTGTGCCCTGGCCGCCGCCTCAAAAACCCTACAACCGAAAACCTTCCGCCGCCGTAGATCTCTGCCGCCGCCGCACAAAAAACTGCCGCCGCCGCACTATGACCAAGAAACCCGCCGCCGCAGATTCATGTCGCCGCCGCATGAAAACCTAAAACCCTACGACAAAAACCGCGCAAATTTTTGCGCCTTCGGCGTGGCTATAATGACCACGACAACCTCAACCACAGTTACATCATGATCGGCTACCTCGACATCGATATCAAGAACAACGTCTACAGCAACTCAAGAACTCCAGTCAACAACGTCCACGTCGTTACTTGCGTCCACGCCACTACTGCTGTGTCTGCGGGAGGGAAGAGAGGCACCAGAAGGGGATGCAGTCACCGCCCCTAGGTGCCAGCCGTGATCATGTCCACGCAGGTGATGATGACAAGAAGATGAAGACGACGGAAGCGCAAGACTTCAAATCCAGTCGCAAGCGTCTGCTTCACTCCTGCTCCGACTGAGAGGGATGTTAGAGTACGTATACACGTATAGGCTAGAGATAGACTAGGACTCTACTTCTTGTACTCCAAGTCTCCACATACCCTCGTGTAACTCTATATAAACCCCACAGGGGTAATTGCAATAAAACACAATATTCTAGGGATTCAATATTTTTTCCACAATTGGGAGATAACCCAAAAGTTTTAGATGAGTCTTAGAAGTTATTACCTCTGTAATAACCTCTCCTTATCCTTTTATTTGCTTTTTGTGCCAAGAGTAACCTCTAATGAGAGAGAAGTAATGATTGAGAAAGTTGTTGTCCCGAAACAGATTTCTGTGCTTCACCGTAAAAATTGTGTAAAATCTCTGTACATCTTTTTGAGGCGTGAATTTTTGTGCTTCTGCCCAGGTTGTTATCTAACTTTTGTTAGTTCAACACTTTTTTATTTGAAAAACAGAAGGTCTTCGAAAAAATTTATCTTTACCTGCTGGTCTGTTTTGACAGATTTCTGTCATTTTCTGCATTTGCTTCTTGTTGGTTCCTTTTTGAGTTCTTTTGGGGAATTGAGCTTTTTGAGGGAAGTGCTACAGTAGCTAGTGTTCTAATGGAAATTTATTTGGTGTTAGAACTGAACCTTAAGACTTATTATCTTGAGTGCACTAATGTTGCTAATAAAGATTGTGTGAAGTTTTGTATGAAGGAAAATTTTCAGGTGTATGGAAGGAATGAGTAATGAGATGAAGAATGGACTAAAGCTCAAGCTTGGGGATGCCACGCGTGTTACCCCAAGAAATATCCAAGAATTACAAGCGTCAAAGCTTGGGGATGCCCAAGGCATCACCTTCTTCATCAATATAAATCCCAGGTTTCTTCCAAACGCTTCGTTTTTATTGTTTTATACACAATTGTGTTGATTCTTGGAGCGTCTTCTTTTTCGTTTTCGTTTTGTTTTTCGTTTGCTTGGTTTTCTTAGTTTGCTGAATAAGTTGGTTGGACCCCCTCTTTCATACATTGGTTTGCAAATAGTTTGGTTTGGTTTGGAAAAGAGTAGGAAAGTCCATGCTTATGTGGTAAAAAGAGCTCGTTTTTGACTGTGGCCTATGCTTTGTCATGCCATGCTTGATATTTTTTTGGTTTTATGCTTAGTATCATTTGCTGTAGCATGACTTGTTATAAACAATTGAGATTGCTTAATGTGCCTTGGATGAATCATGCGTTGTTTTAGCATATTAAAGCATAGTATAGTGGTATTCTCCTTTGATGCTTTATTTGGGTTGACTTGGCGCATGCTCACACCATGTTATGACTATCTCAAGTCACCATAGCCTTTATGATCCTTTAGTTTTCAACTTGTAGTATCACTTTATGCTTTGATCAATGATGTTTTGTCGCTCTGCATGATTATGGCCATTATTGCTCTCTTAGTTTGTCGCTTCCAGTCTTTTGCTAGCCTCCACAACCAAATATGAGTTCCACTCATGCATCCAACTCTCTAAACCAAGTTATTCCAAAGAGTCCATCATACCTACCTACTAGCTTATGCTATGCCAAGTATATTCATGATTTTGTTTATCTTCTAAATTAAACTTGTTATAAGAAAACTAGTGATTAAAGCTCTCACAAACTTGATGGCACACTTTACTTTTCTTGCCCTTAATAAACTTGAACCATGGTGTTGTCTATGTTATATATGAATGCACTTATTTGTTGGAAATTAGCAGAACCATGCTTTCATGGGGAACACTTTCAACATTGCACTTGGTACTTATACCTAAAGGATTTATGCACTAGCCAATTATCCCAAAAGACCGATCTGATGGAAAGGGGCTAGGCAGTATATTTATATTTAACACTCCCCCTCACGTCTAGCGTGGGATAGGAGTAGGCCGCAGGATCTTTTTTTCCTTTTTTAATACTGCGTGAGCAGGGTCTTGAACTCAAGACCTCTTGGCTCTGATACCATAAAGGATTTATGCACAACCAATTATCACAAAAGACCGATCTGATGGAAAGGGGCTAGGCAGTATATTTATATTTAATACTCCCCCTCACGTCTAGCGTGGATAGGAGTAGGCCGCAAGATCTTTTTTTCCTTTTTTTATTACTGCGTGAGCAGGGTCTCATGCTCTTTTGTATATGGATGTCGTCGGTGTGAAATGAAAGGGGAGCTTGTAAGTCCATAGAGTTATGTATATGTGTTAGAGAAATGCCTGGGTCACTGGTCTAATCCATGCTGACATGGTAGAAACCTGCAGCATAACCATAATGAGCTGTCTATGAAGCATTCTTCTTATTAAAAAAGAATCCTATATTGAGAAAAAAAAGAGAAAAGAGAAAAAAAAGAGATTATGAAAATAGGAAAGAGAGAAAAAAGCACCATATTCCCATGGTAAATAAGAAGATTGTTGAGATGCTCGTTGTCTTCTTGCCTTGTCATTTTGATATGGGGATTCTTCCGTATCATCGGGCAAGGGGTACCCCGTTGGCGGTTCTCTATGATACACATGTACTTACAATGACAAGAACTTACAGGTGACTAAACTTGAGTAGCATGAGGAGCGACCTCATATACAAGGGACATAAGATTTCTAACTTATACTTCGTCAAGCATGTACACCATAGTTTGTTCACTTTAACCTTAATCACTTCAAGATGCTTATGATAGGGGCAATGAGAGCTGAAAGCTATAAGTACCATAATTTTTCGAAGCTCTTTATGAGACTTGAATCCCTACTTCCTTTTATAAGAAGGCTTTTCTTTCACCATTATATTGAGTCTCCATCTTCTACCTTTATGCACCTACTTTGAGAGCATAGTGGCTATTCTTAGTTCTATGTGTATTGTCTCAATACTAGTTGATTGATGCATAACTTGATATTGCTTGTTTAAAACTTTTGTATCTAGTCACTCTTATGAACTTTGAAGGTGTCCTATGCATTTATATTTGCTACTCTATGAGGGACAAGTGAATACTATTATGCTATGTTTTCTTTATGTGAAACAAACAAACGTCTTGCAAAGCATTGTTATTCATAAATCTTTTGTTTATACCTTTTCATGTTGCATCATAGTTTCTTTGTCTTATTGCTAGAACTTTGTCTTTCATGCTATGATTGAAGTACTATGATCTCAGTTTTGAATGTTTTACAAATACTTTGATCAAGTCTTTGATGGTGCATGTCACCTCAAAAATTATTCTTTCTTTTTATCACTTACCTACTCGAGGACGAGCAGGAGTTAAGCTTGGGGATGTTGATACATTGTAAATGTATCTATAATTTTTGATGTTCCATGCTTGGTTTTATCCACTTTCTTGTGTTTTGTCCACACTTTGGAGTACTTTTCATATGATTTCTTGGACTAACCTATTAACAAGAGCCATAGTGCCAGCTGCCTATTTTCTGCTGTTTTTGGTTCCAAGAAAGTCAGAAAATGAATATTCTCGGAATTGGACGGGACAAAAGCCAAAGTGCCTATTTTTCCGGAAGTCATCAGATGCCAGAGTACGAGACGGAGAGAGGCCAGGGGGCCACCACACCACCTGGCCGCGTGGCCCAGCCTGGCCCGCGCCAGGGGGTGTTGTGGCCGCCTCCGGCACCCCCTCGGCATCCCTTCCGCCTATAAGATGCCCTCGGGACAAAAAATCTAAGTACCCGATCAAAAATCCATGAAAGAGTCTGTAGCCACCGTCATCTCCATCCCTAGATCGGGAGGGATCTGAAGCTCTTCTCGACACCATGCCGGAGAGGGGAATTCACCCTGGAGGCCTTCTTCATCACCATGCAAGCCTCCGGTGTGATGCGTGAGTAGTTTATTCTTGGACTATGGATCCATGTAGTAGCTAGATGGTTGGTTCTCCTCCTTTGTGTTTTCATGTCTAGATCTTGTGAGCTCCGTTCATGATCAAGATCATCTATTTGTAATTCTGTATGTTGTGTTTGCGGGGATTCGATGGATATTGAGATGCTATTTCAGATTGATTATTGATTCTATCATGTCTTTGTTATTTGTGATCTTGCATGCTTTCCGTTGTTAGTAGCTATCTTGGCCAAGTAGATGCTAGCAACTCCAAGAGTTAGTATTTATGCTCGATAGTGGGTTCATGCCTCTGGTATTCTGGGGAAGTGACATAAATCTCTAAGGTACTAGATGTGCTGTTGCAACTAGGGAGAAAACAACAATCCTTTGTTCATAAAACAATCATATTGTTTACTTTACACGCAGTTCGTAAAGCAATAATCTGTTGCTTGCAACTTAATACTAGAGGGGGTTCGGATGATAACTTGAAGGTGGATTATTAGTCATAGATGCAGTTGGATGGTGGTCTATGTATAATGTTGTAATGCCCAATCAAGTCTCAAAGGAGTCAAGATGATTAGTATATGCATGTATTGCTTTCTCGATGTTTGTCAATTGCCCCGCTGTAATTTGTTCACCCAGCATGTTATCTATCTTAAGGAGAGCCACCTCTAGTGAACTATGGATCCCGGTCCTTTCTTTTACATACAATCTACAAACTGTTTACTGCTTTGTGTTTACTTTCTGCAAACTATTACTTCCTTCCATTCGATACGTTTAATCCTTTGTTTTCCGCAAAACACGGTGAGATTGACAACCTCATCGCAAGTTGGGGACAAAGTTCTGTGGTTGTGTTGTGCAGGTCTCAACGTTGCTACTAGTACCGGTAGTGCGCCCTGCCAAGGCTCAGCTAGCAACACCTTTGGGGTGTTTCCTTGCTCCTACTGGTTCGATTAAACCTTGGTTTCATAGCCGAGAGAAACTTGTTGCTGTGCTTATCATACCTTCCTCTTGGGGTTCCCAACGAGCTCTACATCAACACCGCACCAACACTTTTCTCGCGCCGTACACTGAGCCATCATGCGCCACTGGTTGTCTCATTATCAATGGCGCATATTTGATATGCGTCATTGATAGTTAATTATCAGTGGCGCAACAGTAGTGGCGCATTCCATATGCAGAACTGATAACAAAAAATATGCTCCACTAATAGGGAATTCTCCACTAGTGTATATTTGCCGGGGGATTAGTCTTATAAAAGATAACAAAATTGGCATGGGAATGTTAAATGTGTTTTTGTCATCATGATGAAACAATTAAACGTTCGTTTTTCCAATGTGTATTACACGTACGTACTAGTGTACTACACAGGCCCGGCCCTGGGGCAGGGCTGGCGGGGCAGCCGCCCCAGGCCCAAGAAAATCAGGGGGCCCAGGTACCTGTGTTCTGTAAACGCCTAGCTTTTGTTCATTTCCCAGGGTACGCAGCAGGAAGCCATACAGGCCATCACAAGAAAAAATAGGCAGAGCCCACGAATGCCTGAGAAGAGCTTGTCCAGACCCATGTCGTGTATACCTCTACTTGAGTCCAGGCCGAGGGGACGATTTATCTGATAGACGAGTCTACTCTTACATCCTCATGCTCCTGTTCATCCTAGTCCCGATCTATGATTTCTTCGGCAGATCCCAAACATCGACAACCTGACCTTGGGTGTCCTATGTAGCTACGCTCATGGGAATACAAGCCGGGCAGCCACCGCAACATGATCCCAGAGAACATAAAAGTATGTCCAATTCTTTTGCCCGTGACCTAATTTTTGCATAATTTATGGATGGACAATTGATTTACAAAGAATTATAAGTGGCAATTAAAAATTGAGCCTTCTTTGGTGCACAAGGGTCATTAATAATCAAGTGATCGTATAGTACTTTAGCGATATAGTATATTATTGGAATTTGTGGTTTTCAAGTTTAAAATCATGATCGAAACCTTTGTATTTAGTTGGTCTAGTATGCTAGTAGGTTTGTACCTTTGCACTCAATTTATATTTCTAATCTGCAAGAAAAGAATGAAATTGATACTGCTACTGTACACCATATATATGCAAATATTTAGGTGGAGGTCTTCTCCCCCCTATGAACATTCGGGAAAAAGAATCTAGATCGTCACGAAATTTGAATCTAGGAATCTAAATTTTATTTTTTATAAAATTACCATATAATCCTTTTCAGGGCCTAAATTTTTAGTTTTATCCCGGGACTCAAAAATCTCAGGACTGGCCCTGGAACTACACGAACGCACAAAACGGAATGAACGACCGATCGGACGACCGTAGGACGTGGGATGTTTAATCGGTCCACCCTACGCGCGCGTGCATGCATACTGTCGCATCATCCGTCTGCCAGCCACCTGCTGCAACCGTATTAAACCGTTGCATGCTCAAGTAGCAGCTGTTTGGTTGCAGAGGATATGGCATGCACCGCCGCAAAGGTGGACACACAACACAAGTATTGTATTGTTCCACTTCCACACGTGTACATGCGTGGTTCCATGAGCAAAGCTAGGTTAGGAGATATAGTTAAACTAAATGAATATGTAATCTATTTGCATGTGCCGGTCCCACAAGCCACAAGGCCACAGCAAACCACGTTCGGTGCCCGAGCGTTGCAATGAGATATATGACCTAGCGATTCTTGCAACAAATGAGGTGTAACTAGGAATTTAATGAGTTGCAATTAGTTTACAATTAAGAATTTAAACAAATTTTATAAGTTGAGATTAGTTTGCTACCAAGAATTATCACAAAATAATAGAATGATATCAGCGACTTAGACATAATTAAGAATCAGCCGGTTTGAGATATAGACTCACCCGTCGCGTCGTATCATGGCGCGTAGTCGCGTCGTATCTCCTATGTCAGCATGTCGCATAGTAGTACACTAGATTACTCGCTGCATGCATGATTAGCGCCACTAATGATCTCACGACGGAAGCTTCCACATACACATAAAATAAAGTCGGCATTTCGGAATAATGATGGCACTCGAGCAAGATTTGCAAAGCCACAATCATGGCACGCGCCCGAGGGTCTCACTAAATTCCCTTTGGTTTCTTGTTTATTATTCTCTCCAGCCGACCAGTCCTGCTCGTACCTAACATACACAAGTCGCCACCCTCCACCCTGCCTAGCTACCTCATCCCTACCTCATCCGCAGTACTCCAGTACCGCACTGTACTACCCACTACCCAGATAGAAACTAACTTCAGGGTCTTGTTCTGTCCTTTGTTTCTACGTACTTCTTTCCCGTTCCTTGTGTTGGCTCTACGCACATACTAGCAGCCACTAGACCTGTGGTTGCTCGGTCGATCCCCGCAAATCTGGGACTGCTAATCGCCAATTCGGCATCGCTCGGGACGAGCTAACTTGGTAAGTACCAGCAGCTACCACCGGTGGATTGGATTAGATTGGATTGGATTGGATTGGATCGGATCGTTCCGCGCGCGAGACGAGATCGATGATCTCGTAGCTAGCTAGTGTCCCCGCAACCACTGGCAGGCGGAGGCGATCGGTCGTCCGGCAGGCAGAGCGCGAAATCATGAGCGCGATCATAGGCACTAGTACAGAGAATGATTCGTGCCACTGGTTTAAGCACCTTTAACCTGAGCTGGTCAAATCAGAATTATATAGCACTCCTATATCAGTAATGTATCTGTACGCCGTGGGAGAAAGACGAGTCTGAAGCTCGGTATATGTAGAGCCGTGGATACGTACGAGTACAGAGTATTGGGCTGCAGTAAGAAAGACGGCGTGAAGAACTTATTCAAATCAGTAGTGCTATCTGAATATCAAATCAGTACTTGGTCTGCGCTGCATGTATACCTTTTTTTTTGTTTTTTTTTTGAACGGAGCATGTACACCTAGTTGAACTCCCGGGAGCGGCAAGGACTGTAGAGCTCACAGCTTTTGTAGCCTCGCTCTGCCTGCTGACAGGAAACAAATGCACGGCAGGGACCCGTTGCTCATCCGTTTTACTGTTGCACATGTTATCTTCTTTCTGGAACCGCAAGCTACAGTGTGGGATCGAAAAGCTTCTTCATGCCACGCTAGCTGCACGGTCAAATTGACACTCTGTAATTAAGCAACCAAACTGCTACTATGTGTCCAGAACATATCTGGCAGCTCGCCGCACTAGCCATATATGTGGTCTGCTGTAAGATCGTGTGCGTACGTAGAGCTAACTAAGCCGCCCCACGCTAGGACCAAAGCTAGCTACACCGGTGCGTACGTGGTGGACCAAAAGCTTGGACCTTTGGAAGCCGCTCGATGTCCCCTGCAGGCACCGAATCATAGCTGCCTGCCTGCCTGCCTCAAGAAACTATTAGCTTGGTTCACACTCCTACCTACCTAACGATCGATGCAACGCGAAACCCAGATTGCACTGTTGCAGATGGTCCTCCCTCCTGGCCTCCTGGGTTAGTTTTGAGCTGGATAGAGACAACAATTAGTGCTGCCTGCAGGCTTTGTGATCGAGCGAGCTCCATGCCCCTGTGTTGCATCACTCACTGTAGCGCGTCGTCTTGGATCGGTCGTCGAGCGTGGTGTGGTGCCGAATTCAAACGTTTTGACTTGGTGGAATCGGTGGTGGACCATGCCACCATGGCGTATGCTGCACATATAGTGCTTCGGTTGTAAAAATAATACAGTAGTATGAAGTTCAGTAGATGAACGAGTGACAATTGAATTTTAGACCTGTCCTGTCCGTCACAAGTTCACAATACATATTATATATAAGTGGATGCATGATATTACTGTCCTGGTGGGATACAATTTTAGCATGCGATTCAAGTGTTTTTAGGATATGTTAACCTATCTGGCTCTGGCTGCCCACGGAAACAGATAGACAGATTGTTATAAGATGCCGCATACGCTTTTCCACCGCGGCCTGTGTCGACTGCCACCCGCGGCATACTTTCGCGCGATAAAAAGTGCACGCACAGCAGCTCACTCCACATTCTCCCCCAGCGCCCCTACTGTGCGGTGCTGCAAGTGGCCAAGTGCAACGCAACGCAGAGCGAGCGAGAGAGAAAGGAGCCAGCCTGAGCTTTCAATTGCGCCGCTCCCGCACGATGCCACTGCCGGGATCCTGGTTCTACAAGCTGCGGCGCAGGAGAAGCCTCGCGAGCGGTCAAGCCGCCGCCGCCGCCGACGACGGCGGCGGCGGCGCGGCGTGGGCTGCGAGCAGGCCGAGAGGCGATCGTGCTCTGGCGGAGGCCGCGGCGCTGCCGGCGCCGCCTTGCTCCCCGAACAGAGCGTCCTACTACGTCCCGAGCAGAGACCGCGTGCCCGCCAAGGGAAACCCCAAGCGCCTGGACACGCAGTTCCCGCGCAGCCCGCAGCACAACGACATCGTCTTCGACGTCGTCACCGTCAGGCAGCAGCCCACCGCCTACGACGCCGGCCGGTTCGACGGCATCAAGGCGATGCCGGAGCTCAAGCTGCGGCCGATCCTCACCAGACCCGTGGACGCCGCGAAGAAGGTACACGGGGAGGAGCAGGCGTCGGGCAGCGACGGCACCAGCAGCGCGGCCGCGTCGCCGACGGCAAGGTTGCGGCGGCGACGAAGGCGGCTCCACGCGAAGCCGAGCAGCAGACGGAAGGGGGACGCGGCGGGGGCCGGGCCGCGGAGCCGTCGCGCCAGGCGGCGGCGGTGGCTGCGGGAGAGCCTGGTGGTGGTGAAGGAGTCGGCCGAGCCGGAGGAGGACTTCCTGGCGAGCATGGCGGAGATGATCGCGGCCAACGAGGACGTCCGCGCGTCGCCGCGGGGCCTCGAGGAGCTGCTCGCCTGCTACCTCGCCCTCAACGCCGCCGAGCACCACCGCGCCATCGTCGGCGCCTTCGCGCGCGCCTGGCTCGCGCTCGACACGACGACCGGCACCACCAAGCCGCAGCGCAGGCCGTCGCAGGGCTAGCTTTCTCTTCTCACCACGCACGTACGTACGCGTGGCCGGCCGTGTACAGTAACGACGCCGCCGCGCCATCGATCTGCGCTCGATCGCGCGCGTTTCCGCTGTGAAAATTATGGTGGTGATCGAATAGACAGGCGTGGTTAATCTGGGACAGTATTTTTTGCACAAATCACAAGACTGTTTCGGGTTTGATCAATCGATCGGTTTGGTCGATCGCTGCCTGCAATTCTGGAAGGCTGCCCTGCTCTAATTTGGTTTCAGCCTTTCGGAAGGGAATCATCGAGCGTGTGCTGCCTTTACAGATCGGAGTTGGCCTACCTGCGTCAGATTTCATTGTTGCTAGAAGAACCCGTCCATCTTTTCTTGTTGCTCATCCGTTGGTAGCTACCGATAGCAGAGAAGCATCTGCGCATACTGTCATCCACATGGTACAAAATTCCGTTTTACCGATAGTACCGACCTGCAGGCATTCGTCACAGCCTCGCAGCGTTCCATCTCACGTGCAATTTGCTGCCTGCCTGCACTTTCTTTTCTCCGATAGTACTGACCTGCAGTTTCCAGGAGTACGTAATGGGCTATTTAGGCCAACTCCAACGCCCCCGGCATTTCGGACACTGAATGTGTCTGATACTATCCGTTTGCAGTGTGGAGGACAGGCCGTTCGGGTTCAACCCGTTTGCGGCGTCCTCGTGCGATTCTCCTGCCAGGACTCCAGTTTCCGCCCGCTCGCCCCGGCCTTTCCCGCTCAGGCCGCGGCATTTCCTGCCTGCCTCTCCCTAACCGCCTTCCATTCCCGCGGAGCACCCCGCGAATATAAGGGGGCTGGCAGCCGGGACGGGGTAGCACCAACCCCTCGCCATGCTGAACAGTCGCCTCCCTATGACCTGGGACGAGCTCAGCAGGTTCGCCGGGACTTACCGAGACTTCGTGGCGAGGCAGGCCGCCGGTCGGCAACCCGGCGAGCGGCTGTGGCTGGAGGCTGTGGCCACGGCGAGGGAGGCGGAAGCAGCCCATGAGCGCCACAAGCGGGAAGCGAAGGAGTCGATGGAGGCCGAGAAGACCGCACGGGTGGCCGTTGAGGTCTCCGCGGAAGAGGGGCGGCAGCAGCAGGACACGCAGGAGAATGCAGAGGCCGCAGTCTTGGACCGCGTCGCCCACAGGCAGGCGGAGGCGGTTGCCTTGCGTGCGGCGACGGCGGTCGCCAAACGGGAGGCGAGAGCGGCGCGCATCCGCAACGGTGGCCAGGCAGAGGAACGCGGAGATCCTCACGCGCCACCGCATGAGGCAGGCAATAAAGGCCAATGACGTAACATTGGCGGTCCGGCGGGCAAAGGCGGCCTCCGGTCAGGATGGGGCCGATGTGTAGATTAGATTACTTTTTGTAATGAAAATTTTAGCAGTTTACTGTGTATGATGAGCGGGCCCAGATGAGGACCGATCCGGATCAGCGAGCAGTCTGTGCCCCCGCAAACCAGGCTCAAGTTTCGGTCCGGTTTGCACCGAAACAGACGGGTCTAGGGGCGTGTTGGGCCGTGGCCTCGGTCCGAAAGGACAGGATTGGGCCCACGGGTCCATTTTCGGGGAGCCCATTGAAGTTGGCATTATGTCCTGGAGGCCAAAAAACAAAGTTTGCAAGACTCGTTCAAATGCTACTCCTTTTGGTCTACAATATAAGGTTTTTTAAGCTATACTCCGTATAAAACAGCTTGCTAAAAAAAGGCTTATATTGTGAAACAAAGTAAGTACATTACTTGTACGTCGCTAAAAAGAAAAACTACATCTTTTACACTTATCAATGCCAAGTGCCAAAAGATTCATCGTTTTTAAATTTCTTATCCCCTTTTACATGAAGCTAGTTATGCATTATTCCACATTTTACCCTATTCAGGGTATCCTTCGACCGCAGGATTGAAAAACGAAGAAATTGAATTAAGAAAAAAGTGTGATAGCTTTTCCAGTGTAAAACATAAAATAGTGTAAAACATAAAATAGTCGTTTGATGGAATACATGAAAACACACATGATGAAGTGAGAGTTCGGAGTGAATGCTAAATTTGGAATCCAATCCATAAAGATCTCGGTAGCATTATTAATTGGAAGAAAATTGCATTCTGCTACCACAGTTGAGGTTTGGATTTTTAAAAACTACTACAATTGAAGAAAAATTCAAAAAAAAACCCACCGGTTTTGCGCCAAGACGTTGCAAATAAGTACCACTGTCGAGTAATAACCGAGTTAGGCGTGTTTGATGGCGTTTTCGACAGAGAGGGGTGCTTCCAACATACCCTACCGTCTCGCCTTGCCACGTAAGCGCCACGGGTGGACCCTCTCTGTCGGAAACACCATCAAGCACACCTAACTCGGCTATTACTCGAAAGTGGTAGTTATTTGCAACGTCCTGGGTATTTGATTTTTGAGAAAATGTTATTTTCTCATTACTTGGTATCCATCGAAAAAAATAATCCTAAGGTTTGTAATCCTACAAATTTTCCATAATTCAAACAGGTGCTTAATAGGTTTTCCCCATCCAAGCATCTCATAACCATTTGTCAGGACCATGTGGTAGACGACTTCAAAGCAAAATGAACACCAAATCACAAAAAGAAAAACATATTGAACAGTATTATCACTCAGCTGTGAATTTTTGTTGTTTGTTCCCAAAAATTTGTATATTTATTGTGCTCTATTGATTGTTTTTGTTTTGCATCTAAAGACGGATTGGGACACATATACGTGAATGTTGGCGGAACAATTTATTAATTTTGTAACTTGCAGACATTTCTTGCATCATGTTACGGTCCCTTAATTACAATGGTTTGGTGTACATAAACAATTCGTTATATTTTCCTAAACCTGAAAATTATCATAATTTCTTGCAAAATTCCACGTGTCTATGGGTCTACGTATCTTTTAACTTCATGAGTTGTTTTTTCACATTTTTTGTGAACTTGAAGATACGATATAGTTTACTAATTATAACTAGGAGCAGAACATTCTGATTTGAGACTTTTAAAGAAGAAATATATTTGTTAACTAAGTGTCAAAGAGCTAGTAGAAACTGGAATTTTACTCCGATGGAAAACATTCTATTTTTTCGCAGTGAAGTGATCAGGAATCGCCAAAAAAATTCATCAACAGCTAGGATAAGGAGCACGGCGTACGGTTTCTCAGACGACTGAAACGGACGGGCGTCCTCTCTACTGAGCCTTCGCCCTTCGCTCTTCAGGCTCATCTACTAGCTTCAATTTCACCGTCCATACTCCATAGCGAGTACGGCGGCTAGCTAGCTAGGATCTGCGCCAGAGCATACGTCCACATTACTACAAGCTGTTTTCGGTTTCTCCCGTGTACTGCTGCTACACTCCATCCCACAAGCATCCGCTTGCTTGCCTGCTGTTCTCCAGGGTCACGCACTGAAGAAACAGACGCCCAAAAAACCCTCTTCCTTCCTGCCAATCTGCCATGGGTGTACGCGATGTAAGATTGATGTGTCAGTATCTATCCCAGGGCTGCATACATGGGCCGTCGTCTGACGCCGCTGACTTGCTGACGCGTGACGTGTGGAAAAGATGGATCTGCAATATGCCGATGGCGATGGGCAGGACAGGATCACAGGAGTAGGGCCTCCTCCTTTTTCCTTGAGCCCGGCCAGTGGCTGCAATGCTATGAGCAGCACCGACTTTTAGGGCGATCCACTCATCAGAATGGATGATGATCGATCGATCGAAGGCATGGAGCATCGAGAGATAAAAAATAAAGAAAGAAAGAAAGAAATCATTAATAATGGTGGGTTCTTCTTCTCAAGTCTCAACAAAAGGACAATAATAGTGGGTTTTTCTTCCTCCGTCCGTCAGGAGTTGCAAGTGGCATCTCATCTCAGCCTCTTCAGTCTGACCAGGCCTCACGCGCGCGCGCATGCGCTGATGCACACCTGTTCGGGGAAGGCAACAAGCGCAACCCTACAAACGTTTCGCCATCGGAATCGCTCAGGTTTTCGCAGCCCGTGGCTTGATCCCATGCCGTGGCCGGCTGCATCAGCGTGATCCACGGTAAGATCAGCGCACGCACACATCCGTGTTCTGCGGATAGCTGGGAATGGGGAGAGGCGAGGCCAGGCGCCCTCCGCGGCTGCGATCGGTGCAGCTAGGTGAAGGGAGGCGCTAGCTAGCTAGCTAGCTACCTAGCTACTACATGCGGAATCGTTGCAGACAGAGCAGGGCGTGGATGCCATTCCCTTGCCGCGACCGATGGCGTCATGGCGTGGTGGTGCCGAGAATTCAACATCATGTTTCTATGACCAGCGAAATGTGGAAAAAACAAGAAGACATTTTCGAGAAAAAAGACATGTGTGTAATGTAGTGTCAGACCGTTATCTCTGTCTTCTCTTTTCTTTAGCGGAACGGCGAAGCTTTATTATTGGCGCGCTACGCATGCGTCCCCAAAATCGTTCCAAAACCCCTGCAAACTATCCCGTTTTTGCTACATATATGTTTTTGCCTCCGAAGCAAAAAAAAAATTTGTTTCAGAAATAGAACATTCCGCCGGAGACCTCGTCGGAGACCTTGCAGCAAAAAAAATTGTCTAAACCAACTTCGCCGGAGACATCGTCTGAAAAAACACGCCGGTGACTCTCGCCGGAGACCTTGTAACAAATAGTTGACACTATTGTAGCAAAATCACAAGACAGTTGTAGCAAAAAAAATCTTCTAATGTAGCAAAAAAATAACAAAAATGTAGCAAAAACCGACTTCACCGAAGACATTGTCGCGAAAACATACTATGTAGCAAAATAGTCCGTCGTATGTAGCAACGCCGACTGCCGTATGTAGCAAATTTCACCACCGCAGGTAGCAAAAATTGCCAACGTGGCAGGGAGCAGCGCCGTCTTTCATTGCAGCAGCGGCCACCTATGGAGGAACCCTAGGCCATGGAGGCGGAGCGGCGACGCCGCCGGAGAGGAGCATAGGTGCGCGGGAGGAGGAGCAGAGGCCAACAGCGGCAATACGGCCAATAGGAGCGGCGCGGCAGCGGCCCAGCGCGGAGTCCGGCCAGCGGGGCCAGCAGTATGCGCGGGCACGCGACCAGCAGCAGCGACGCGGCCAGCAGGGCCCGCAGCGTGGCAAGCCATAGCCAGCGACGAGCAGCGGCCGGGCACGCGAGCGCAGCAGGCAGCATGGCCAACAGGGCCAAGCGCATGGGCCATGTGCATCGATCGAAAAAACAAAGAAGCGGGAGGAGAGTTCCGTGCGGTCGACCCGGACGATGGTCGTCCGGGGATGTACATCATTTTTCTTTATTATTCCAAATTTAAAGAGTTTCTTGCAGGAATTTTAGACCAGGGGGTAAGAGCAGAGAGAACCACGCATGCCTACCGTCATCTTTCGCTGGTGGAATGGGCTGGATCAGGCATTCGGGCCTTTGGTATACCCCCTTCTTGAATGGGCTGGATGATGCTAAATATTTGCTTCCAGGTGGACTTTAAGATTCTGTACTACCTTTTTTGGTTGTAAAATTAAATTAGGAGCGATGGACACCTTAACAGAGAAACGTTTCTTACAACGGAGATATAGAGGGATGCTGTGATGCGAAAGTTAGAACAAGATACTACTCCGGTACTTCCCCCGTCAAAAAATAAGTGACTTGGATTTTTCTAGATTCAAATGTATCTATACCCTAAAATGTGTTTAGATACATTTGAATTTTAGACAAACTCAAGTCAGTTATTTCTGAACTGAGGGAGTAGATGACTTAGCAAATCCTAGTGCAACTTGTAATTTTGGGAAGGATCGTTATATTTGTTTCTGAATAATCTTTTGGTTGGTGTGTGTTTTGATCGGCTCAATTTAATATATTGTATTTAGTTAATCAATAAATTCAGATTAATTTGTTAGAAAAAACACATTTTCCTCATCGATGTGATACATTGAGAAAACTACCATTGATACTTAAAAAGACATAACAAACAAATACATTTTGTTAGAAACATCTCCAGTAAAAAGTAGACACACACAGACTTGCGCACAATCGAAAGCATGGCATACGTCAAAGTAGTGACAGAGTTTCAAAGTAATCACAAACCTCTTGCCATCAATCGAAAGGTCGTTTTTCACTCGAAGAATAAATGCAATCTTTTGAGAAATAGATAACATCAAACCTAGAGTTTGATCTAATTATGGAATGATGATATAACTTTCTTTTATTACAAAAGGCTGAGAGTATAACTAATTCTACCGGACATCCAATCTACCATTGATCCTGTATTTTATTGTTCTCCAAGGTTTAATTCGAAAGGATCTGCTCAACGAAGAACTAAGCAGCGAAAGAAACATGAGTGAGTGTGAGATACAAGGCAAACTAATGTTAATAAGCATTTTTCCGAAAACCAAAGGGCATATATATTAACCGAGTTTGGGCCCTACAAGAAATTCCTGATAAAATAAATTACAAATAAGCCCAATGGGAATTTGTCATCATATTTGACATGCACAAGCGGATGGCATGCCGTGATCCTAACTCGACGCCGCACCTCCATATCGCAAGATACCAACGTTTCGACGGTCGGAAGCACATATCGTAGACCTCGATCGAGAAGAAGGCAAAGATTAGGCAAGGAGACTCAACCCCACATGAAAGCGTTGTCACGATATCTCAGGAGACCACCAATACCAGCATGGTTGACGGCTCTCCCTTACAACCAACAAACTGGATGTGGGAAAACAATCCCCTCGCAAGCCACGTAGCAACAACCGCATCACCATGCAATGTGTTCAGGTGCGTAGGCCCTCCATTTATAATTACCTCGCACCATTTAGTCAAAGTCAAAATTTGCAAACTTTGACCATATATTTAGTAAAAAAATATAATCTATTGCATTAAATTTTTCATAATCTATATTTTTTATATTATATGCCAAAAATAATAGATGTCCATATTATTTCTTATATTCTCAGTCAAACTTTGTAAAATTTAACTTTGACTAAAGCCAGAACGTAAAGATAATTGTGAACCGAGAGAGTATTCTGATAAACTAGGCGGAACTCCACGAGTGAGTGCTAAAATCAAGGTGCCGACGATCAGAATAATGTAGCAAATAGGTTTTTTGCGGATGAAATATGGAGTACTTTCCTGTGTGAAGATTGGACACTATTTTTTTTAAAAAAAAATACACTTTTTTAATAAATTTCGTAAATAATACATAAAATTCAAAATTTTGGATTCTAGCATGGCTGTAACACCTACACCGATTAGTATCGGTGTATGGTATACCAAGTAGTTGCATTTCCTTGCTCAGACATGCGTGTGTGATTTTGTGTCTGTCAGTGTATCAGTGTATCGTTCACCTATTAGTATTTTTCGGTGTACTGTACACTGATTGGTCCTTATCGATGTACCATGTACCGCAGCCGTGCTAGAATCCGAAATTTCGAATTTTGTGTATTATCTTAAAATTGATTAAAAAATGTATTATTTAAAAAAAGTGCCTCATGAATTATCTTACAGAGAAGTATCCCGTGCGACTGATTAACGCTTGAATCACTACAGGATGCGCCGGCTAGACCGACGGCTAAAAACCCTCGGCGTAGGCAGCTAGACCGTCGGCCTACGCTACGCCGAGGGCTGCCGTCGGCGTAGCCTCCTCGGCGAACCTCTCTCTCGGCGGAGCAAAAAAAGCCGTCGACGTATGGTCTAGCCCTCGGCGTAAGCTTTGCCGACGGCCGTCGCAGGCCCCTCGGCGTAGTAGCCGTCGGCGAAAGGCGAGCCCGCCGTTACACCGGCTGCTAACGGCGCAGTCGGTACGCCGACGGCATGGCCCTCGGCCGGCACGTGGCAGACTGTGGGCGCCCCAGGCAGGCAGCTAGGCCGACGGCCGCAACCCTCGGCGTAGGCCTAGGCATACGCCGACGGTTAGGCCCTCGGCATAGTTGTAGCACGTGGCAGGCGCTGGTCGTGCCAGGCAGACAGCTACGCTGACGGTTAGGCCCTCGGCGTATCGTGTACCATTTGGCACAGAGGAGGTACTACGCCGACGACATGGCCCTCGGCGTAGGCCCCACCTAGAATTATTTTCCCGTGTTTCGCTGCAGTTTTATTTCTTGCAATATTATTCACAGCAATATTGAACATGTATTTCACAAAAATTCAAACAAAATCACATCATTCATACATGTATCAAACAAGATCACATCATTCAAACATGTATCAACAGGATCACATCATTCAAACATGTATCAACATGATCACATCATTCATACATGTATCAACATCGTCACACATGCATAGACAATAAAACCCTACAACTCTGGAGGAGACGGGGTGTACCCGAGATCTCCCCTGGTGAAAAGAGGTGACCTCTGGCGAGGGTGGCGTCCAGTAGAAGCAGCAGAAGAACCATCTTGCGAGGTAGTAGGAGAAGTGTCGGGGTGAGGATTGGGAGAACCACCAGCAGAATGGCCAAGAGAAGGACCATTGTCATGAAGCGGTGTGATCTGACGCCCATCCGGCGAGGCATGGCTAAAGTGCTGGTTCCCAGAAGCTCCCGTTCCCAACATGTTGCCTACATGTTAGCAACTTGCGAGGCAAAGTAAAGCGATAACCAGTGGGCTAGCAAAGAACTTACCGGTGTCGATGCGTAGTATGTCCTAGCGAAACTGTCCCTCGATGGCATGCATGGCGGCTGCCCCGGCATGGGAGGCACATGCCCTAAATCCGTATTCTGTCCAGTTTGAATATTCATCAACATCGCCTGCAAGATAGTTTAGATGTCAGGCCGTAATACAACAAACTAGGGGAAGTGGGACTTGTATCTTTTGCAAAAATAAAGGTTCAAACTTACATTTACGTATTGCATGTAGATCGCATTCGCCTCCTGATACTGCCGAAAGGCCACCTGATATTCATCATGAGCGGCATCGTAGGCCGCCTCGAACTCAGGCTACAATTTCAAATACAAGGAATGTCGTCAGCAGTTAGCCATGCAGAAACAAAAGTCATAAAGATGATGAAAATGAGTAAAACTTACATCATCTCTACAGGTGGATCGACGAGGCTGGCTACGAGGCGGGATAGGGGGGCCGTCGGCGGGGTGGGTAGCCTTGAGACGCGTGAAGCTCGTGGTGAGGGTAGGCTTGACCTTCTTATTCAGAATCTTGAGATGTCCATGCTGCAATCCGTGCCCTGACAGGACCAACGACTCCTCGTCGATCTCCGCGTGAATGGGGTCATCCACATGGGGGTGACGAGCCTTCACCATCGTGCTGTAGTCCGCCAAGTTGTTCTGGGCAGTGCTGTAGTACTCGGGTAACGAGGGCTGAGGCTGCGAGGAATTGGGCTTCTTTCGCCGCATCATCTCATAGACGGCGACGTCATGAATCACCTCCTCGGGTTGTGCCTCGGCCACTCGCATCGCGGAAAGAAATATTATGCATATGAAGTACGAACATGACGAGAAATAAATGAAGGTCGTTCCATGTATATACATACCACCTTCCCCTTGAAGCAGTCAAAGTTGCGGTTTCCCGCGCAGTGTGTTCCACCATCGCCTCGGTTCTCCGCGTTCCGCCTCGACAAGGCTGCAAACTCTTCGTCTTCACTGAGCCACCTCATCCTAACCAGCTTCTCCCATGCGAGTCGATGCGGCTCAGCCCAATCGGGGACAACCTGAAAATGCAATACTCAACTTCAGACAATGCAATGGCAACTTAGCAGCAATGTAGAATCTCATTGACATTTTACTCACCGACATGTACTCTTCTGGCGTCATCGAGTACTCAGGATTAGACTTCTTACCGACAATGTCTTCCTTCCTGATCCTCACGCCCCTGTCGCCCCAGAAGTGACTAGCGGCTGTGACCTTCTGGTTGTACCACACCTGGGGTGTCAACTTCACACAAGCCCCAAGCAAAGTCCTATCCGCCTTCTCCTGGTCCTCCTCAGCCACACGATAAAAGCACTTCAATCATGCATAAAAAATAATTGTAAGAGTCATGAGTTAGCACGGTGGGGTCATCAAGTATTAACTCGAGAAATATGCCTTACCCAAAACTTGGTGATGACAGCATTAGCAGCTGTCGGAAATCCCGGGACACGAGTAGTCTGGTAGTCCGCCCAAGTAGTAGCTAGCCTCCTAACACCATCGGGGGAAATGTGATAGCCCGGCCAGAACTTCCTAATCAGAGCTCCAACCAGGCTGTTAGGAAGGCGAGGCTTGGTCCCCGGAGGAAATGTCCAATTGCTGCACAATAATAAACATTAGTACACATGCCAAATTATTTATGACCAATATGAAATTACATGTTTTAAATTGCAAAATTAGTACAACTCAAGGCCATCTGGAATAATAAGGGCTTTCGCCTCCTGGGTCCTAGGCTCTAACCTCTCCTCAGGGACTCCCGATTCCCCACGATTCCGCAATTTCTTCGGCGGCACCAACTCGTAGCTAGTGTCAGCCTCCGCCTCCGCCTCGTCTCTAGACTCCGTCTCGGTCTCCGCCTCCCTCTCGGTCTCTGGCTCCGCCTCGTCCCCAAAAGGCTGCTCTGTTAGGAAGAACTCAGGAGCCACGTCGCCAGAAGCGGAGGGTGGTGGGTCAAAGTCCACGCCTCCTCCCCTGCCACCTCGTCCTCATCCTCCTCCTCGACCTCGACCTCGTCCTCCTCCCGCACCAGCAAGATCGGGGTAACGCGGATTGGGATTTGGCTGTCTCCCACTCCGTGTAGCTTTTTTCTTGCGCTGTTTCAGCGCATTAAGCAAGGACGAAGAGCTTGCCTTGCCGCTGCTCATATTTTTCAATCACCTGCATTGAATAAGAGAAAACAGTTAAGCATAAAGACATAATAAAATGTATACACAAAGCATAAAGGCATAATGCAATTAAGAAAACAATTAAGCACAAAGACATAATAAATACTCACTATCATTCTGATTCTCATTCCCATTCTCATTCTCACTATCACTATCACTATCTTTTGAGTAGAAAGCTGGATTCTCATCGAAGGGTGGAGGCTCATCATCGTTGTCATTCTCTGTATGAAACTTCTCGAGCATATCTATATCATGTAGATTCACCACTGACTCACCCCGAGTTTCTGCATTGTTCCCAAGGTCCTCAAGATCAACCGGTTCTAAATCAAAGTGCCCGACGTCCTCTTGCTCTTGATAAAAAATTCCCTCGTACGTTACAGGGTTAATGTTGTTGTAATCGTCCTCGGAGGAATCGGTAGGTTACCATGTGGCGATACCTGGAACACGACTTCCTAGCCCTGGAGTTCCGCTTTCTGGCATGGGTAGGGCAAATAATAAACTTGGTTGGCTTGGTGAGCAACAACAAAGACGTCGGCTCCGCTATAGGTGGTTGAAGGCCTAACTTCAACTAACCCAATGGAAGGGGTACTTCTCAGTCCACCCCTTGGGTCGAACCAGTGGCACTTGAACACAACAAGATTGAGTTCTACGTTCGTACGATTGAAGGTCAGCTCGTATACATTCTCTAACCTTCCGTAGTAATCAAGGGAATCGGCTCCTCTGGTGAAGACCCCGGTATTTACTGTTTTTGCATTTGGTCGCCCCTTCTAGTGTGTCTTTGTATGGAAGCGAAACCCATTCATATCATACTTCTCATACTTCATGACGTCACGGTTACAACCTTGGGAAACACATTTCAGCTCATCTGACATCTCAACGTTGGGATCAGCTCCCTACAGGTTTGTTCCGTTCATTAGTTACGTGGAATAAGAGGGACAAGTCACATATTGCGAGGTAACAGGGATAGGTTAGAAATTACTTTTTCCATGAAGCAGGACACAAAGTTTTTTTATTTCCAGGAGCACCCTCTTTCAGTAGAGTGTCCAACTCCATGGGAGAGGGATCCGTCGGTCCCGACCACTGTTCATCCGTGAAGTCGCTAAGGAGAAAATAAGCATTAGACCGAGTTACTAGCTGCATAGAGCATTAGACCGAGAAAATAAGAAGCTGTTTACCATTTTACCTAATGAAATCGACCACTTCCTTCATGTTCATAAGCACATAGAGCATTATGCAATCCTTCTCTTCCTTCGGCAAGCTATATTTTAGTCCTTTACCGGCCTTTCCACCGGGAAATTGGAATAGTTCGAGATTGGGGTCATTCTTAGGCAGGTCGACATTGTAACGAGAGACCGGGTTATGCATAGTGGGAACATCATCGGGCCAGTAGGTTGTCGCGGCGTCTGCCATCTCCCGAAGGCATGTTGCTTCAGCTATGCATGCTTCAATCTTGGCTTTGTTTCCAGTTATCTTTCGAATATACTTAAACTCTCTCTCAATACAAAACTGCCAACAAAATTGCACCGGGCCCCCCAAGAGTGCCTCGTTTGCGAGGTGCACAATGAGATGTGCCATCGGAGTAAAGAAGCCTGGCGGAAAGATCATATCCAAATTGCATAGCAACTCCGGCACCTGAACTTGCAGCTTCTCAATAACCAGAGGACATATCTGCTTAGCACAGAGCGTGCGGAAGAAATGGCTCAACTCCGCAAGCACTCACCAGACTTTCTCGGGGAGATACCCTCGAACCATCACCAGCATCAGCCGCTCAATCCATATATGATAGTCGTGACTCTTGAGCCCGGTGACTTGTCCCGTCGAAAGATTGACTCCCTTACTTATATTCGAACAATAACCATCAGGGAACATCACGACATATTTGAGCCACCTGAATGACTCCTTCTTTTGGACATTATCAAGGCAATAGTAGGCATGCGGCTTGAACCAATTCTTTTGACGGACAGTAGGAGGATGCATGTGTAATCTCTTCCTATCACAAAGCTTCTCAACATCGACTCTAGCCTCGACATTATCCTTTGAATTTCCAGGAATGTTCAGTACTGTGTGAAAAAGGGACTCCCCGACATTCTTTTCGGTGTGCATCACATCGATGTTATGGGGAAGTTCAAGGTCCTTGTAATACACAAGATTCGTTAAGGCTGCCACATGAGTCCAGTTGTGCGTTACACCATATCCCGCAAATAGATGGCCAGTTCCCGGCGCCGCAGGCACGAGAGCACGTAGCTCGACATCAACAACTGAACCATCGAACTTTGGTACCTCTTTTACTTCATGCACAACTTTGCCCTTCTTGAAGTTCTTCTTGTCTTCTCTGAACGGATGCTTTCTTTTGAGGTACTGTCGATTCGTGTCAAACGCGACATACTTGCGACCCGACTTTAGCCAAAGAAACTCAAGTCGGTGCCTGCACACTGGGCATGGCCACTTACCAGCTGTACACCATCCGCACGTTAGGGCGTACCCGGGCATGTCATGCATGGTATACTGCAACTAATCTTTCATCAAGAAGTTTCTCTTTGATGCTCGGTCGTATGTCAACTTCCCGTGTATCCAGGAGTGGTTCAAATCATCCACAATCGGTTGCATGTAGACACTCAAATTTTTCCCCGGGTACTCGGGCCCTGGAATGATCAACGACAGAAACATGGTCTTCCATTGCATTAATACTCCGGGGGGAGGTTGAGCGAAATAACAAACACCGGCCAGCAGCTGTACGCGGCCGTCGACAAACCATATGGGTTGAAGCCATCTGTTGCTATCGCAATTTGACATTCCGAGCCTCTTCTGCCTACCGGGGGTATTTGTCATCGAAGTTCTTCCATGCCGTACCATCAGACGGGTGTCCCATCTTCTTCTGTCCGTGCTTGTCCTCATATCTCTTCCCCTTCTTGTGCCACGTCATCTGTTTGGCAGTCTCCTCGCTCAAGTAAAGCCGCTGGATTCTTTTTATGAATGGGAGATACCGAAGAATCTTTAGAGCGACATTCGACTGCCTCATATGACCATCCTTTCCCTTTACCTCATCATACCTAGAGGCCCCACAAATGGAGTAGTACTTGTCATCCGCAAACTGTTTCCAAAACAAAAGGCAACCTTTTGGACAACAATCTATCTTTTCATAATCCATGTTCAGCTCCTTCATGAGTTTCTTCGTTCCATAAAAGGTTTTAGGCAGACAATGCCCTTCGGGCAACATGTTATCACATGTTCTCAGATTAGCTTCAAAGTGAGAACGGGTGGCAGAGTACTGGCACTTGTCGGCTAGACACTGAGAGATGGCATCGAGCTGAGAAATCTTTGCACCCTCGTACAGAGGCCTCTTAGCCACGACCATCATATCAAGGAAGGCCTTCGCGGTTGGCTCCGGTTCCTCTGGTTCTAGCGGTTCCTCTGGTTCTGGTTGTTCCTCTGGTTCTGGTGGTTCCTCCCGTCGAGGTGGCGAATCCGGCTGGTCAGCATCGATGAGATCATCTAGAAAGTTTCTAATCCCATCGTGCTCATTGCCATTGAGCCGCTGACGCATCACCTCACCCCTGTCACGTTCGTACCGAGCAAAGTCGACTTCCGTGACATAGTTAGACATGTACCCATATTGTAGAAGGTGTTTATACATGTCATCCTTTCCCTGACGATGACGCTTAGTGCAATGAGCGCAGGGACAAAGTGCCCGAACCATTGCCTTCGAACCACGCGCTAACTCATTCACTAACAAATGAGTGTTCCGTACCCAATCGTCTATTTTATTAGTCGCACTAATACAACCACTGTACATCCACCCATTATCAGCCATCCTCTTCTGCTTTGTTGGGAGCCAAACAACAAATATAACATTTTATATCAAACAGGAGATTAAATGCTTCATATTTTTATGCATTCATCAACCTACATGTCTAATAGGAAAAGAGGGTCATAACCAGCCGCAGAATCCGTAGATTGGGTAAGTTCTCCCTGGCTCTACCCCGATCCGAGAAGAATTTCGGCAGCACCTCCCTGCTGCTCTCCTGATACACGTCTCGACAAAAAGCCAAGAGGATGTGCATCCGGAGAACAACAAGGAGGCGTCACCGAATTCCTGTCTCGAATCGAGGTAGAGCCAGGGAGAACCATACCCAACTATGAATCCGCCGACTGCCCGATAAAAGCCGTAAGCGTTACGGTTCAAAATATGCGAGACCACTAATGCATATTAAGTCGCGTAACGCTTACGGTCGGGATGACACCTAGGTGACACGACAGACTTGGTGATCTAGACACAAAAATAAACCTAGGTACAAGAGAGGCGAACGGATTCTCACCCTCGAAGCGTGATCAAATCGTCGAAGATGATCCGGGACCCTGCCGTCGAAACACTCCCCCCCGCTCACCCTCCGGTAACTGCAAAAAACATGAACAAATGGTTAAATATGCAACATCTATTTAGCAAATTTCATCTATTTTAGCCAAGTGTAGGATTTAGCTCTAATCTTTATTTAGAATTGTCTGTGAGTTATAAGTTACGATGCCACATGTGTGATGCCAATATTATTTTACAGAAAGTAGGATAACTGTAACAAAACAAATTAAGAGCAGATCCTACTAAATACCACTCTTATCTTGCAGAACAATTGTTCATCTAGGTTCTTATCTCACAGAACAAATTAAGAGCAGATCCTACTAAATACCACATTAGAAGCTATTTTGCCCCTTTTACGAGCTATCTATCTCGGTTCAAATTCTCGATGTACCTGCGAGAGACCGGAGCTCCGGCGATGGCTCGACGGAGGGACGGGACAGGGAGGGGGGGCGATGCAGCGAGGCGGCTGCTGCGTGGGAGAGGCGGCGTAGGGAGGGGGCGAGCTCGGGGAGAAGGAGGGGCGAGCTCCGGGACTAGGAGGGGCGGCGGCCGCGAGCTCGGGGAGGAGGAGGGGCTCTGGGAGGAGCTCGGGGAGGAGGAGGCGGCGTAGGGAGGAGGCGGCGGGGCTCTAGGAGGAGGAGGGGCGGCGAGCTCCGGGAGGAGGAGGGGCGGCGAGCTTCGGGCTTGGGGAGCAGCGATTGGTGGCGGCGGGGTCGGGGGCGGGATGAGTGGCGGCGGGGTCAGGGTTGAGGGGATGGGGAGGAGGAGGCGGCGGCGGCCCCGAGCTCGGGGAGCAGCGGCTGGTGGCGGCGAGGTCGGGAGGAGGAGGGGCGGCGAGCTTCGGGCTTGGGGAGCAGCGATTGGTGGCGGCGAGGTCGGGGGCGGGATGAGTGGCGGCGGGGTCAGGGCTGAGGGGATGGGGGAGGAGGAGGCAGCGGCGGCCCCGAGCTCGGGGAGCAGCGGCTGGTGGCGGCGGGGTCGGGGGCGGGTTGAGTGGCGGTGGGGTCGGGGGCGGATTGGGGATAGGGTCGGGGGTGTGGCCCAGGTGGGCCGCGGGCAAAAAAAAGAGATAACGCTACGCCGACGGCCAGGATACGCCGAGGGCTGCCGTCGGTGTAGCTAGGTTTTTTTTAATTTTCTAGTATTAGTATATACTTTATACTTTTTTATATTATTACTATACTATATTATATTATTACTATATACTTTTTTATTACTATATACACCGACGGCCCGGATCACAAGGTGCGGCAGTATCCTACCCGGTTTCACCGGAACGGGGAGTTTTCCCCTTATATAAGTCCAGAACCTTCCCTTTTAGGTTACAGCGCATGCATGCGAAGGGGGACACATTCATGCAACCCGGGGACTAGGTTTTGCATGTTTCAACACCACACCACACCTCCATGCATGTGCAAGGGCCACATGCAAGTTCTTGAGGGTTTCCTACGACCCGAAGCGCGGTTTGCCGCGGAACCCTGATCTGTGGGACTCGGATCGTCTACCCCCCTAGACGTTCCTCTGACAGGGGTAGCCCGGCGTAGCTCTCTCTTGTTTTGTGTTTGTTTAGGTCATATGATGATGTAAAACCATGTTGGTTCACAAGGTGCGGCAGTATCCTACCCGGTTTCACCGGAACGGGGAGTTTCCCTCTTATATAAGTCCAGAACCTTCCCTTTTAGGTTACAGCGCATGCATGCGAAGGGGGACACATTCATGCAACCCGGGGACTAGGTTTTGCATGTTTCAACACAACACCACACCTCCATGCATGTGCAATGGCCACATGCAAGTTCTTGAGGGTTTCCTACGACCCGAAGCGCGGTTTGCCGCGGAACCCTGATCTGTGGGACTCGGATCGTCTACCCCCCTAGACGTTCCTCTGACAGGGGTAGCCCGGCGTAGCTCTCTCTTGTTTTGTGTTTGTTTAGGTCATATTATGATGTAAAACCATGTTGGTTCACAAGGTGCGGCAGTATCCTACCCGGTTTCACCGGAACGGGGAGTTTCCCCCTTATATAAGTCCAGAACCTTCCCTTTTAGGTTATAGCGCATGCATGCGAAGGGGGACACATTCACGCAACCCGGGGACTAGGTTTTGCATGTTTCAACACAACACCACACCTCCATGCATGTGCAAGGGCCACATGCAAGCTCTTGAGGGTTTCCTATGCCCCGGAGCGTGGTTTGCCGCGGAACCCTGATCTGTGAGCCTCGGATCGTCTACCCCCCTAGACGTTCCTCTGACAGGGGTATCCCGGCGTAGTTCTCTCTTGTTTTGTGTTTGTTTAGGTCATATGATGACGTAAAACCATGTTGGTTCACAAGGTGCGGCAGTATCCTACCCGGTTTCACCGGAACGGGGAATTTCCCCCTTATATAAGTCCAGAACCTTCCCTTTTAGGTTACAACGCATGCATGCGAAGGGGGACACATTCATGCAACCCGGGGACTAGGTTTTGCATTTTTCAACACAACACCACACCTCCATGCATGTGCAAGGGCCACATGCAAGCTCTTGAGGGTTTCCTACGCCCCGGAGCGCGGTTTGCCGTGGAACCCTGATCCGTGGGCCTCCGATCGTCTACCCCCCTAGACGTTCCTCTGACAGGGGTATCCCGGCGTAGTTCTCTCTTGTTTTGTGTTTGTTTAGGTCATGTGATGATGTAAAACCATGTTGGTTCACAAGGTGCGGCAGTATCCTACCCGGTTTCACCGAAACGGGGAGTTTCCCCCTTATATAAGTCCAGAACCTTCTCTTTTAGGTTACAGCGCATGCATGCGAAGGGGGACACATTCATGCAACCCGGGGACTAGGTTTTGCATGTTTCAACACAACACCACACCTCCATGCATGTGCAAGGGCCACATAGAAGTTCTTGAGGGTTTCCTACGCCCCAGAGCGCGGTTTGCCGTGGAACCCTGATCTGTGGGCCTCCGATCGTCTACCCCCCTAGACGTTCCTCTGACAGGGGTAGCCTGGCGTAGCTCTCTCTTGTTTTGTGTTTGTTTAGGTCATATGATGATGTAAAACCATGTTGGTTCACAAGGTGCGACAGTATCCTACCCGGTTTCACCGGAACGGGGAGTTTCCCCCTTATATAAGTCCAGAACCTTCCCTTTTAGGTTATAGCGCATGCATGCGAAGGGGGACACATTCACGCAACCCGGGGACTAGGTTTTGCATGTTTCAACACAACACCACACCTCCATGCATGTGCAAGGGCCACATGCAAGCTCTTGAGGGTTTCCTATGCCCCGGAGCGTGGTTTGCCGCGGAACCCTGATCTGTGAGCCTCGGATCGTCTACCCCCCTAGACGTTCCTCTGACAGGGGTAGCCTGGCATAGCTCTCTCTTGTTTTGTGTTTGTTTAGGTCATATGATGATGTAAAACCATGTTGGTTCACAAGGTGCGGCAGTATCCTACCCGGTTTCACCGGAACGGGGAGTTTCCCCCTTATATAAGTCCAGAACCTTCCCTTTTAGGTTATAGCGCATGCATGCGAAGGGGGACACATTCACGCAACCCGGGGACTAGGTTTTGCATGTTTCAACACAACACCACACCTCCATGCATGTGCAAGGGCCACATGCAAGCTCTTGAGGGTTTCCTATGCCCCGGAGCGTGGTTTGCCGCGGAACCCTGATCTGTGAGCCTCGGATCGTCTACCCCCCTAGACGTTCCTCTGACAGGGGTAGCCCGGCGTAGCTCTCTCTTGTTTTTTGTTTGTTTAGGTCATATGATGATGTAAAACCATGTTGGTTCACAAGGTGCGGCAGTATCCTACCCGGTTTCACCGGAACGGGGAGTTTCCCCCTTATATAAGTCCAGAACCTTCCCTTTTAGGTTACAACGCATGCATGCGAAGGGGGACACATTCATGCAACCCGGGGACTAGGTTTTTCATGTTTCAACACAACACCACACCTCCATGCATGTGCAAGGGCCACATGCAAGTTCTTGAGGGTTTCCTACGACCCGAAGCGTGGTTTGCCGTGGAACCCTGATCTGTGGGCCTCGGATCGTCTACCCCTAGTGATAAGGATTAATCTCTGAACAGCTTCACTAAAAGTGTGATATATAAATTTCACGCACATGTGATAATAACACTTACAAACATGCAAATTTCTCAAGGTGTGAGAAGATTCGACATTTCATGTGGGCGTGGAGACTATTATTTGGAGGCTACGAATCCGTCGATTTGATAAAATAGAACCTAAATAATTGATACTAATAAATAAATATAAATATAAAATAAATTTATAATTGGGTGGAAAAATAAAAATGTACGGCGGTACGCCGACGGTGACCCTCGGCGTATGAATAAAAAAAATGTACGGCGGCACGCTGACGGTCACCCTCGGCATATTGATGGCGCCGTTACGGATCCGTCCCAGCCAGACCGGCAAGTGCCACGCGGACACCCCGTACGCCGAAGGCCTGCGTATGCCGAGGGCCACCGTCGGCGTATCGGTGGCTACGCCGACGGCGAGGCTACGCCGAGGACTCGAAAGCGGGGCTGGCCTGGCCCGGTGCTATGCCGAGGGCCCCGACAATTGGCCGGTCGGCGTATGGGCCGGCCGTCGGCGCACCGCGAATAATCAGTAGCCCACGTATATTTCGCCTACAAGCGTCTGCAACACCCGAATATTCCAGAAGAGCCTAATGGTGTCCATTCTCGTGATGGTTAGCTAGGTTAGAAAACGAATATCCAGCATCTAGGATGTGCTGGTAGACTAGCCGCACGCACGTCACCTTCAGTCCTTCACGGAGGTGCCCTTCACGCGTCGCCCCCTCCTGAACGCGACTCGGCTAAAACCTAAAAGGAAAGAAACTGAGAAATGTGAAGAGTAAAATCCATCCAAGGTAATTCAACTTGACGCCCTCGCGTGGTACGGTCATTGATCTTCGGAATACGCTACTTATGGCATATAAATACATTTGGGGTGTTTTATCTATGATTACTGGCTTGGTGTATTCACTGACGTGGCGTGCTATAGAACCTGTCATGCATGGACTATTTTTAAACAATAAAACCTAATAGAGATAAATTGCAAAGTTCACTAAGGATTAGGCGCCATTCCTCTCCACCCACATGGTTCCCTCAGGGCGGTGGTCCGGTCTCCCCATGTCGCCATGCATGTGTCCCACCGCTACCGCCGTCGCCCACTTTGGTGGCCCGCCACCTCCCACCACCGTCGCCGTCGCAGAGCGGAAGTTCACAGCCGCGAGAGTCACTTCTATCCCTACCGGCGCTCCTCGCTTGTCGCTGCAATCTAGGCCCACGAGGCAGCGGAGAAGCGCCTCCAGCCAAGGTGGTGTTCTATTGAGGTGAGCAGCACCCTCGGCCGCGTCGGATGACTTAGATGGAGGTCAGGTCAAAAGTGGCGACGACGTTGGCGGGAATCGAGCTCTTGAGCTTCACCGCAGCTCATCCGCCACAGCTCTGGAAAGCTAGGGTGAACCCCACTATCCTAGGCCGAAATGCCGAGGAGCACCTCTGATTCGAGGCGAGCGCCGTCGTCTTCTTCCATTTTGGCGAGCAATGTCGTCTAGGAGCCTGAACCTTACTCTGTCTTCCCACACCGGGCTTGACGTACGCTTCGTGTGCTTTGCGAGTGCCAACCAGAATAAGGGACGGAGCCACGAGCCGTAGCGAGGGCCTGGTCCAGGCGAATCTAACTGGCCATACACGAGATCCTCTAGTTCGTGTGAGGTAGGTGGAGTGGGGTTACCCCCTATGCTTTTTAGGGACCATCTGTTGGCTGCTAAGCGGTATTTCCTGATAGACTTTCCGAAATTGGTGTTTGCAAAAGGGCTACGAGGTGGATATGGGGCATATGTTAAATAATTTGTAAGCCAAGGACTTTTTAATAAAAAAACTACTGTCACTAGAGACCGATTAAAGCACACTACGATCTGCAAATACATCGCTGTACTGAAGCGAGTGACCGTAGATGGAACACCCAACCGTATTTGAGTATCCAGAGGTCCATGGTTGTATCGCGCTGGGTGTCAAGTTCCGTTACTCTGGATAAAGTTTACTCAAATGTAAGTACACAAATAAACATAGGGAAATTCGGAATACAACGATCGCACTAATCTACATGATGACAAGTCAACATCTCTACTCTACTCTCCAACGATAGGTGGTGCCATGTCACTGTCCGGGTATTTAGCATTTGCTATTAGGACCGGCCGAGACATTTCCATTATTGTCCATCTCTAGTCCAACACTCCACGCTTTGCAGCCGAGATTAACGCAGGTTACCTACCGTGACAGCGGAGAATAACGCCCTGCTCTGCCGGCATCGGAATAAGGCACGTGTCAGCGCTCCGCGTGACACGTATGTTTACCTGTACTAATAAAAACATTATCCATACAGTGGGCCTGGCTTCTGCGCGCCTTGACTGATCTGTGGGGCCGTCAACCTGGGCCAAGTGTCCTTCTACACGGTCTTCCACCGGCAGGACCCAGCAGCATAGGCGTGCGTCACCGGCCCGTCTCCCCTTCCCCCGCACCGCACCGCAAGCGCCGCACACCGGCTTCGAATTCGGAGGAAGGGAGCAGTGTGCGCGAGAAGCATCGAGACGAGGCGGCAATGATGGGGGTCTCGCTCCGCCTCCCGCTCCGGGTCCTCCTGCTCCTCATCGCAGTCCTCTCGCCGCCGGGCGCCTCGTGTGCGGCGGCGACGGCGCGGCGCATCGCGCCGTTCCCCACCGCGGCGCTGCGACGCCTCTACGACACCTCCAACTACGGCACGCTGCAGCTCAACAACGGCCTCGCCCTCACGCCCCAGATGGGGTAAAACTTCGCCCGCCCTCTCCCCCGCTCACCGTCGCTCCTCCGCAGCTTCCTCTTCTTCTCTGCTGCTTGCTTTGGCTCGCGCTTGCTTTCTCTTTTGGGTTGCAGCCGAAATCTGAGCGACTAATCGCTGTGTCGGCACCGCGTGCAGGTGGAACAGCTGGAATTTCTTCGCCTGCAACATCAACGAGACGGTCATCCGCGAGACAGGTTCGGCCGCCGGATCCCCGTAAAATAATCCTTGTTAAATATGCAACTCTCCATCGCAATTTCCGATCTGGTTCAAGCTCGTGTCTATATCGGCATTGGATGGCCCCTTGGGCACACTTTTACTCCACCCACGCAAGTGGAGACACATAGGCATAGAACTGTCGAACGTTGTCAGACAGCAAGCGCAGCATCTCGTGTTTGTAGATAGCGCTAGTGATTTTCTGGCAATAAGTGGCGAATGTGCTCTATACGCAACAGAGTTTAAATTACCCAGCCATGCAATTTTAAAGTTTCTTCGAACTGTTTTGAAACAGCTGATGCATTGGTCTCAACGGGGCTGGCTGATTTGGGATACAACTATGTAAACATCGGTATATCACTTAGCCTGACACCGGTATATATTGTTGGGATAAATGAAGTTTTCTGTGTGTTGTCCCAACTCTCAAGCTATGTCTGTCTTTCCTTTTCAGATGACTGTTGGTCCTATGTGAAACGAGGAAATAAGGTAACAAGTTTATTCTGTCCTTTTACATTCTGATACTTTCCAGTATTCTGTTCGGGAGTATGATGCTAAATCTTGAATAAAAGTGATCAAAATATTTTATTTCTTTATTTTGCGTGCATCCGTAAAAATCTAAGATTTTTCTTGTCTTGATGCACGTGGTCTGAAATTCTAAAGACCTTCAGCAGTAGTCCAATCTATAATCATGTTTTGCAAATCGTATTTACCAGAATGGTGTCAGAATGGTGTTCTATACTTGGTTCATCTTTCCAACATATTGAAACTCCAGTCTCGTTCTTCTTCTGTTTCCAATAACTCTGTTTTTTTCTAGAGCCCTGTTTCTGTGAAGTTGATTATTTTCGTGTGATCTAGGGATCCATACAACTATTAGTATAGTGATTTTTTTCGTTAAATAAATGAATGCATTCTTTCCATTGTGCTACCTGAGGCGTTATGGGGATAAATTTTGTTGGTTTTTCTCCATGAAAACCTATTTATGGCATTGCACTGATCTCATTTATGCTTATAAAAATGCGCACATCATGAGTACATATGTACATTTTTAAACTGATCATTTCCTGGAACATATAGGATCAATTGCTACCTGATCCAAAGACTTTCCCTTCTGGAATCAAATCGCTTGCAGACTATGTGCATAGTAAAGGTCTAAAACTTGGTATCTATTCTGACGCTGGGTAAGTCAGTAATTCAGCTATAAATGATTTAAATTTCTACTCCCTCTGTCCCTAAATAGGTGGCATATAAACTTAGTCAAAAAGGCAATGTTTTCTAACTTTGACTAAATATATTAAATAAAATATCAACAACTATAATATTAAATAAGTATATTATGAAAATATATCTTATGATGAGTCTATTGATATTGATTTGTTATTACATATCTTCATATTTTTGTATATATTGTCAAACTTTGAAAACACTGACTTTTTATTTGAGTTTATACGCCACCTCCTTTGGGACGGAGGGAGTAGCTTTTATGGTTCTTGATGTATCAAAAAATCTAAGAATTTAAAGCTTTCAGGGCATTTACTTGTCAAGTTCGACCAGGATCACTCCGTCATGAAAACGATGATGCTGCCCTTTTTGCTTCATGGGTATGAGCTAGAGTCAGTCACATGACTATTGATGCATAAAAGAGTTGCTGTACAACCTTGCGCTGAAACATTCTTCTCAGTGTTTCTATCACGTCTGTAGATAATTTCACTAACATAATCTGGATTTTTTTGTCCAGGGTGTTGACTATCTAAAGTACGACAACTGTTACAATTTGGGAATAAAGCCAAAGGAAAGGTCAGGTCACATGACTTTCCTTTGTCTCGGCCACAGGCTTACAGAACTGTTACCTCAATGTTTAGTGCTATTTTGTTTTCCAATGATGTAATATCTCAGGTATCCTCCGATGCGTGATGCTCTAAATTCAACTGGCCGGAAGATATTCTATTCTCTATGTGAATGGTATGCCAGTCAGTTCTTTGGAAATAAATAGCAGTTCTACGTTGTGCCAAATCTCCAAACTTGTTGAATTTAAATGTGTTTGTCTCTAGGGGCGAGGATGATCCAGCTCTATGGGCTGGAAAAGTTGGAAACAGTTGGCGTACAACAGGTGATATAGAGGATACATGGAAGAGGTGATACATGCTCTTTCGTAAAAGAAAACATATACCATTATGCTGACAGGCTGTGGAATTAACTTGTCTGTTTTATGTTGGAACAAGCATGACTGACATTGCTGATAAGAATAATAAGTGGGCATCATATGCTGGACCAGGCGGATGGAATGGTAACTATGTTAGAGAGGAGTGCAGGCTTTCCTCATGCTGTAAGAGCCTCTAAGATAAATGATTATACCGTTACTCAACCAACTCATTTTTGCCAGACCCTGACATGCTGGAAGTTGGAAATGGTGGCATGACCTTATCAGAGTACCGTGCACATTTCAGCATTTGGGCACTCATGAAGGTAAGAACTTGTTGAGCGTATCTGTAATCACTGAAATTATGTCAATTGCTTATGACCTCATTGCATCCATTCCCACTTACCGATAGTGCTTTCGAACAAACAAGCAAGCTAAAGAGTTATGTAGAAATAAGGGCTAATTTTCTTAAATATTTTGTGACATGTGGGTTTTGGTTACCTGGTGGTATTTCCGGTTACTGCCCAGTAACCGCTTTTCCCAGCACCACCCAGTAAAGGGGCTGATGACCCAAAAAAACACTGAGATACTTTGAAAAGTCTGAATATAAACTTCTAATGTATTGATAAATTGTTAATATCTCAATTCTCAATTGATCTCGTCACATGGTGTAGTGGTAATTTTGCATGCTATGAACCGAGATGTCATTGTATTGGTGTAATGATCTTACAGTATATGTTTTCAACTGGATATAATAATGTAAATTCAAAATTTTGTTGGAAACCACTTCCAGCCTATTCCATAACGGTGGTAAATAAAGTTTGTCCGGGAGCCAAAACCTAGTGGCTCATAGCGTTCAAATCTATGATAGCGCCACAGAGGAATGTGTAGAATGAGCATAATTTGTTTGATATCGGTAGGGCAGCACAAATTTGTGTAGCATTAATAATTTTGCTGCACAGTTTCTAAACAAGTTAGTACTCATTACAGTAGTGTTGAATTCTATGATCGTCTCATGAAATCCTACACAAGAAATTATACAATCAGTTTGTCCTTGCACAATGCATGTAAAACAAAGCTGATCAACAGATGCACATTATCTGCTGTTTTCATTTGTTGCGCTGACTAGCAAATGCCTTCTTGGTCATGTTTCAGGCACCCCTTTTAATTGGATGCGATGTCAGAAATATGACTTCAGAAACAATGGAAATATTGAGCAACAAAGAAGTAATTCAAGTAAACCAAGGTATTGCTCAGAATCTTGTCTTTGGTCTCATGTTGAAACTTGAAAACAGTTTTTTCTACTGTCATTTACACATGACAATGAAAGTGACCTTTCTTGGTGGTGCAAAACTTCCATGCACTGTTGTCATCTTTAGCTGGTCTTTCGAAGTCATTTTGAGCTAACTCATGTAGGCATCTTCACATGAGTTGTTTGAACCACCGATAGATCAAAAGAACTTTAGTCACTTTTCTGTTACGGTCTGTGTTTTTTTTTGGCTTGTGAGCATTGAATTGGCCAGTCACCATTTCTCTATTCCTCTTGGAGACGTTATGTTGTCATGAACCAACATCATGCCAACATCTGTTTCTTTTTCAGGGGGATGTCAACATATGTTTCCCAAGTAGCTGATCGTGTTTCTTCTACTTAAGATTTCTGACATATTGTCCGATTCACATAGTAGAACCATTTATCTATATGCTTTTGTTACGCAATCAATTGAGTTAAGCATGTTTTTTCCACAGATTCTCTTGGAGTTCAAGGAAGAAAAGTTTTAAGTCAAGGAAAAGGTGGATGCCGTGAGGTGATTTAGCTGCTCCAGATGGAATAATTATACTCCCTCCGATCCAAATAAATGTTTTCAGATTTGGCTAGATTCGGATGTACTAGATACATCCGAATCTAGACAAATGTGAGAACATTAATTTCGATCGGAGGGAGTACTATAAACAAATTCCCCTGTTCATAATGTTCCATGCATCAGTGCATCCCTATGCCATTTCATAATATGTCAAATTTTTGTAGGTCTGGGCTGGACCCCTCTCTGGCAAGCGGTTGGCTGTTACTTTATGGAATCGTTGTTCAGAGACAGTTAATATCACGATGACATTGCCAGATGTAGGCCTTGATGGTTCAGCTGCTTATTCTGTTAGAGACCTGTGGAAGGTGAGTTATATAGTTTTCATTGCTAACAGATGGTATCACTCATTGGAAACAAAGGTGCCTGGAGAAACCTTGCTTGTAGCATACCGATTATAGGTTCCAATTAAAATGGGACTACGGATTTTTTCTCACTTCTTTTGATAGGATTGTCTTACTCCCTCCTATCCAAATTAGTTGACTCAGATTTGTCTAGATTCGGATGTATTAGGGAGTAGTTGTTTTAAGATCCAAGGGAGGTCCAGAAGCTTCATAATTTAAACACTATATATGTAAGGTTCAATTACATCCTAGGGAGAATAGAAACAATGTGACCACATAAGCTTCTTGCACGGTCTCCATAGTTTGAAGCACATGGACGACACAGAATAAGCATGAGCATATATTACAATACTATATTAATACAGTAGGCATGCACAGTCTTATCTTGTTAACAATTTCTGTATTCTGTGTTGACCACCTGCCCAATTGCATTTTCTCCAGCATGAAACACTATCAGAGAACGCGGTAGGAACTTTCGGAGCCCAAGTGGATGTGCACGACTGCAAGATGTACATTTTTACTCCTGCTGTCAGCTTTTCTTCGATTTGACGAGAAAGGGTCAAACCCACGCGGTGTATCAGCATGTTTTGAGAATAAACTCGTTCAATCATCCACACGGTAATACGGTGTATATATCACAGCATGTTCTCGAAATAATCTCGATCGATTATATATCCAGCATGGTGTGGAAAATGTTAGCAATGAGTGCCATCTCTCTTTGGAAAATTAAGTTCATGCTGAGTGGACTATGTCCAATAACTAATTGTTACTATTACTGAAGGTAAACAGAAAGCATCAGCTGTTTTCTCGTTGCACTTGCAGTTCAAGAATATATGCTGTCCTAAATTTACCACGTGGTCGTTTCTTAGAGCACCTCCACTCGTTGGGCACCTCCACTCGTTGGGCGCGTTCTCAGGAATAGCGTGGCGCCAGACGGATATAACTTTCGGTTCGGTCTGAGAACACCTTTTTTCCTACTCGCGTTTTTACTACTCGCGTTCCCAATATAGAACAATGTTCGGTATAGTTCGGTATTAAATTAAACATAGTTTGGCATGAAATTAAACATGGTTCGGCATAGACTAAAATATAACATAGTTCGGCCTAGTTTGGCCAGATCATGCTCGATATCTACGTGTTGCCCTTGCGTATCCATATGTGCTCAACCAGATCATCCTGCAGCTATTGATGCACTACCGGGTCTTGGATCTCCTGACGCATAGCGATGAATGCAGCCCACGATGGTGGCACCTGGTGATCAGGCTCTACAAAGAGGTCCCTGTGTGTAGTATGACTCGTCCTGCTCGACCAAATCCACTAGGTCCTTCCTCTCATCCTCAATGATCATGTTGTGCAAAATCACAAAATAGTTCACCACTTCCCATATCTGATCTTTCGACCATGTCATAGTAGGGAACCAGACAATTGTAAACCTCTGTTGAAGCACACCAAATACCCGCTCTACGTCCTTCCTGCAAGCTTACTGTTCCTTGGCAAACTGAAAATGCTTGGGGAGCATCAGGCTTGAGATAGTCTTCACAAATGTTGGCCATCTTGGATAGATGCCATCTGCAAGATAGTATGCCTTGTTGTTGTGGTGACCCTCAACAAGTTTGACAAAGATATTTCAGGACTGGAGGACGTTGATGTCGTTGTTCAATTATGCCATGTCAAAGGAGTGCCAAATCCAAAGATCATGTGTAGCAACTGCCTTGAGTATCACAGTGCGACCTCCTTTATGGCCTTTGTACATTCCTTCCCAAGCAAATGGATAGTTCTTCCAGTGCCAATGCATGCAGTCGATGCTTTCAAGCGTTCCAGGAAGTCCTCTACTTTCATTGACTGCGAGAGGATCCGAGCAGTGTCTTCAGCATTTGGTGTTCTCAAGTACTGTGGCCCAAACACTACAATCACTGTCCTGTAGAACCTGTACAAGCAATCAATGGCAATTCGGCCATGCGGAGATAGTCACTGGCACTGTCACCCGGAGCTCCGTATGGAAGCAACCTCATCGCCATTGTGCACTTCTACAGTAGGAAACCCTACCATGCCGGTGCAGTCATTCTTGCATACGAAATAGGGGTCGAACTCCCGGATGGCATGCACAATGTTGAGGAAGAGTTTTTGGCCCATCCTGAAACGGTGCTCAAACACGGTCTCTTTGTGCAGCGGCTCGTCGACGAAGTAGTCGGCGTACAACATGTAGTAGCCCTCCACTCGCTGCCTTGCTTTGCACTTCCAGCGACCCTTCGCCGAGCCTCCACACTTCGGCGCTACAGTCTGCGTGTACACCAGGCCAAGGAGGCGAGGATCTGCATGTGCTCTTCATCTTTGGCGACTGTGGTGGTCTCTTCCTCCAGCAATAGGGCGAACATCTCCTTTTCATTGGAGTCCATGGCCGAACGGGCAAAACGCAGAACACTTCGTGAGTGAGGTGGCGGGAACTCGGAACAAAGCCAAGCTACGGCGAAGGGGGGCAATGAAACAAGGCCTCGGTGGAGGGGAAAGGATGCAGTGGAGGCGATGGACCTATCTACACGCGTGGTGGGACCTCGCCGGTGACAACATGGCGGCGACGAAAGCTCTCTGCCGCGAGAGAGCCGAGTCGAGGTGGGGAATTGGGTTGTCTGCCGACAGGTGATGTCTATGCACTTCTATTCTTGTAGACAGTTGTTGGGCCTCCAAGTGCAGAGGTTTGTAGAACAGCAACAAGTTTTCCCTTAAGTGGATCACCCAAGGTTTATCGAACTCAGGGACGAAGTGGTCAAAGGTATTCCTCTCAAGCAACCATGCAATCAAGATACAAGAAGTCTCTTGTGTCCCCAACGCACTCGATACACTTGTCAGGTGTATAGGTGCACTAGTTCGGCGAAGAGATAGTGAAATACAAGTGGTATGGATATAAGATAACGGTGCTAGAAAATACTTTGATGGCATGAGAAGAGACTAAAGGCAAACTGAAATAAAGATGGAAGCAAGAAAACATGTAACAGATCTAATTGCAAACGGTGTTTCAATGCTTAGAAACAAGGCCTAGGGATCATACTTTCACTAGTAAACACTCTCATGTAAATATATTATCTTCATGATACTACTCTAAACTACTCTCTGGTTGGACACTCTAATCATTGGTAGGGCTATAACAACACACCTCAAAGTAAGCCTTTTCCATCTAGATAACCCCACACTGTCACCTTGAGCACTAGATGGTTCCAACAAACACCACAATTTCATAAAGACATCCAACTCCAAATATAACTCATAACAAGTATTTGTAATCTCTAGCCTAAGTGCCACCATGGTGTGCACGCTGTCACTTTCACACACATGGGGAGAGCAGAGATCTATTAAAGCACTTGAGTAGCAAGGTAGATCTACTTGATTACAAAGCTTGTGATCACAATATGATCATGCATAGAGAGAGAGAGATGAACACATAGCTACCGATAGAACCCTTAGCCTCGAGAGAGAACTACTCCCTCCTCATCATGAGAATCAGCAATGGCGATGGAGATGGTGGTGGAGATTGATGGAGATGGCTCCGGGGGCACTTTCCTGTCCCGGCAGGGTGCCAGAACAGAGACTTTCTGTCCCCCGAATCTCCCCTTCGGTGGCGGCGGCGCTACGGAACTTTTTGTGGCTGGAGGCTGGACTCTTTAGGGTTTTTGCATCGGGAGGCTTCTTATAGGCAAGGTCGATGGGTGGACCAGGGGCCCACACCACCTAGTGGCGTGGCCAGGGTGGACCCGCGCCACCACATGGTGTGGCCGCCCTGTGGCCCTTCTCCGTCTCGTCTTCTGGCTTCGTGAGTCTTCCGGTAAAAATATTAACTTTGGCTTTTGTCCCATCTAATTCCGAGAATATTTATTTTCTGACTTTCCTGGAACCAAAAACAGCAGAAAACAGGCAGCTGACACGGTGGCATCTTGTTAATAGGTTAGTCCAAGAAAGTGTATAAAAAGTACTCTAAAGTTGGAACAAAACATAAAAAAGTAGATGAAAACCAAGCATGGAACATCAAAAATTATAGATACGTTTGCAACGTATCAACATCCCCAAGCTTAACTCCTGCTCGTCCTCGAGTAGGTAAGTGATAAAAAGAAAGAATAATTTTTGAGGTGACATGCACCATCATAAACTTGATCAAAGAATTTTTAAAACATTGAAAGATGTGATCATAGTACTTCAACATAGCATGAAAGATAAAGTTCTAACAATAATACATAGCAACTATGTTGCAACATGAAAAGGCACAAACAAAAGATTCATGAATAACAATGCTTTGTAAGACATTTGTTTGTTTCACATAAAGAAAACATAGCATAGTGGCATTTAGCTTGTCCCTCATAGAGTAGCAAAACATAAATGCATAGGACACCTTCAAAGTTCATAAGAGTGACTAGATACAAATAGTTTAAAACAAGCAATATCAAAGTTATGCATCAATCAACAAGTCTTGGGACAATGCACATAGAACTAAGAATGGCCACTATGCTCTCAAAGTAGGTGCATAAAGATAGAAGGCGGAGACTCAACATAAAAGTAAAAGAAAGGCCTTCATAGGAGGAAGTAGGGATTCAAGTTTCATAAAGAGCTTCCAAAAATTATGGTACTTACTAGCTTTTAGCTCTCATTGCCCTATCATAAGCATCTTGAAGTGATTAAGGTTAAAGTGAACAAACTATGAAGTATATGCTTGACGAAGTATAAGTTGGAAACCTCATGTCCCTTGAATATGAGGGTCGCTCCTCATGCTACTCAAATTTAGTCATCGGTAAGTTCTTGTCATCGTAAGTACATGTGTATCATAGAGAACCGCCAACGGGGTACCCCTTGCCCAATGATATGGAAGAATCTCCATATCAAAATAACAAGGCAAGCAGACAACGAGCATCTCAACAATCTTCTTATTTACCATGGGAAAATGGTGCTTTTTTCTCTCTTTCCTCTTTTTTCATATCTTTTTTTTCTTTTTCTCTTTTTTTCTCAATATCTAACTCTTTTTTTTATAAGAAGAATGCTTCATAGACATCTCATTATGGTCACGCTGCAGATTTCCACCATGACAACATGGATTAGACCAATGACCTAGGCATTTCTCTAACACACATACCTAACTCCATGGACTTACAAGATCCCCTTTCATTTCACACCGACGACATCCATAGACAAAAGAGCATGATATCAACTAGGTACAATGTACAAGTGCAATATTGAAAGCGTTCCCCATGAAAGCATGGTTCTGCTAATCCCCAACGTATAAGTGCAATCATATACAACATAGATGACACAATGGTTCAAGTTTATTAAGTGCGAGGAAAGTAAAATGTGCCATCAAGTTTGTGAGAGCTTTAATCACTAATTTTCACATAACAAGTTTAATTTGGAAGGTAGATAAAAGCATGAATATACTTGGAATAGCAATTGTAATAGGTAGATATGGTGGACTCTTTGGAATAACTTGGTTTAAGGAGTTGGATGCATGAGTGGAACTCACACTTGGTTACGGAGGCTAGCAAAAGACTAGGAGCGACACACTAAGAGAGCAATAATGGCCATAATCATGCAGAGCGATAAAACATCATTGATTAAAGCATAAAGTGATATTACAAGTCGAAAACTAAAGGATCATCAAGGCTATGGTGACTTTGGATAGTCATAACATGGTGTGAGCATGCGCCAGGTCAACCCAAATAAAGCATCAAAGGAGAATACCACAATACTATGCTTTAATATGCTAAAACAACGCATGATTTTTTCAAGGAACATTAAGAAATCTCAATTGTTTATAACATGTCATGCTACAGCAAAGAATACTAAGCATAAAGTCAAAACAATATCAATCATGGCATGACAAAGCATAGGCCACAGTCAAAAACAAGCTCTCTTTACCACTTAAGCATGAACTTTCCTACTCTTTTCCAATCCAAACCAATCGACTTATTTGAAACAACTCACAAAGATAATAATAAATAAAGATTAGTGAGCTTGTCTCACAAATCCAAAAGGAATAACTAACAAGTTCTAAGCTAAAAGCACAAGAAAACTAAGGCTAAACACAGTGCTAGCACAAGAGAACAATCACAAAACAATAAGAGTGAAAACTAGAGTGTTCTAGGCAATGAATAACGGGGTGTGTATCTCTCCAAAAGAAGTGTGTTGGGATCCAACCAACTTATTCAAGCAAACTAAGCAAAATAAAAATACAATAAAAACAAAGACGCTCCAAGAACAACACAACAATGCATGAAACAATAAAAACAAATTGTCTAGAAAGACCTGAGATTTTTATTGATGAAGAAGGAGATGCCTTGGGCATCCCCAAGCTTTGACGCTTGTACTTCTTGGATATTTCTTGGGTGACACGCATGGCATCCCCAAACTTGAGCTTTAGTCCATTCTTCATCTCATTACGCCATTCTCTCGATACACCTGAAAATTTTCCTTCATACAAAACTTCACACAATCTTTATTAGCAACATTAGTGTACTCAAGATAATAAGTCTCTGGGTTCATTTTCAACACCAATAAAACTTCCAATAAAACACAAGCTACTGTAGCACTTCCCTCAAAAAGTTCAGTTCCCCAAAAGAACTTAAAAAGGAACCAACAAGAAACAAATGCAAATAATGGCAGAAATCTGTCAAAACAGACCAGCAGGTAAAGACGATTTTTTCGAAGACCTTCTGTTGCTCAAATCAACAAGTGTTGAACTAACGAAAGTTAGATAACAACCTGAGGCAGAAGCACAAAAATTCACGCCTCAAAAGGATGTATAGAGATTTTACACAAATTTGTGCGATGAAGCACATAAATCTGTTTCGGGACAACAACTTTCCCAATCATTACTTCTCTCTCATTAGAGGTTACTCTTGGCACAAAAAGCAAATAGAAAGGATAAGGAGCGGTTATTACAGAGGTAATAACTTCTAAGACTCATCTAAAACTTTTGGGTTATGTCCTAATAAGTACTTTTCTTTAACGTCTTTAAGTTAGACATGATAGTTTGAGAAGATGCTTACATAAGAAATATGAATTGAAGTAAGAGAGAGTATCAAGAAGCAAATTCAAAGCACATTTAAGTCTACCCCACTTACTATGCATAGGAATCTTGTAAAGAAACAAGTCATGAAAGCACAAAGCAACAAGCATAGGAAAGCAAAACAAGTGCAACTTCAAGACTTTCAACATAAAGAGGGGAAACTTAATATTATTGAGATGCATAAAACCATGTTTCCCTCTCTCATAATAACTTTTAGTAGCATCATAAATAAAATTAACAATATAACTATCACATAAAACATTCTTATCATGATCCACATGCTTAAAAGAATTAATATTGTCCACATAAACATAGTCATTCTTATAAATTGTAGTGGGAGAAAAATCAACAAAATAGCTATCATTATTATTCTCATCACCATAACCATCAAATATAGGAGGCATATTGTAATCATAATTAATTTTCTCCTCAATAGTAGGTGGACTGAAAATATCATATTCATTATTGTAATCATCATCTATTGGAGGTTTGGTATCATCATAAGCAATAGAATAGCTATCTTCCAAAGCTGGGGAACTAAAAAGATCATTTTCATAAAAACTAGCTTCCCCAAGCTTAGACTTTTCCATAGCATTAGCAATAATGGTGTCCAAAGAATTCATACTAACAACATTGCTATTAGCATGCAAATAAAGTTCCATAGGTTTTTTAATTTTCTCTTCAAACACTTCATGTCCTAACTCAAGATAAATACTATAAAGCTCTCTATTTTTGTTGTTGTTTTCCATTAAGCCTAACTAGTGAAAACAAGAAACAAAAAGACAAAATTGCAGGATCTAAAGGAAATAACTTCGAGCACTCACACCAGAGGATGTGAGTACCTTTTACCTTACCTCCCCAGCAACGGCGCCAGAAAATAGCTTCTCGCATGTGGTTGACATGGGAGCTTCTTCTTATACAATCCACGGCAACGGCGCCAGAAAATAGCTTGATGTCTACGCACTTCTATTCTTATAGACAGTTGTTGGGCCTCCAAGTGTAGAGGTTTGTAGAACAGCAGCAAGTTTTCCCTTAAGTGGATCACCCAAGGTTTATCGAACTCAGGGAGGAAGTGGTCAAAGGTATCCCTCTCAAGCAACCCTGCAATCAAGATACAAGAAGTCTCTTGTGTCCCCAACACACCCAATACACTTGTCAGGTGTATAGGTGCACTAGTTCGGCGAAGAGATAGTGAAATACAAGTGGTATGGATATAAGATAACGGTGCTAGAAAATACTTTGATGGCGTGGAAGAGACTAAAGGTAAACTAAAAAAAAGATGGAAGCAATCAAACATGTAACAGATCTAGTTGCAAACGGTGTTTCAATGCTTAGAAACAAGGCCTAGGGATCATACTTTCACTAGTGAACACTCTCATATAAATATATTATCTTCATGATACTACTCTAAACTACTCTCCGGTTGGACACTCTAATCCATGGTAGGGCTATAACACCACACCTCAAAGTAAGCCTTTCCCATCTAGATAACCCCACACTGTCACCTTGAGCACTAGATGGTTCCAACAAATACCACAATTTTATAAAGACATCCAACTTCAAATATAACTCATAACAAGTATTTGTAATCTCTAGCCTAAGTGCCACCATGGTGTGCACGCTGTCACTTTCACACACATGGGGAGAGCAGAGATCTATTAAAGCACTTGAGTAGCAAGGTACTACTTGATTACAAAGCTCATGATCACAATATGATCATGCATAGACAGATAGATGAACACATAGCTACCGGTAGAACCCTTATCCTCGAGAGAGAACTACTCCCTGCTCATCATGGGAATCAGCAACGGCGATGGAGATGGTGGTGGAGATTGATGGAGATGGCTCCGGGGGCACTTCCTCGTCCCGGCAGGGTGCCGGAATAGAGACTTTCTGTCCCCCGAATCTCCCCTTTGGTGGCGGCGGCGCTGCGGAACTTTTCGTGGCTAGAGGCTAGACTCTTTAGGGTTTTTGCATCGGGAGGCTTCTTATTGGTGAAGAGGCAAGGTCGATGGGTGGACCAAGGGCCCACACCACCTGGTGGCGTGGCCAGGGTGGACCCGCGCCACCACATGGTGTGGCCGCCCTGTGGCCCCTCTCCGTCTCGTCTTCTGGCTCCGTGAGTCTTCCGGTAAAATATCAACTTTGGCTTTTGTCCCGTCCAATTCCGAGAATATTCATTTTCTGACTTTCCTAGAACCAAAAATAGCAGAAAACAGGCAGCTAGCACTGTGGCATCTTGTTAATAGGTTAGTCCAAGAAAGTGTATAAAATGTACTCCAAAGTTGGAACAAAACATAAGAAAGTAGATAAAAACCAAGCATGGAACATCAAAAATTATAGATACGTTTGCAACATATCAACAGGGTTGGCTCACCTATTTTTCGCCACGTCCGGCGTTCCCAGGCGGTTCCCAGCACCCTGGGTTCGTCCTGGGAACGCCGGATGAAAGTTTGGCCAAATCCGGACCAATTTAGCGTCCTAGGAACGCGACTAGGCGAATTTTTGCCGTTCGGACGAAAAAATCGCCCTGGAAATGCGAGTGGAGATGCTCTTAGAGTCAAAAGCAGGGCTAGCCAGCTGATGCATCGAAAGCCGGCTGCGGTGTCTGACAGGTTCTTCTCCCGGAACAACTCAGACCACCATCTCGCTACCTTGTGGCAGAGGTGGTCCGATCAGAAGTGGCTTCTGTCATCTATGTGCATCTCCTCGAGAACCATGGCGTTCTCCACCAGGAACTTGGCGAGCTGTGCTTCGAAGGAGTTAACTTCCTTGGCCTTGAACTGCAGTACCTTCCACAGGCTCTTCTCCAGGCAGCTGGATGCGCAGTTGTTGGTCAAGGCAACTAGGATCTCTGAGACCTCTTCGAGCTCCACGACACAGAGATCCGCTGCCAACATGGGAGCGAGCCTTTCGAACTGGTCCAGGGATTTGCCAAAGGGGCCTCCGACCACATACTTTGTCTTCTGCTCGTAGTGGTAGTTATAGTGCATGTCTAACCTAAGACGGAGTTCAGCCATTCCCGGGAAGGAGCGGAGCAGCTACGGCATGGCCACCCAGGCCTCTGCTATCACCATTGTCTTCCTGTTACTGTACCCATATTTGTTGTCCAATTGAAGGAGCTTGAGGTTTGGGAACATGGGCAGGATGACCCCGTCGGCGATGATGTCCTCGATGCTGATGAAGAGCATCTTGAGGGCCCACGTGTGGTGGTCGAAGTGAGTGTCGTCGAGGTCAACTCGTGTGAGCCCTGACGCAGGCGATGTGAGCGAGAGCTTGAACGGGTATCCCTTGTAGCGGAAGTAGTGCAGGCTTCTCATGTCGATCTCGATGTTGCTCCTGACATCGGTGGCCGTCTCACGCTCATCCTTGCTGAGATAGATCTTAAGCACGAAGGCGGTGACCATCGGGCAGCGGAGGCGAATGGGCAGCCCGAAGCAATTCGACATGTAGCTGAACTTTTTGGTGGCACCGGGCGGCTTGTGACTGTGAGCACTGGCGCGACATCGACCATGACCTGGATGCCGTCGCCTCCTTCGCCAGCGCGAAGGATAGGATGTGCTACAAAAGATTGTCGGTGAGGCTGGAGAGACGATCGACGGCGGCCATGATGCGATTGACTAGATGGATGTGCGTGGCTGCAGTACAATATTTATGGATCTACTAGGTGTGTGGGTGCATGGGCGATTTATAGTTATACTAGTTTTTTTAGGAGTGTGGCCATCTTTATTAAAACTCAAATTTTACAGAGATACAAACGCCATCAGCTAGCGTAACTAGCCAAACATGGCGAGCCTTTCTCATCAAGCACACAACTCCTAGCTAATCTATGAGCTTCTTTGTTTGACTTTCTCCTATCATGCATGAAGGTGAGATCATCGAAATCTGTTACCGCCTCCTTGATCTCCTGGACGATATGCGCATAAGCACCCATTGTACCTTGGTGGATGCTCGCAACAACATTCAAACAATTACTTGCCACTCGAATCCTACACACGTTGTGATCTTATGCTAGAGCCACTGCTTCACAACACGCCAGTGCTTCTAGCGTTTTCGCCCCCCTCTTGGCTTGAAAGATCATGGCTGACACACCTTTGAAGATCCCCTAATCATCACGAGCTACTACTGCTATAGAACCCCGACCCGTGTTCTTGCCTACGACCGCGTCGACATTGATCTTCAAACACCCCATGGGCGGTAGGATCCATTCTGGTTCAACACTGATGGTTGCACTGCCCGGTTCTTCGAAGCCAAGTTTAAATCTGTGAGGAATTTTTCCACAAAGAAATGCACCGAGATGGAACTCTCAAAAATTTGCTCGTGGAGCGCCTTCCTCCTCGCGTGCCAAATTTCCCACAAGGTTACGGAAAACTTGATATGGTCATCATGTCTGAGGGTATCCATCATGTTTGCTACCCAGTTTCTCGCATGACCCTCCTCTGAACTATGTAAGTGCTCAATTACCTCCTCGTTAGCCAGAGCCCAAACACTCCGGGACATAGCACGGTCCAGTAAAGCATGGCGCCATGAATCTCGAGCTCCACAAAACTGGCATGTATCATGATCTGTCATGTGCCTATGCATACGCACATCATTTGTCGACAACGATTGCTTTGCTAGCCTCCATAAGAACAACTTGATTTTCGATGACACCTGAATATTCCATAACGATGCCCACTGTTTCTCCACTTCCACTATGTTAGAGGTAGAAGCTCTTCCATCTAACCACACCTCCCTCTTGTCCCTTGTCGACACAAGCATCCTATATGCCGATTGGATAGAGAAAATGCTGTGACGATTGTGGTGCCATGCCCAGAAGTCGTTGTGTTGTCTATTGCAAATTGGGATCTGCATAATTGCTTCCACATCCATCTATAGCATATGATGCTGCAAATTTTCTTCCCGCCACTTCGCCGTACTCGTGTCCAAGAATTCAGATCCTGCACCGGGATAGCCTCGTTCTCTTTCGTCATGCAGGCGATGGGTCTCATCATTCCGTCGCGTGGGATCCATTGATTGTTCCACGGATTCATGGAGCTGCCGTCTCCAATCCTTCTCACTAAACCCTGCTTTAGGGTATGTATCCCGTCATGCACTGCTCTCCATAACTGTGAAGGGGCACCCCCATTTCAGACACCAGCGTGTCTCAGTCAGGGTAGTACCTCGCCTTCAGAACTTGTGCGTTCAAAGTCGCGGGGTTTTGTAGAAGGTGCTACCCCTGACGAGCCAACAACGCTAGATTAAATAGTTCGATGTCACGAAAGCCCAATCCACCCATATTCTTCGGCTTGCACATCTCCTTCCAAGAAACTCAACTCGGTTTTCTTTCACCATCACGGCTTCCCGACCAAAACTTTCTCACCATCGCATTGATGTGTTGACACAATCCACTTGGCAATTTGAAACACGCCATCGATAATATCGGAATCACTTGGACCACTGACTTTATCAAGATGTCCTTGCCTCCAACCGATAGTAGCTTCTCAAGTCACCCCTGTATTCTTTTCCAAATGCGATATTTTATATATTTGAAAGCTCCAGCTCTAGATCGCCCAACATCAGAAGGCATGACTAAATTTCTCATTCAAAGTCTCACTATGGACATTCAGTGCCGCTTTGACACTTTCCTTTACCGATCTCGGGAAACCTTTGATAAAAATATAGAAGATTTTTCCTGGTTAATCCTCTGGCCCGATGCCATGCAATAAATATCCAGAAGCTCCTGGACTCTTCCAGCACTCTCCGTGTCTGCCTTGAATAGCAACATGTTGTCATCAGCAAAAAGGAGGTGACCGATCGCCAGAGCCGACAGTGCCACCATAAGTCCATGGAGGTCTGATGATAAACTATGGTGTTTTAAAAGGCAAGAAATGGCCTCTGCTGCTAGTAAGAACAAATACGGGGATATGGGACCCCCCTGGCGCACCCCTCTCGAAGGGATAAAACTCTGCAACTTCCCTCCATTAAACAACACCTTGAAGGATACTTTTGTCACCAAACTCATGACCATTTGGACCCATAATCGGGGAAAACCTAGTTTGATCATGACTGCCTCCAGATACCTCCACTCCAACCTATCATATGCCTTCTGCATATCCAGCTTGAGGGCAGAACCGATTATTCCTTGCTTTATTCCGCTTCATAAAATGTAAACATTCGTAGGCGGTAATGATATTATCCGTGATCAACCTTTCCCAAACAAAAGTTGACTGCTTTTCATCAATAATCTCCGGTAAACACACTTTCAGCCTATTAGCCAACACCTTCGACGCGATCTTATAAATCACGCACAAACTTATGGGCCTAAATTGGCCCAGTTTCTCAGGGCTTGCCACTTTAGGAATAAGTACCAATGAAGTTTGATTAATATCTTGCATATCATCCTCCCCATTGGGAACTCGTAGCACAACCATAGTCACATCCTCTCCACAAATCTCCCAATGTGTTTGGAAAAAGTTGCCGGAAAACCACCGGGCCTAGGGGCCTTTGTGGGGAACATATGAAACCAAGCTACCTTCACTTCCTCACCAACAATCGTTTTGAGTAATTTATCATTCATTTGTGGTGTAACTTTGACAAGAACCACATTGATCACCTCCTCCATATTCGCGACTCCTTCCGAGCGATACAAATCCTCGTAAAAAAGCCTTAGTCATGCTTGCCATCCCCTGAGCATCCTCCGACAGCATGCCATTCAACCTTGTGAGCCTCGAGATTTTGTTCTTTTTCTTTCTCTGGCTAGATCGCAAGTGGAAAAAACGGGTATTTTTGTCGCCCTTCGCCAACCACTGCACGCATGATCGTTGACGCCACATCACTTCCTCTCTCTGGTAAAGCTCCACCAGCCTTGCAACAATTTGTGTTTATTCCTGGGAGGGCCCCTGTCTTGTTGGCGCCTCGCTTAGTTCCATCAGGCGCTGGTTCAGTTGGCGTAGCTCCCTCTGAACACTGTCGAACGTCTCCCTTCCCCATCTATCCAGTGAGCTTGACAATCTCGTCAATTTTCCTTGGAGCTATGTCATTGTCAACGCCTTCCCCTCGGCCTTCCATGTCTCATCCAGGAAAGGTCGGAACTGGTCGTGCGCCTCCCACATGATCTCATACCAGAATACCTTATCCTCGGTTGCCCTTCTTTGCCTTGCCGATTCTCGCCATCTGAGAAGTATAGGCCCGTGATTAGACGCAACTCCCGTTAGGTTTGAAACCATAGCCAGAGGGAATCTTTCACTCCATGGAGCGGTCGCCATCACACGATCGAGGCGAACTTGGCAGAAATCTCCCCCTACAACACACTTTTCGAAAGTCCACTACATCCCCTCGAAACCGAGGTCAGATAATTCACAAACATCGGCCATCTCATGAAAGCCTTCAATATGTGCCATGCTCTTCTCAGCCACACCCTCATGTTCGTAATGATGAAGAACCTCGTTAAAATCGCCTAGGCATACCCATGGTAGCGCATTCGACGACTTAATGTGCTTCAACATGTCCCATGTTTTAAAGCGTTGCGAAACCTGAGCCTCGCCATAGGCACAGGTGAGCCTCCACAACTCCCCATTCCTCTCTGTAACCCTAGCATCAAGATGGTACTACGAATATAGCAAAATATCAAATCTTTGTATCATTGTTCCAGTATAAGCCAATTCCTCCACTTCTACCTGAACTACTTATTATGAAACAATTATCATAGCCAAAACTTCTAGCCAATCCTTCCACCCGAGACTTGTGTATCTGAGTTTCCAAGACACACAATATGGTTGGCTTAAAACACCCCACTAGATCGTGGAGCTCATGAACTGTCACGTCGTTGCCAAGGGCGCGACAGTTATAGCTCATGCAACTCATTGCTCCTTGCGGCGCTCCTCGATGGAGCCCGCCTTAGTGGAAATTCTATCGTTCGTCCTCACTCTCTTCGGGTCTGGTTTGACCGGTGACCGATTCAGACTCGTGTTAGCTGCCCCCAACATCAAGGCCTGGTCTAAATTTTTCATCGCACCCAGCCCTATGCTCGTGTCCTTCGCTTCCTTGATATCCGTGATCTGAGGCAGGTTAATATCCTTTCCCATCGTGCTGTTTGTAGACGGTAGTGAACCACCCTGAGGACGTTTGCGTGAATCGGAAGCTCTACCGCTATCGTGGCCTCCCTGTCCTCCATCTCTTGCTTGCGCCCTTCCTCGCACCCTTGGAGTCGTCGGGTGCCAGTCATCTATAGGAGCAATCATCCATGTGCCATACTACTTAGCTGCGTTGTCGTGGACACCCTCTCCACACTCTTGGTGGCCATGACCAAATAGCCCGCAAACCTCGCAGAAATGCGGCAACTTCTCATACATCACTTGGAAATGCATCCTCTCATTCCCCTCCGGGTGTAGCCCCACTAAACGTGTCAGTGCCTTACTCATGTCAAGCTTGATCCTTACTTTGAGGAAACTGGTTCCGCTCACACCTAGAGCATAGATATCCACCCTTTGCACCTCTCCAATACGAGACACCATGTCCTTCACAATAGACTCCTTGCAAAAAACGGGGGGATCCCTCAGATCTAAACCCATGCGTGCATGCGGTCAAGAACCACCGATTTTGGGTTAGCTAGTCCGCCATAAGGCTCTAGTAATACACCCTGTTGTCTGAAGATCCAGGGTACCTCAAACATCGCCCTATTCCAATCTCCCAGACATGAAACTTGAAGAACAAAAAGGCTGTCCTCCACCGGCCTAATCGACCACTTCCGCGCGAAATCCCACACAACGTCCATCTTCTGGAAGAATGGTTGGTTCCTGAAGTGCTTTGTAGTATGCACCCACACCACCGCCATCCACCTTGCTCCTTCCTTCAGATTGACAAAATCCTCCCGTGGGAGGACCACATCATCGAGCTCCTCATCCTTGAGTACGAGCTTCTTTATCAGATCTTGCAGATTCATCTGTGGCTTAGGGATAGATGATCCGTCCTCTTTAGGAAACTTTGCCGCCATCTTCTAGGGTTTAGAGATCCAGGACTGTACGCACACCAGCTTGCCTCCTCCCCACGCCGCCAAGGCCAGGAAGGCGTACAGGACGCCCCCTTGATCAGCCCGAACGGAACGCAAATCGGAGATGAGAGCCGGGAGCCAGTCGGTGCCCGAACAGAAGTGCCTCTCGCCGCCGCGATCGCCGTAGAGAGTCTCAACCCTAGAAAACTAGGTACACTCGAGGAGTCGCGTGGGCATGTGACTTTGAGGGGCAGTTTCCAGTTATACTAGTTTGCTCCGAGGATTATCGGTGTTGGACACCGACATGAGAAATGAGGCCATTTAGGCCTTGAACTGGCCGGTCCGGTATGTCTTGAGGCCTCCCATAACCTACATGTGATTTCTCTTAGTTTTTTTATAATCCTTTCTTTCTCCACAGAACTGAAAATAATATTTAAAGGCACAGATGATAAAAATAAATTCTGGAACAATTCACATGTGTATATATGTTATCTCGCACTACTAGAATTTTAACCAGGTTTTTATAAGGGGCATTGACTATCATTCAAAGTCAAACCTAGTTCCACTTCAGATCGGATTTAAACATCAAGCAAGGGAAATATAAGTCAAAATTCATGAAGTGCACTAGATACTTTATGACAAAGAATGTAATCTACGTACAAATCATCCCCGCCTCAAACTCACTCCATATGTAACCAAATAACTAAAAAATGCACTCGTATTTCAAAAGTTGCACACCATATAACCTCGAACATCTCGTGCGGCCGAGAATTGGCAAAAGCGAAAAACTTTTCCTATATTCTTTTGTTTGTGGGTTGTGAATATTTTTTGGACATTGCTACACATCGACCGGTCTAAAAAAGTAAAAACCTGGCGGGCATATGGATAGGAGCTATTACTTGCACCGTACCTTTCTAAGCATAAAATGGATTAGCCAGCTCATTTAAAAAAGAAAATTTAAAATGTTTTCTAGGTCAAATCATTTGTCCGATCGAAAATTCGTTTTCACCGTTAGGCTAGTCATGACGAGATCGTCGAAACTAGATCCCATATTGATAATAACCTTTTTTTAGGACCAAAAGTTATCCATTCGTAACACGTAAGTTATCCGGATTTCAGCATGTAAGTTACCCACCCAATAACACGTAAGTTATCCACCATTACAAAATTACCCATATATCGTGTGCTAGAGGTGGATAATCTTGTTTACCACAAGTTACCCATCAGTAACACGAGAGTTATCCAGACTTCAGCATGTAAGTTACCCACCCTATAACATGTAAGTTATTTACCACTGAAAAATTTACCTACAGATAGGATATAAAAATATTATTCTAACGGCTTGGCCTCGTAGCACGTCGCCCTCTCATCGCGTACGGACTACTCAACTTGTAAAGGTCCAACATCAAACATAATTTTTTTAAAGGTACTAAATCTAAATTTCTTTTAGGCGATATAAATAAATGGGGTCTTATGCCCCAACCACCCACCGCACAAAGTCGTAGTGAACAATGTGACGCGTAACCAGTAGTCTAACGGCTCGATTTTATCGTCCGTCGTTGCTACTGTGGCATACCGGTGACAACACGTCAAAAAGTTTTAGTACCGAGCATTCATCACTCATCGACGCTAACGCATTGATGGCAATGAAGCCTCAGTACCTAACAACTAGGCTACCGTGTTCTAATTAAATTTTCTCAGCATGTATGTGAGAACGCTTCTACCCGTCACGTTTATATGGTGGGTAACTTATGTGTTACTGGATGGATAACTTATATATTATAGCATGGATAATTCACGTGTCTGGGGTGGATAACTTTTTGGTCCGAATTTTTTTATCAAAACATATCAATATGGGATTTAGTTTCGAAGATCTCGCCGCGACTAGCCCAACGGTGAAATCGGATCCTAAATCGGACAAACGGTTTGATCTATAAAACATTTTGAATTTTCGATTTCATCGTTATGCACATTTAGCCAGACACTACACCACGCCCGCCGGTTTTGAAATTTTTTAGACCGATCGCTAAGTAGATTTTCCGTACATTTTTCACATTTGCATCCTATTGTTTTCCCTTTTGAAAATATAGTACTAACGAGGGTAGAATGTTAGTTGACCTGTCAGGTTTAATAGAAAACAAAGACATAAATAAAAAGTCAAAAGTAATGTTAAGAAGGAGGCCCACGAACCAACGTTCAGGACCTCGTATGCAACTAGCGCGTCCTAATTGTGGGCACCAAAACTAACTCAATGGTCTGGTCCTGTCACATGCGCCATCTAAAGGGTGGGGAGCCTGGCAAGGATTGACTGACCCACGTTCACGATATGCTATCCCTGCTCCCCTACATCCCCACACTAGCGACCTAGGGAGGCACAACAACAACAACAGAAAGGCCATGCTACACCGTGTCGGTGCTAGGGCAGTGCCACTGGAGACCAGAGGGCATCCGCACAACCAGGGGATCAACTCCTCCATCTGCGTCTCAAGCCTCCCTCACGCAGGAGACCATGGCATCTCCAGTCCTCCGTAAAGATCATATACCCTCTCTGTTAATATTGTTTTAGGTGTTCTAGCTTGCTACCGTGCATGATCTTGTGCCATACATGATGCTATTGTTCTAACACCATATGCCCATAGGGTACTAAGCTCACTCAATTGATATCTTAGCATTTTCATAGAGCACATGGTACTAATCTAACTACCCTAATCAGTCAGCAGATCCTAGACTGGCACACATCTAAAGTGACATCAGAAGACCTCGTAGGACCTCAGACTTGAATTGGTTGGCTTCGTCAACATGAACCATGGCAGCTGCGATTTTGTTCCTTGAGCTTTCATCAGCCTCTCGAGCTTTCGATGCAAGCTCGAAGTACTCTTCCACTGAAAGGTTCACTCCATCTGTGCCCTGGAGATCTTCAGCTGGGGATGATTCACTGCTAAGTAGGCTCTGATCTTAGCCTCTCTTGCAACTTCTTCCATCTTCTTGGCTGCAACACACCTGACTTCATCATGTTTCTTTCCGTACTGTCACTGAATTTGTTCTACTCAGTTGAAGTCAGACTTCTCAGGGTAAGTGCAGCCAGAATGCTAGATGGTGCCGTTTACTGCGTAGCAACCAGCCTTTACACTGTCCTCAGTGCTCTTTCCCTTGAACCAACTGAGAGAGAGGAGGCATCCGACAGAAGCATCACCTGATAAGAAACGGAAGGTAGCTAGTCAAGGACAACAACAAAATTATAACTGAATGAATCCCACTGTCCAAATTCCAAATCATACTACTGTTCTTGTAGCACTATGAATGAATATATCCACAAGACACGCGTCTGTTTCAGATTATCAGTTTTCAACTCCAACAACCTGAATTGTAGGCAATTGTGCGGGCTAGATACCGCAACCGTTAGTATTGAGAAGACGAATTTTATTTGTTTTGCGACTCTACAGCTTATGAGATATGACACAAAACCTAGTGGCATTCCTTGGACTACTGAAACGCCTCTATTATACATTTGATCATCAATAAGTGCTGTTAAAAACTGGTGCAGATGTCCCTTTTTCTGCTACTGTGGGATTTATAGTTTATCAGCTTATGCCCATGATTTATAGTTTATCAGCGTATTGGTTGAATAATTCACAACATTGTCTAGTAAATAATATACTCCATAGTAAGAACAAAAAATGAAGGAAATGGTTGGTAGGCATGCCCGAAAAATATATTTAGGATCACAGAGTATGTTTTCACCTATTCGTAACATAATAATATGTAGGTTCTGCATATTATCGACGTAAATTTACTGAGCTGAATTTTACGTGAAGTTGCAATTGTTCACTATTCGGTGAATCAAAATTACAGACGCAACATATTTGAATAAGCAAACAATTAGGGAAACAGACTGTTCACCAGTTTGCTTAAAAAACAGACTGTCAGAGGAAAGAATTAGCTTCCCTAAATACTAAATAGGTGCAATTTTCCTATGTGTCATACAGCATATGGTTGGAAAAAAGGGAAAAAAATTATATAGATACTTTCAAACAAGCAGTTGCAAACCACACTATATCAGAGGTTTCATTGACTAATATGCATAAAATTAAATATGTAAGCGTATAATTCAATTATTATGCATTGAACTGAAGAGAACATATACCTTTCCCATCCTCAGCAACTACTATTGGCTCAGCACCTTGAGTAATTCACAGCAATCCTCTTTTGTTTTCGCGAAGCAAGAAGCAGTTGTGATATCTTCAAAGCAATCTCCTAGACATTCCCAGTCTACAAATTTACAGATGTAACTTGTCAGCAGCGCAATAGTAACCGTAGGAAAAATATTGTAAGGGGAATGAGTAGTTACCTCCTTTGCCTCAGTTTCATTTTAGAAGATGTGGTCCACATACCTAAAGTGGTAATACACACAAAACACATCTCAAATAAATGAACGGAAATCTCATGAACTACCAAGCTTTAACAGGCTGAAATATTAGAATGTGGTAAAAACTGGAACATCTCTCGACATGAACTTTGGTTCTTTAATAATGAAATAAAGGACATATGTATCAATCGAAAAAAATACTCTCGACATGAATGGACACTGGTTACGGAAGCATCAGAGAGGAGCAGGTAACACTTACGGAAGAACCTTCCCTTGGCATCATAGAAAAACTCACAGATAAATGGAGCAGAGAGGTTCGTCAAGAAAACCTAGAAACAGCATGACCAATTAAACACTGGTGGGCACTTTACGGGGAACCTTTTCTGTTTCAAACTTTTACCTTGTCATTTTCAGCAGCATGCTGAATAGAGTCAGGGGACACCATAAGGAAAAATCCAGCAATGTAGATGTATTTCTGCTTCTGGAAAGATATCATGCCTGAACCATCATTGGGAAGATGAGCGATCTGTAGACTGTAGTACTGGTCCAACTCATAAACAAGGCTAGTTCTGCTGCCACAGTTCTCATGCAGCATATATATCATGATCGTGGAAAGAAAGAACACCACAGAATCACAAGGACAAAAAGAGGCACTGATCCTAACTATTTTTTTTTATAAAGCTAAATGAGTGAGCTACAAAGGGTAAGATTTTTTTAGCATTTTCTATTTTTCTATTTTTTTGGGGTTATGTAAAGCTAAAGAGGGTGCAAGATAGTGCTTGTACAGTTGCACTAGGGCAGCCTCTACAGAGCTACGGACTACTGATAACAAGAGTAAAAAAAAGGCAGGAAATTATTAGAGTTTTTTACAACACACACAACATGCCATTACGATGAATGGCCTCGATCGATCAGAACTGTTTTTATGCCGCCGGACGAAGATCCTGCTCGCTTCGAGCACAGTACCGCTCAACCAGTAAGGATTAGTTGCTCATCTCAACTCTACGACAACAAAGTGCTGCGGAGTGTCAGCGGGCCGCAGCTCGGAGAGGAGGGAAGTCAGCGTTTCTTCTTGCGGGTGATGCCAGCATGGAGAGCTGGGAATTCAGCGTCATCTTTCAGCCGGCAAGACTCTTCGTCAGGGCTGCAAAAAATCCATTGGCAATGTTAGGTGTATTCGGTGCAAGAACATGAGCGTCATGTAGAAAGGATTCATGCAAGTACCTGCTGCATTGAGCCGCACTGTCACTTGGCTCAGGGCTCTGTGCTGCGGAGGCAGGGGCTTCTACAGGCCTGCTTTGGGTCACGCTCACACTGGCCCTAGGGCTCTGCACTGCTGAACCTGAGGCTTCAGCAGGCCAGCTTTTGGAAGTACTGGCTCCATGCTTAGGGCTCTTCACAGAGGTTGCTTGTACTGGTTTCTTGGTGCCAGCCAGAGGAGGGAATTCCTCGACGAAGTTAGGTGCGAAAGTTCCAAACTCTATGTTCTTATATTGCTGTGCTGTGATCGGTTGACTGTTAACGTTTTTGACAGAAGGTGTACCCATTGTGCCAGCAGGTGGAGAGGACTGGCCAGTACTGGGTACCCAAACATTTCCTTGGCCTCCGCCACCATAATGTGGAACAGAAATCCTTGGAGGAGGTAGCCGCGTCAGCGTGTCCCTCGATCCATTTTCATACCTGACAAGCACTTTATTAGTATGGAATCGTTTTGTTGCCAATGCTTTCATGCTTGAGAAGTATGGTATACCTCTGTTCACCGTTCTCTGTAGTCTCGCTGGTTGGCACCTGTTTGATTTCACCATTTGTCAATGCATTTTCAACGGCAGCATGCCCATTGCATGAGCTAACTCGATCTGGTTTCTCCTCTGGATAAACCTCATCTGATTGACTCTCATTTTCCTTTTTATCATAACCTGGCTTTTGCTTCCAAATTTCATGAGGCTGCAAGAATAAAGCTAGAGTGAATAGCTAATACAGAGATGCATGTTTCAATTACTGGTACATGCTTTCATGTTTGCATCAAAGGTGTATTCTGTTCCTGTAAGCCACACTATCAAGATTGAACCTAGACACTTCATATGTTAGTTTATGTTGACCCTTAAATGAGAGGAAAAGCGAAACATATAGGCAGTGGACCATTTTCATTGGTGCATAAGGAGTAATCAACAGTTTGGTGCATAAGGAGTAATCAACAGTTGAGTCAAATTACTAAAAATAGAACAAACAAATTTAAAACAGGGAACATAAGCAAACACATCATATCTCAAGGCTTACCTGTTTAGGAATATATGTGCCAGTTCCATGTGTCTTAGTATCCCCTGTTCTATAAGGCAAAGAAGTTGGATAATTCTTCTCATGAACTGGATAGAATGTCGATCCGTTGGACAGAGTATCCGTTCGAGGGAGCAATGCAAAATTCTGCGCATAGGAAAAATTAAAGATTAAGTCACTTTATTGAAAAATAAACGTAGAGCAGAAACATAAGAGATTGAGCCTACTACTGATCGGACGTTCTGGGAATATGTGTGAATGCATGAAATTTGCAGGTGGGTTGACCAGTTAATAACTTGACAATAATGAGGTAATATCACATGGAACATTATCTTTTGAAATGTTGGGCTGCATGCCCCTCTGGCTTCACAGACCTCTGTAAAAGATCATTATTTATCTCCCCTCGTGAACACCTAGTATATTCTTTGTACCGTAACTATGCATGCTTTAATAAAAATAGTTAAACACTTCTCTCCGTCGCATGAATTTTTATTCCGTACGGAATTGGTAATGGAACATTCATTGTTGTCCATTCAGACTTGTTCTTGATCCCGGATTAAGAACAAAGATCATGGGCTTAAATAATCTTCCGTCTTGTTTGGAATAGCATATCTAATACTAAACCAATTTTAATAAATCAAAAGCGAGATACTAGCTTCAGAAAAACAATGTCATGCAGTAAGGGGCTATGTGCATCTTCGATAGGAGAATCAGAAGACTTGGAACAGCAATTCAAAGTACATACAGTAGGACTAATCACTGGAAATTCAAAAATAAGCAGGAGCAAACAAAGACCATAAGAAGACTTAATTAGCAGATAGTCATATCTTAACCCTAATTCCGAGCTCCGTGGTTGTACCAAAGATTGCCGTAAACAAAAAGGAACATGTGCCAAAGGTTCTTACCATGTTAGGAATGTACATGCCGGGTCCATAAGTATGAGGAGTATCCTCTGTGTTTTGAAACCAGGGCTGATAGCCCTCACCAGGTGGATGCAGTGAAAATCCGTTGGATGGAATATGTGTTCCATACCATGGCTGATAAGGTGCACCAACTTCGGCGTTGGTTATTGATTGCTGATGAACATCTCTTGTGTCCTGAGAACACTTAGCGGTAGATAATTTCCTCCCATCAGTATCAGAGAAGGATCGCAACGTTTGGATGAAGCGGTTCTCATCTAGCACACCAGCCAAAAATGCTTGCTGAATTGAATTGAATAACTTATCAAACAAAGCCTCGAGGTTGTACTGAACACTCCGAAAGCATTTCAAGGGCAATCCTAGATCTCCCGAGAGATCCAACAGATTTGATGGTGAAAAAGGAGGAAGTTGCAACTTTTCTTGACGACCATCAGTACAGTTTGACTCTGAACTAGGCGCATCTTCCCCAAGTCCGTTTCCAGAATCAAGCATGGATTGAACAAAGAAGCATTCACCAATGTCTGATCTTTGTCCTCTTCCATGTCTATTTAGCGTGGTTGTGAAAAATCCATAAATTGCATCAGGAATAAGTTCAGAAGGCCGCTTCAGAATTTGCCCAAGCTTTCGCGCATCACACTTAAAAGCATCCTGTATGACAACCGAGTTGCCTGCATAAATTAGCATATGTTTAGTTCAACAGAACTTGGAACAAGTATCCAACCTTCCTTAAAAGATAAATCATATGTGTGTTGTTAGGAAAACATGCATGTTTCTCCGCATGCACAGCAGCACAACTCTTATTACATTATAGAAGAATGTACACACATGGTATGATAACATAGAAAAAAACTAAACCAAACAAACAGATGGATAACTCGGTTATTCTTACCTAGGCTGATGCTATTGCCGAGATTATTGTCCACCTTGAGGGGGTCCATTATGTTTAGAGGCTTCCGACAAAATCCTGTGTAAAGTCTATTAGAACTTATTGGAAGTACAAAAAGTCTATCCAGTGAGCCCCTAAGGGACTCCTTGCTCAACAGTAATTCATCATTCAAGGCAACAGGCTCAACTGCAAGTCAGAAAAGATTACTAATTACACAAGTGAGTATATTTGAGGCGATTCCCCATAATAAAGGAAAATCATGCAGTAGAATGACTCACCGTTGTAGTTACACCAAGGTGGCATGGGCACGGGACCATTCAAAGTAAGGCAATGATTGGCCCAGTCAAACTTGCTGTAGTATTCCAAAAACTTGTACAAGGCCTGTTAAACAAAGATCACGCATGCAAATAATTTAAAATCTGTGCATCATGTAAATATGATAGGATTGTTTTTCAAAGGAATTACCTCCAAAGGGCCATGCAAGGACTGGTGGAATATATTGAATATGTACAGGATTAGAATTTCCAACGCGTATGTAGATATTAGCCACCGACTTGACCCATGTATATTACGCTCATGGTAACACCAAGCCTTGATCAAAATGATGCTCTTTTTGAACAAATGATCTTTTCCAACTTCTCTATCAACCTGAAGTATGAACATACATTCAACTTATGGATCTTACTTACTTTATTTATTTATTCAAGTCCTGGAGGATATTTGAATTGCAAAGGATAGTTCAAAATACATCTACACATACCATCTCAAGAAAAGAGAATGTGGATACCCCTCCAAGTTGGTTGAAAGAGATGTCAACAACAACATTGTCAATAACACATTTGATCAGCTTAACCTGGGTACACAAAACAACGAATGAAGATAAAAAGATTGAATACGAGTAGCATGTGTATGACAATAAAATTACATAGCAAGCAACATATAGTTTAATCTCCTTTAATTTCTAAAAAAATATGTGGATCATCAATATGGAAAGTACAATAAATAAACTAAAAGACCATGCATGATGACATGTGAGAAATTAAGGAAAAGGTCAAAAAATCGTCATAAAAAAATGAACCTTAGCATTGATGATTCCTATTTTCTTTATCGTAAACGGAGCATCATCATCCTGCGCTTCGGAACAAAGTAACAGGTATACATCATCGATGAAAGCACTGTCCACAGATGGGTTGGTAAGTACGGTTAAATCAACGTCTCCATCAGGGAGATAGGTTTTCAATGGGACCGATCCAAACGTAAACACCTGTGTATTATTACAATGAAAAAAAGAAAACGCAGGTTAGAAAATGGGTCACATGCTAATAGCATATTCAACATCAAAAGCAACAGGCATCGTTGCTATTTTTATAACACGTAAAAACATATTTAGAAGAAAAGAGGAAACAAATCAAATGTTTATGACACAGTCAAAGATTCGCTAGCTACTTATTTTCTAGCCCATGTATAAAAATAAGAACTGGAACAATTGTTGACAGGCACAAGCAAGCGAAGCAAGAACAATGGGTAATTGGGTACGCTCCTATCTATCATGTGATGCATCGCATGTATATATGCCTGAAAATTCCTACGAAATTCTTCAGGATCCATGGCTGGTGGGGGAGGTACTGTGTGAGGAAGAAACTTGTACTACAAATTAGCACCATGAATGGTACTGCCAAAACTCCTTTAAAATGATTGGACTGGTGTTAAATGCAGCACACATTAGAATAATGTAAGAATCGGGATCTCGTCCCTGCTGCTCTGTTGCACTCAAAGGTTAATTGGGAGTAGTCCATAGAACATGTAGCCGCACCGTGCAGAGCTGACTGTGCACTGGTACGGCTGAAGCACGTGCTGGACGAATCCCAGGAACGCAGATTTGTTCATGGGAAGTTGATGGTGAGCCCACGCATGTACTAGCAGAAAAGGACCACCGCCTGAACATACATAGCCGTATCATGCACTTTGCCTTGAGGATCTAGTCTAGTAGTACTAAAACAGGGACTGTGCATGTGGATCATGCGACGGCGACAGCGACGGAAGCAATGCTGTTAAAAGGCTTCCAACTTTTGGAGTGTTTCTAGGAGTAGAAATTAATTAAGTTAAGGGACGTCCTAATCACAGTGCTTAAAAAAAGGGTAAAGGCAAACTGTACTTGGAAGGGGTCAAAACTGAAGCTCTGGTAGGAGTATATCTGACCGAGCTTTGACTGAACTCGCATGATGTCTTCACTTTGCCCAGCAGTTGAGAAGTGACTTAAAAAAAGACCATGGGCAGCAACCAACAATTGGAAGTGTGCATACTGGGAACTTGAAGAAATCAGGAACAGTAAACAAAGACCAGGATGGGAAGAATTAATTAGTGATAAGGTAGAGTCATACTAGTATCCTGACCCGGACGACACATATGCCCGATTAGACTAATGGAGGAATGTGGAGATGATGGATGGATCCTGCTGCAGCTAGCTGAAAGCGACCGGACCGGGGGATGCGGCAGCACGAGGGGGAACCGAAGTGTATGTAGGGGTGGATGGGAGGACGGAAAGGGCGGAAGAAACGGAAAAGAGTCTTTTGGTTATTTGCGCGAGAGGGTTAGCTGCCTAGACGACGACGAGGGAGGGAGGAAAGGAGGAGAGTGCACGTGAGACAGACGGACACAGAGCGGAACAGACGCGCGAGGGTTTCGCGTGCGGAGGGAGGGATGTACCTCGCAGCCGAAGGTGGTGCCGATAAGGCGCTTGACGTAGGCGATGATCTCGTGGCGGCGCCGCTCCGCCGCCTCCGTGGGGTGCAGCCGCAGCAGCACCTCGCCCGCGGCCGCCTCCGCCGCCCGCATCGCCTCCGGGAGGATCGGCGGCGCCCAGGCCGCGGGCAGGTGGTACCCGTTCGCGCCCCAGCCCAGGCCCTGCCCGCGGCTCGTCGACGGCCCCGCGCCCCGTCCCGCGCCGTAGCTGGGGACGACGGCGCCGCGCCCGTAGGGGACGTACCTGCTGCCGTAGCCGTCGTCGCCGCCTCCGTAGCCGTACCCGTTGCTCCCTTGCCCGCCTCCGTAGCCGTACCCGTACCCGTAGCTGCTGCTTCCTTGCCCGCCCGCGTAGCCGTACCCGTTCCAGTGGCCGTCCGCGTACCCGCCGTGGCCGTTGCTGTTGCCGTAGCCACCGCCGTAGCCGTACCCGTTATTCGGCCCGTAGTAGGGCCTGGACGACCTGGGGCGGTACTCCATTGCGACAGCGTCCGCGGCGGTGGCCGCGGGCGGGGGGAATAACCCGCTCTGCACGGGGAGAGAAAGCGCCCGAAATCCAAGGGGTTAGTATTCAGCAAGGAAAAAAAACCATACCAAAATCATTTTTAGTTATTTCTTTCCTCCCCCTACCAAACCTTTCCCTCTCGGTGTGTCGTGCACTTACACTCTGACGGCTGGGGCGCAGAAGATGCAGCGGGCCGGGGATTCGCTCCTTCCTTTCCTTTCCTTTCCTTTCCTTCCAGGTGGTGGTGGGGCTTTGTCTCTCCTCTACCTCGCCATACGCTCCTCTCTCAACTCTGCTGCTCTCTGAGTTAATGGTGTCGGACTGAAACCTCGATGGATCCAAGGAACAGAAAGAGAGAAGCGCACAACCAGTACACAACTGACTGCTGCTGCTGCTCTGGCTCTGGCTCTGGCTCTGAGTCTGGGTCCCCCAGGCCGTCCCGTGGGGCCCCTTATATAGCACAGGAGCCCCACCGCGCAGCCCCTTATCTCCAGACTCCAATTTATTTCACAGGTTTTATGTGTCATTAATTGGTGCCAAGATATGGGGTGCCAAAACCAGGGGATGATGATCTCAGGAGTTAATGTTGGTATGCATATCTTCGGGATGGGTCCCATCTTTTTACACTCAGGGATGGATGGATTTAATGCAGGGGCTAGCTATATACCACATTGAGAGCCATTCTAGATTATTTCTAGTAATATTACGGTATCCAAATATATTGCGGTTAGTAATTGTCAGTGCCAAGCGCTCACTAACTCTTTTTTGTCACCACATTGTGGACAGGGATCTTTTGTGTATCTAGTATCTAGGTGGTTGGTGGGTGATAGCTAGTAGTTCCATGGTTAGTTCTTAGCTAAAGGCTTGGCTTAGATCGGCGATTCCTAACGGCTAATAAGAGGCTAAACAGGCGCTCCATATAATCATTAACCTTTTATTACATCTGTAATCTCTTTCTGATCAGCATGGCCAAAATGGCCTAAACCTTGTAAATAACCTTTGTAAATATCACCTTTTGTTTTATTTAATTAAAGGGCAGTACAAAACTCTCCTGCTGTAAGTTCCTCAAAAAATTAAAAAGGAGACCACCCGTACGTGCAACGAAAAGGCGGCGGGGAACGAAAATCCGCTAAGCGTGACGTTACCGTACTATCCGGTAGATTGTTTTGTCGTTACCGGGGTTACGTCAGTACATTGGGTCAGTACATTGGGTGACAAGATGACGTCTAGAAAGTATAATTGTGAACCGTGACGTTACGGAACAGTCCAGCAAACCCTGTTGTCGTTATTGCCAGGGTTGCAAGAGTAGATTGGCCGATAAAAGGCGGCGGAAAGGAATAATCATTGGATGTGGCGTTACAGAAAGATCTGTCGGATTTGATGGCGTCAGTGGCTCGAAAGTAGATCGAGCGCTCGCGACAAATAACAGAAGCTAGTTGGTCGAAGAGCTGACGCCACTCTTCCGGTAACCGACACGTTGTTTTGTCGGATATGGAAAGTGTGGATAAGCCGTAATAATGGAAGCTAGTTGGTAGAAGAGCTGGCGTGGCTCTTCCGGTAATTGACGAATTACGTTGTTTTGTCGCATATCAATGAATTGAATACAGAAATTAGGGATAAGTCGTAATACGAGTTAAGGATATCTAGAGGCTTGTTTCATGAGGGCTAAATGCCATTTTATAGTAGGCGTAACTCCGCTTTATTTTTTCTTGATTAAGCTGTGTTATAACCCAAATCTTGTCTCATTGGTATCTATTGTATTCATATAGTATAATGTTTATATTTTGGTTAGACATTATTATCATATGGAATGATTTATTGAACAATATACTAGATGAAGCTAGATCAACCAAAGGGGTCTAGGTGATGGATTGCCACATGTACATCTACAATTGGTCCCTCGAGAGATCAAGGAGCATGTTGCGTATTGCTAATGATGGTGAAACCCGATAAGTCATATGAGTGATTTATCACTACTACATGTACTCTTTATGATACCATAGGAAAATGATTACAACCATTCTACAACGTCTAGAATATCTCATTCACCCTCCAAGCATGGCATGAGCTAGAGAATGAGGTGAGAGCTAAAAAACTGGATTACGAAGGAAGGGATTAATCGTCACCAATGAAATAGTTTACATGAAAAGGTTTTAGAGAAGGCCCTCAGATTGGTTGTGTTCCACAACCAATTGCTTCTTATGGAACATGGGAATCATTGATTTATTGATGGGAAAAGTTCATTCTTTTTTGCTACAAGCAAGTTTAGTCAGTTTTATAGTAAGAAACTAATGGTGCGAAAAAGATAGACATGAATATATGTATATATATATATAGTAAGTAGTTACACCCACGCGTGTTTCACGTGATTTAGGCAGTATCTATCATACACGAGACCATATATGGGTAGTATGAAGTATATAAGAATATTTGATCAGCATATATACTATTTTCTTGATAGTATGTAATTTTTATTCACATACTCCTTTTGGACGTATAAATATGACGTTATTTTACATATATATTGAAAACTATGGGTGCAATTGCAATTTTTTCACCTAAATTGCTTGGAAGTATCTTAGATATAGTATATTAACATACTCGAACAGATAAAGTATTACAAATACTTCCGTAAGACAGTATATGAGACGTGGGTGTAGTTACACCCGGGAGTAAGAAGGATTTTTCCTATATATATATATATATATATATAACTACAAAGTGCGGCGCTAATAAGTCATCCGATAGTCACATAGTTACAACTAGAGTTGCAAAAGTTAATTGAGTGACACAAAGTAGACATGAATGTATAATTTGTAAGTGTTACATTACAAAATAGTTTGTAGGTACGTATCTGTCTCAGTTGATGAATGGTTTTGGCATTCCGAACAATTTTTTAAGCTAATAGGTTCGAATTACGTTGTTTTGTAGGATGCCAATGAATTGAATATGAAAATTACAGATAAGTCGTGATACATTAAGGATATCTAGCATCTTGTTTCATGAGGACTAAATGTCATTTCGTAGTAGGCGTAATTCCGCTTAAATTGTTTCTTGATTATAACTTGTGTTATAACCCAACTACTTGTCTTGTTGATATATTTTGTATACTTATAGTATAATGCCTATATTTTGGTTGGACATTATTTTCATATGTAATGATTTATCGAAAATATACTAGATGAAGCTAGATCAACCAAAAGGGGCTAGGTTATGGACTGCTACATGTTCATACATCTAAAATATGTCCCTCCAAGAGATCTAGGATCATGTTGCATTGCTAATGATGGTGATACACTAACAAGTCTGATGCACGATTTATCACTACTACATGTACTCTTTATGATACCGCAATAAAAGAATTCCAACAATTTTGCAACATCTGAAATATCTCGTCCGTCCTCAAAGCATGATATGAGCTAGAGATTGTATAAGGTGAGAGCTACACAAAGTGTATTAGCATGGAAGGGAGTAATCTTCACCGACAAAAAATAGTTTACAAAAGGTTTTAGAGGCCCTCAGAATGGTTGTATTCTACAACAAATTGATGCTTAGGGAACAAGGGAACCATTGATTTTTTGATGAGTAAAGTCCATTTCTTTTTTGGCTAACAAGCATGTTTGGGAAATTTACATTAATAAACTAATGGTGCAAAAAAAAGATGACATGAATGTATATAATAACAATAGTCATATAGTTACAACTAGAGTTGCAAAAGTTGACAGAGTGACATAAAGCAAACATGAATGTATAATTATTAAGTATTAAATTACGCAATAGTTTGTAGGATGTATGTATCAACTTGAGTGAGGAATGGTTTTGGCATTCCGAACAAATGTTGGAAGCTGGTAGGTTCGAAATCTGACATGTATCTCCTAACATGGGTAAAAATGTGTTTTATGGATGTATTAGTTATAATATATGCATAGTGTGGATAAGAATAAGTATAATTTATAAATATCAGAAGTTCTATTTTCACGAGGGAGATAAACAATTTTTGTATATGTTAAGTTGTTCCATTATGATGGTAGTTTTGTTTCTCTTGGTATGAATTATATAAACTATAAACCATTTGGGAGGCCCAACTGTGACATTTATAAAAATAGAGAACTCTTAGTCAATTCTATACACTAGAATGGCCTATTAAGATAATAATTGAAACAATAGTTTCAAATAAAATTAGTCCAAGAGAAACAAGATCATAGTTAGACTCGAGTCTTATTCAATGTGAGTGCACTACAAGCTTGATCTTTAAGCATCTTTTCAAGGATGTAATTCTAGGGTAGTTCTTCCAAATATGTTTCCATCTATTGGTATCCAAATGTGCCATGGAACTTTGTGAATATCTTAAAGAAGAAGGGCTCAACATAAATGGAGGTTGCTAGAAGATCGCTAATGAGTATAATTGTGGGTCCAATATGAAAGTCTAAGAGGCATGATAAGAATAGATGATCAAGCATAGCTTAGGCGTAATCCTAAAAAATAACATGGTCTGAGCTATTGACGACAATTAAGTTGGTACATAATTATGTCTTGGTGTGAGGTGATATTGAAGAAATATCAAGGTGAAATCTTTAAACTTGAGAATTTACATTTTTGAATCATTTGACAATGTTAGAAGTAGGTATATCTCTAGCACCCTTATGCACAAAGGTGGATCTATCTTGAGTCCAGGGAGGCCGCTGCCCCCATCCCATGAAAAAAATAACAAAGAACTAGTAGTAATTGGCCCATTTATCCCTAAAAATAGTAGTATTTGGTCCATTGCCTCCCCCCAATATTGATCCGACATGCCTACGCAGCCCATTTGCCCTGTTGCCTCAACCTAAGCTCCACCACTGTCTATGCATATTTTTTGGAACTAAAGCTATTGGAGACCCAAATATAGCTCCTGGAATTATTGGATCCTAAGTCACTACACAATATGAGGAGATCAATAAATACGTATAGGTTATAGCAATTCAAAAGATTATGTGGACATAGGAGATTGAAAGACTTCCTTAATTATATCCTTTTACATCTAAATCTCTTTCTGCTTAGCACCTTCAGCATGGACAAAATGGCCTAAGCCTTATAAATAACTATTTTTAAATATCATATTTTCTTTTATTTAAAAGAGATGTAGGAGACTCTCCTTAAGTTCCTCAAATAAAATAAAAAGGAGACTACCGTACGTGCAACAAAAAGGAGGCCAGAACAAAAATCCGCTAAGCGTGACATTACGGTACTATCTAGTAGATTATTTTGTCATTACCAGGGTTGCATCGGTAGATTGGGAAAATAGGCATCTATAAAGTATAATTATGAATCACGATCTTAGTAGATTGGAAAAAAAGCATCTATAAAGTATAATTTATGAATCATGATCTTACGGAATAGTCTAACAAAACGTGTTGTCGTTTTCTAGGGTTGCAAGAGTAGATTGCCTGACAAAATGCGACGGGAAGGAATAATCATTGGATGTGGTTTCTATCGGATTTGGTGGCATTAGTGGCTCGAAAGTAGATTGAGTGCTCGTGACAAATAACGGAAGCTAGTTGCTCGAAGAGCCGCACTCTTTCGGTAACTGACACGTTGTTTTGTCAGATATGGAAATTATGGATAAGTCGTAATAACGAAAGCTAGTTGGTAGAAGAGTTGATGTGGCTTTTCTGGTAACTGACGAATTACGTTGTTTTATCGAATACCAGTGAATTGAATATGGAAATTACGGATAAGTTGTAATATGAGTTAAATGATATCCAGAGGCTTCTTTTATGAGGACCGAATGCCACTTCACAGTAGGTGTAACTCCATTTAATACTTTTTTGATTAAGTTGTGTTATAACCCAACTATTTGTCGTGTTGGTATGATCGTATTTTTATAGTATAATGCCTAGATTTGGTTGGACCTTATTGTCATATGAATGATTTATTGAACAATATACTAGATGGAGCTAGATCAACCAAAAGGGGCTAGGTGATGGACCAATACATGTACATAAATCTAAAAATAGGTCCCTCCAAGAGATCTAGAAGCATGTTGTAGATTGCTAATGATGGTGAACACCAACAAGTCAGATGCGGGATTTATCAATACTACATGTACTCTTTATAATACCATCATAAAAGGATCACAACCATTCTACAACATCTAGAATCACTACTGGAAAAAGTATTACACGCGGCGCACACGTTTTGGACACTCGTGGTGCACTACAGGTGCGCCACTATCCTCGTGCCACGGGTAAAAAAAGTTACACGTGGCGCACCACTGGTAGAGGCCAGCGGTGCGCCACGGCTATGTTTTTTGAAAAAAACATTTTTTTTCATAAAACATGCCCATTTTGAATCGCAAAAGCAATCGAGTCCAAGTCGTTGTCGTTGCCTCGTCGGAGCTCGCGGAAGATGTGGCCACAACCTACCACCGCAGGACGTGCGGGAGGCCGTGGCCACGCTAGTGAACTCAGCATGGATGGAGGCCGAGGACGGAGGGCGTGGACGGAGGCTCGCGGCGGAGGAGGATGAGCTCGGGGCGGCGGTGCAGAGCACATACCGGGCACAGGGTGGAGGTCGAGGAGGGTTGTCATGGAGGAGAGGGAGAGGAAGGGGAAGGAGAAGGTGAAGGTGAAGAGAAGGAGAAGAGAAGAAGGAGCAGAAAGAGAAGGTGGAGGAGAAGAGGAGGAGGAGAATGAGAAGGAGGAGGATAAAAGAAGGGCGAGGAGAAGGAGAAGGGGAGGGAAAGAGGAAGATGAAGGGGAAGGGGAAGGTGAAGGTGAAGGTGGAAGATGGTCTGGTTTAGATTCAAAATTCGAATCCCGCTCACGGTTACCCGTGGCGCATACGTATGGGGTGCACCATGGGTAAGTGTGCTCAATTTTTGTAGGAAAAAATCTTATTTTTTAAATACCGTTTTTGCTTTTCAATTTTTTGATATTCTAAAAAATCGCAAATGACATTGTTTTCATAAGATTTTTTCGACATCGTATGCAAAAGTTATAGCCATTTTACCGCCGCATAAACCTTTTTTTAAAAGTTGAAATTTATATTTGTCAATTTTACTACAAACTAAATCACATAACCTACCTAGATCTAAAAGGATTTTATTATTTTTTTTTTCAAAATTAAAAGTTGATATATGTGGTTCCCCATGGGCAGGAAACATGCCCCACGGGTAAGGGGGTGCATCCCCTAGCAGCATGGCTCACACATAGTGGTGGCGCACCACTTAGGGCATGCGCCACGGGTAAGTGATCTACCCGTGGGGAACCTCATATTGATGCACCACGGGTATGTGATCTACCTATAACCCTTTTTCTAGTAGTGAATATCTCATATGTACTCCAAGCATGGTATGAGATAGAGAATGGATAAGGTGAGAGCTACCAAAGTGGATTACCATGGACGGGATTAATCGTCACCGATAAAATAGTTTACAAAAGGTCTTAGAGAAGACCCTCAGATTGGTTGATTGGTTGCGTTCCACAACCAATTGATGCTTAGGGAACATGAGAATCATTGATTTATTCATGGGTACAATCCATTCCTTTTTTGGCTACAATAAAGTTTAGGAAAATTTATGGTAAGAAACCAATGGTGCAAAAAATAGATGACATGAATATGTATAATACAAAAGTGCGGTGCTATTAAGCTATACAATAGTCATTTTTACAACTAGAGTTGTCAAATTTTATTGAGTGACATAAAGCAAACATGAATGTATAACTATTAAATGTTACATTGGAAATAGTTTGTAGGATGTATGCAACTAGTTTTAGTTGAGGAATGATTTTGGAATTCCAGATAAATTTTGGAAGTCAGTACATTTGAGGTCTGACGTGTATTTCCTAACAGGGGCAAAAAAAGTGTTTTAGACATGTATTAGTTATTCGTATATGGATATTTTGGATAAGAATAAGTAAAATTTATAAATATCAAAAGTCTTATTTTCATGAGGGATATAAATATTTTTGTATATGTTAAGTTGTTCCATAGTGATGGTAGTTTTGTTTCTATTGATGTGAATTATATAAACTATAGACCATTTGGGAGGCCCCAACAGTGACATTTATAAACACAGAGAGAACACTTAGTAAATTCTATACACAAGAAGGTCCTCTTAAGACAACAATAGAAATACTTGTTTACAATAAAATTATTCCAAGATAAACTAGATGATAGTTACACTCGAGGCTTTTTCAATATGAGTGTGCTACATGCTTGATCTTTAAGAATCTTTTCAAGAATGTAAATCTAGGGTAGTTCTTCAAAATATATTTCCATTTGGTTTCTTCCAAATGCGCAAATTTTATGAAGATCTCAAAGAAGTAGGGCTCATCCGAAATGGAAATTGCTAGAAGACCCCTAATGAGTACAATTGTGGGTCTAATAGGAAATTGTAAGGAGGCATGACAAGAATACATGATCAGGGTCGCTAAGGCGTAGTCCTGAAAAAGAACATCGTCTGAGCTACAGATGGCAATTAAGTTGGTCCATAGAATTATGTCTTGGTGTGGGGCGATCTTGAAGCAATAACAAGGTGAAAGCTTAAAACTTGAGAATTTAAAATTTTGAATCCATTTGAAAATTTTAGAAGCAGGTATATCTCTAGCACCCATGTGCATATTGTTTTCTGGAATTAAGCTATGGGAGCCTGATGAAGGGTAGTTTTCATGATCTCGCGACAATCTCACTTCCGAAGATCAAAAGAGAGTTTATTTGTTCAAGAAGGGCTCAGGTCAACAGATTTGGATCAAAGATGATGGTGACGAAGTTCCCTCAGACTTTATTCATGGTGTGACCTCGTCAGGTTTATAGATGCACCCGGTGGGAGTATTTGAAGCCTTAGAGTATGGACACTAGGTCTTCGACGTGAGGTAGAATAGTGTGTCCTCTTTAGGTGAATGGTATTGAGTATATATACCCGTAGGTGGTAGGAGGCTCCATGTAGCATGTTAGATCTTCATATTCTCTTGCACGTTATGTTGATCTTGTTATATCCCTTCAATATATCTTTGGGCTTGGTATCCTTCAAGAAGTCTTCTTGTAGCACGACATGTCAGGTCGATTGGGAGCTTCTAGAGAAATAAATACCTTGAACCTTATAGCAAGTGAGCTATATAGATGAATAAATACCTACAACTTCTAGATGATCTCATGGTACAAGGTGCATATCGTATGGGATATAGGTCTTGTCCCACCTATCTCTGATAAATCTCCAAATATAGCTCCAGGAACAAATGGATCTTAAGTCATCGCGCAATCTGAGGAGATGAATAAATACCTATAGCCTATAGCAAGTCAAAATCCTGTGTGGGCATGGGAGAGTGAAAGAGTTTCTTAATTATATCCATCCATGGTGATGAATGTCTCCATAAACAAAATCTCATTTTTAACCAAAAACGTGCAATATGGCAAACAGAAATAAATCCTTCACGAGACGAGTTATCACACCAAAAATTCAAATAACCATAGGCATCCTAAGAATAAGTGATTGAACTTATCATGGAGGCTATGGACATCCTTCCACCGGAGCGAGCCCTTTTTTGGTGGAAGTTGAGACAAATCCATTGTAGTAGTATTGCTGAATTAACTAAGCCTAGGGAGTTCAGTTTATATAAAATTAATGAAATAGTTTGAGCATAAGAGCATCATTCTGGATGGCAAGGTAGAAAATAACCGATCCTCCTGATATTCTATTTTGCATGCCATGCTTCATATGAGAAGGAGTTAGGGGATTAGTCAATTCATATTTCCCCTAGGGCCAAAATGCACGACCTATAATTTCCTTAGACAATTAAGGAATTTTGATTAGACATAAGTAGTATGTTCGGGGAGGGGCACTAAGAATGGTTAGACCAATTCTATGCCCTCCAATAGAAAGACGGAGAAGAAGAAAGTATGTATTCATTTTGTCCATCATAGGAGTGAAATTCTTGATGATGTGCAAGAATCAGTTGGAGAGAAAGTTAAGTAAAGATGAGATCCGTTCGACTAGCTTCGGTGTTATTAGGAAGCATGCAAGATTTGTTATACTAGATGATTTCCCGCATGATGCTGCAGGAAATCGTTGATACAAAAATGTGCACCCACCGAAAAAATGAAGACACATAAGGAGAAAATGGTTTCCGGTTTCGATTGAGAAAATAATCTTTCCCTCTATGTGTATGAAACATGATAATCAAATATTTTAATAGGTAGATGTCGGTATCCCTTGACATCATAACAATGAACATATTCGAAAATAGATAGCAATATAATAGATGCTATTATTTTTTGTGGCCAAGTAAACATCTAGTATAAGATTTAAAGAAAGAGCAATGAAGGCCTGAATTATTTGGTTATATATATAAGAGAAACAAAAGTAAGCATGAATGAATGTTTATTTCTAGCCATGTACTCTTGTTTGATACTATTGGAAAAAACACCAAGTGCAATTAACTAATACTTACTATACTGACAAAATGAATCAAAATATGGAACGAAGGATGAACTCTTCTAGACTTTTCAATTGGTCCATCCACGCTGACCTGTTGAGCATCATCCTAGTAATGGAAAACCGGTCTATTAATGCAAATATTGCAAGATAAATTCTTTTCGTGATAGTAAATAGCTTCGTTTTTAAGAATACATATGCATTTTAGATCTCAAAAGACATAAATTTAGATTGTCAGGAAAACTTAGCAACCATTTACATAAAAGTAATGCTTGTGAAGATGGACCTACACGTACTATATTTTTTATGATCAATGCGCTAAACCTGTACCTCCCGAACAAAAGGATACTGAAATTGAAATGTTAATTATAAATTTATTAATGCCAATTTACCGCTCACAGTGGCATGCTAGAAGAGAAGCAACCCGGTCGATCCACCAACGTATAGGAAAAAAATTCATATTACATGTTTGAAGCAACAAAACTATTTTGGTCATAAGATCCCATCCTCCATTGGAATAGTATCACATGAACTTGACCATTATTTAGATGTTTGAACTCTACCTCATTCCTCTTCAGATGATAACATGCATATCTTGTCTCAACACCAGGTTACCATCCAAAGTATGACACAACTAGATTTCCTTCTTTGCTCCTAGATTTGACAATCAGGTTGTTGGTTTTGTCAACATATTTAAAATTCAGAAACTTGTAGCATCCTTGTATTACAGGTCGAGACATCAACAATCCAGTTTTATCATATATGTGGGCTAAAAATAAGAGGCTTATAACCACTTTAGAGAACACGTTGAACTTTCCTTGGCAAATATTAATGTTTGTAGATTTTATAGATGCACAATAGAAAACTGATAGAAATGAGAAGAAATATCCAATTGCTGAAAAGTGTGAATTGAATAGTATAAAATCACAAAATTTTATGGCTTAAATGAATTTAGAGAACCTGATTCAGGGTAAGAAATATAAATAATTCAATTTACAACCATGATAGTGAAAAACCCAAATCATGGTAGTACTCCTAAGGAAATCTCAATCACACATGTGATCTTTTATTTTTTGCAACCCATATCTTCTGGAAGCAAGTCCATAAAATCAAGAACAAAGAACATTCATCAATATAACTTATGTAGGCAAAAAAGTCAAAGAGATGGAAGAAAAATAAATCAGGCCCAAATTCCACATGGCACTAAAACTCGCCAACAAATTTAGGGACGTGAGTGGCATGAACGGGTGAATCCAATTGGACTTGCACGAAAAGCAATCCCCAACACCAAAATATCAAGCCTAAGATCAAACATGGACATGAGAAAACCTAGTGTTAGCTAGGGGTGGACGATCTGATTGAGGTGGCCGAAATTCACATGTGTATGGGAGATACTGATCTGTGTTGGTGCCCTTGCCATCACCATTCTTCTACTCAGCGTCTGAGGGATCCATAGCGGTGGCTGGTGTTGTAACGGAGACGGAGGATCATGATGATGCCCATGGGCATCCTAGTGGATTGGGAGAGGAGAGGGATCAATGTGAACAGTCCAGACACATGATAGAATTTTATAGGGCATGCGGGAGGGAGGGGGATTCTGCAGAAACCTCTCATATACCTACATCAATTTCCTGTACGGATGTTTCTAGCAGGTATCACGGGGTATTGGAAGAGTTGTAGCGGACAAATTGAGAGGAGGAGGTGTTGTTCAGTGAATAAGATAAACAATTGTGGGATGGTTGCTTTGGTTACCTATGGGCTACATAATGGGCTAGAATATTGTATGGGCTAGTCAGAACTAATGTCAGGAACTATGACTACATGAAATTTTCTCAATGAAAATAAATGAAAAGAAAAATAGTAACGAAAAAATTGCTGACGTGTTGTGTTTTCTAAGTTAGGTTGCATGCATTAGATATACAGGTTAGTGGTTAGCCCCGATGAGGTGGCATTGCTGCATATGGCGATAAATAGGTTAGTAGGGGTGATTTTCGTAGTTATATAGGATATGAAATTAACCTTCAGACAAGTGGATTAGCCAAAGGCCTCCAGAAGGACCTTAAGATAGATGATATATATTTGAACTTGCATTAAGGAGGGAAACATATTGGACAACATGGGGAAATTACGGTTTTAAATATGAATGGTACAATGGATAAGCCACTAGTACAAAAAGATGCTAAGGACATTCCCATTGGCAACGATAGTCACAAGGCCCATGAGTAACAATAAAGACGAGTGCCAAATGAGGCCTGCCAAAAATGGGCCACCCGCATTGGACATAGATATCTACATATCTTCATTGCTAATGTGGGTTGTCGTGGGCCATGGACATGCCAACAAATCTCATTGTTTCCGATGTGAAGTATATTGTCCATAGATGTATAGATTTACCCAACCCTTTATAGCCCACCAACCTACATTCTTGGTCTATTTAGCCACACTCACTCTGATTTCTCTCACACATCGACACACTCCACTACCAACCCTAGATGGCACACTCTAGTTGCTCTCACTCCATAGCCCTATACTCCAGTGCGATGTGTCTCCCTGTTTTGGTTCTCAGGTGGCACTCCCCTCTAACTTCCATGTGCAAAACACAACTTCATCTTCTGATGGGCCAAGATCACGCTATGCTATAAGACATTCGAGTCAGCGTCGGTTGCTCTGCCCCTATTGAGGTGGCCTGTCATCATTATGTCCCTCCATAGCAAGCCTCGTCCGTGTGCTCTGGCCCTAGCCATGAACTCCTACTTGTGCTTGTCATAGGCCTCTGATCCATAGGAGGAGGGAAGATCCAGATATGGAGGTCACACAAACCGCTTTCCCTTGCCTCACGCAAGTGTGATGATGGTGCTAGAGTACATGCACACGTCCATCCTCCTCTTTACCACCCATTACCAGATGGAAAACATCATGGAGGAGCTACCAGTCTGATATGAGGACCCTCGTTGCCCACCAGGAGGGGTTAAGGGATTCTAATGGTGTCGGAGGAGGAGGACGAGTTTCTCAAACTTCTCCGGCTATGGCTGCGGCTCTAGCTCTAGTGCCACCAAGATAGACCATCTCGCCTAAGATAATAGCTAAATCTTTATAAATATGTTTATTTTGCATAAGCAAGATGATCTGCAGGGTGCAAATATTACTTACACACTAGTGTAAGATTATTCTGTTTCTGGTGTAGATTGTTCTATTTCTAGTGAAATGTTCTTTATGCATTCTCTATACTATACGTTTATTCTATATTTAGTGTGAATTTTTCTGTTTATCGTGAAATTTATAAGTATACATATTACAAATATGCTTTATGTATTATGTATGGTATAAATATGTATAGTAGTGTAATAATTAGGACGATCTTATATAGAGTTGCATTTAAATTTACTTTTGTGTTATTTATGTCCTTTAGGGTGAGGTCGTAAGACATAGGAGTCGGTGATGATGCGGTAGTACAGAGGCTGTAGGAGTGAAGTGGTTTCCGTTTATGGTGGTGTGAAGCGAGTGTTGCCTTTTTTATACAACGCACATCGAAAACGAGTCGTTGCATTAGGTCATAATAACTGATGTAACAAAAATAGGTCATAGTCTGTATCCAATGACCATTTCCTCTATAACATGGGAAATAGTTTACAGAACTATTGCCTTTTAATCGTCAAATCAGCGACAAGAATATAGAGATGAAGCTCATCTTAGATTCCATGAGGGTTTCACCTTAGTCGTACTGTCGTTCTACAGTAGTGAGCTCATAAGTGTACAAACTAATAATAATGTAGTCGAGGAGGTGATCAGTCACGATAAAGATGAGATGGAAGAGATAATAACCTTAAAACACTCCACTTCCATGATTGAATTTATCTCCAATTATATTGTTGAGAAGAGCAATAGACAATCTTTGAGATGAGGAAGTCTTTGATCTAGCCCACCAAGTGCTATCCAAGCCAAGGTCGTAACATGCGAATTTTATGGTATCATGCGTCAAAAAAGGATTCCTTCAAGTCAAGTTCTAGGTTGATAATGTTTCTTTGGATTGCTTGCACCGATAGATACACTCGAAGGTCAAAGTATAAACATGGATACTTCTGGAAATTGTTTCTTGATTGCAAACTAGGATTTTTTGATGACCTTAAGGCTAGTGTTTTTTATGGGGATGGATTGGTTCTTTTGTCAACATTTACATATTGAAATCCTACAAACACAACAATTATTTTCTGGATTTTTGATGCATTTTCAAATAAGTAAGCTCTTGACTTTGTTTCAAAATTACTTTATGATTAGCATTTCTTGATAGCAATATGCTAGAAAAGTTTTTACACATTAACTAATTTCACAAAGGATACTACATAACCTCTTTCATACACCCCTTCTATCCCCCATACCCATGGAAATAAATCAAAAATGGGTCTTCAAATACCTAAAATATTACATTAGTCATTGTTATGTTTGGTGATGAAGTTGATGCACTACACACATAAGTTTCTAGTAAATGAAGAATTAGTTTGGTAAGCTCTTGAACAACCACATCTTCAATATAGAATCTATGTGCCTATATGGTAAGCGTTGGAGGTTAAATAATGGTGGAGACAGTGCATGTATCCAACCAATGATCGATGATGAAATCCCAACTTATGAAGTGGCCAGCATGATTATAAAATAAGTGATGGGCCTCATATGGGTGGTGTTATGCCATTTTATGTTGCATTTTTGAATTTTTGATGATTTACTAATTTTTGGAGTTGGATAACATCTATATATGACCCTTGATCAATTGCTTTTACTACATTTGCAAACCAAAGTTTCCATAATTGATGGTACAAATAGGATCTTACTTTAGAGGCTAAGAAAACAGGGAAATGAAGAAAAAGTTGTGTGCCCATGATGAGTGGAAAATACACTCATTTTTATCCTCATTTAAACCAGATATTACTCATTGATTTGATAATATTATCCCTCTACACCTACTACTAAATACTAATTGTTGCATAGATGTGAAAATTATCTTGTTTATTTATTTCCTCATGGAAATAGACGTATGATTGAGTAAATATAAGCCAATTAAAGAACAATTGCGAGCTAGAAATTTTCCCAAGTCAAAGAGATCGCGGAGCCAAGCATAGGAGTGTTTAGCGAGTACTATTACGCACCCTTCGATTGTTTGGTGCAGCGCCACCTCGGGATCATCGACATATTTTTTGTGTGAAGGTATCCCCTTCATATTTGCATCAGAAGCGCCCCAAAACCTAATCCCGCACCAACATCACGACCTTCGCAGAAACATCACACAGGAGAGGATATCCACCGTCGAGCTGCGACATCTTCATCACCATCCATGTCCATAGTCATCCTCCATCTCCACATCCATCCCCCCTCATAGCCATAGTCCAATACCTGTAATCTTGATTCCATTGTGATTGGAGACATTGTAACACTATTTGATATTTCATTCAAATCCTTATACAATGTTTGTGATTGTTGATTAATCATGAGTGAGTAGTCCTTAAGGACTGATGACTAGCCTTACAACAATATGTGTATGTTTTAATATAGGATCCTTCCTTATATCTGAATTAATATATATATACATATATATACACGCTCGTCCGTAGTCTCTTTCCTCGATCCTAGGACATATTGGTACCCAAGACCCTAAAGATGGATCAAGGTAAAGAGGAAAGAGGAGAAGTGATGTGATGGCTACAAACTGAAACTTGGTAAGAGAAAGGGGAGTACAGTATCTAGAGGATATTTTCTAGTGAGTATGGTGACATCACAAAGCTTGATGCTTTGGTATGTTTATCTTAATAACTGCCAGATTTCCGCACTAGTCAGAGGAGTAATGGTTGGAAATTGTGTCCATAATGTTGTGCAAGTAGGCTATGGTGTTGTAAGGACACACTGCCCACAAGTATCACTGATATTTATTATGTTCTTATACATTTTGCGTTTATTATCATTATATTTTGTATCCCATTTGCTTGTGCATATCTGCAGGTGAAACCTTGTCCTGGTCTATTTACATCCACTGATAAAACCCATAAAAATCAACGTTCTACAAGTTCTCAAGGTCTTTCTTGAAGTAAACTTCACTAAGTAGATTATTTCCAAGGATTCGATAAACCTAGTTCTTCTAGGGAAAAAGCAATATATACTACATTAATAATCCGGATCAAAGTTATCATACCACATACTAAGATAAGTTAGGTCACTTACCACGGGACATTCATGCATAAACAACACTATAATCCACAAAGTTTTTATGACACACAAGTATAACCACAAAGCTAGTTATGATTTTTTATTTTTCTAGGCTAGCATAAGTTGCATTTTAAATTGAGTTTTTAACTGATGCATGATAAAAACTCTTCATTTTGATGGATTTTAAAATTTTACTTTGGTACTTGAATAAGATTTTTATTAAGATGACATGCTTGAATATATCCATAGTACCCGAAATACAAATGATTGGAATAAGTCTCTATACTTTTCTCACTATTATTTCATCAGGTCCAATAGCTTTGTTGCATTATTTATTTTCTAAGTTTCCAAGTACGATGGTTCAATCATTCTAGAATTTCTTGTGCTAATGCAATTCGAAGGAAAATATCATGAGATTGTTTTAAAATTGATTGTATGTGCAAAAGTTGCAAGAATTCATGTAGTTTCGTACAATTTAAATTTTGCTAAAATAAAAATCTCGAATATTAATTAATTACTTATATTTCACATAATGAAATCTAGAGATGAAATAATATGATAGATGTTTAGCAAATGCTCTTGTTTCGAAGCTAGAACTATAAAGATAAGATTTTACCAACATGAATTTCCACACACTTCAATTATTGGATTTGTCCATGTTTTACTAGATATATAAGTTCATTATTTGGATAATGTTATACAACACATTTTTTTACCACATTGTATGTCTGATATGTTTTTTGAAATAAAATTGGCCTTAGTGTGACTAACATAATTCGGAATAAAATATGACACACTTTCCCTAAATGGTTTGCACAGTAAAATGTAGTCAATAAGATAGGTTGTGAGATTACCTAGTTGATTTTTCCATGTTTCTAGGTTATGCTGCTAGCTAACTATGTTTCCGAACATTTTCATGGTCACCATTTCTCGAGATTGAAACATCGATATATAGGACATGAAGAGAGCGTCGTTCCATAATGGAACCTGTCAGGATGGTTTCCCTAAAGGGTGCGTAATTCAAAGTTACACCCAAGTGCATTTATTGGCATGTTCCAAAATAGTGTTATAAGTGTAAACAATATGAAAATGTTTATTCATATTCAAGTCCATGTTCCATTAGCAGAGGTAAAGTATCATAAATATAAGGTAAGTTTGGAGGCAAGTGTTAAAAAATCTAGTGCTTTTTCAGATACCTAGTTTTCATTTATTTTTCCTAGGACACATTAGATATATTTCCTCTACTAAACTTTTCAATCATATAGAAGAAAAAAACATATGCATTTCAAAAAAAATCAGCCTTTTCAAACTAGTAAAAACAATTTTTTATTTTACTATTCACCAGGAAGCAAATGTGCCTGGGAGCCAAAACACCATGGTAGAAGTACACTGTCTTCCATATTTTTCACATAGTTGCGAACTATTCTTGGGATGGAAATGTATCAAGTGCACCGGGCCTTCTCGTGCACCCGGTGCACCAAGTAATGGTTGACACTTTCTAAAGATTCATAAAATTGTAATTAAAATTTATAACATAGATACCAGTAGTACATAACATGTCACAGTTTTTCAAATAAGAATTCTTAGCACAACTCAACAATTTTTTTTTTGTAATTTTGCTATCAATGGTGACAGTGGGCCAAATTCAAATCCCAATGTAAGAAGTGTTATTTAGTGACAAATTTACCTATTAGTCTACTCTTTGTGTATTGTAAATTTGGATTTGAAATTATGTGGCATGCTAGATCCAAGTATTATCTATGTAGTACATTATTTTCATAACTTTTGAAAACTTATAATCATGTCAACCAAGAGTGGGTGCACCGGTGCACGAGAAGTATGGGTGCATGAGATATTCTCCCGGCTTGGGATTGCATCTGAAAGGACCATTTCATGGTAAAGTTACATCTGACCACAGGGAGAGCATGCTCGATTGTTCTCGAAACAAAGTAGGTTACCGCAAAACAACAAAATATAAAATGCATGTAGAACCAAAAATCGGTGCAGCTAGCACTGTATTATTTTCGAGAGAAACAATACGCATGTAGAACCAAAGATCGGTGCCGTCCTGCTGTGTCTAATTAATAAACGTAATATTACACAACACGCATTTATAGTTCGCTGATAAATGTTGCATGTACAACAAAATGTGCATCCCTGTACATAGTATACGCAACACAACAATAGATATAAGATATGGATACTTTGGATCTAGCTCCATGGTCCATGTTTACGTTTGGTTTTTTCCTTTCCTTGGAGACGTCTATGACGGCATGCGGGTGCCACTGGATATAGCGACAGGGAGTGTTCTTTGAATTTTTCCATCCTATTCTCAGGGTCATGTCCATGGCCAAAAAGTCAGAAGAGAGGCAGTATAGCACGGTTTAAGTTCGACGGTGCACACGGGAACATAGAAGCGCAAAAACAATAATATGGCTCTGATCGAGTTCGTCCTCGTGGTGACAGTGACAGTCTCTTAGACAATGTTTTCAGACAGAAAATCAGTTTGTTATTAGCACTGAGTTTTGTAGGAATAAGCTCAACTCAATTTAAAATGGAAATAAGCAATGCTTGCGTTGCAAATGTGCTATCTGAACAATGCTCGGGTAATACATACAATTCGGATGCATACAACAACGTCACATACGCAGGATGTATCACACACACTGAACCGCGCTGTCGAGCACTATATCATATTATCCTCGAAATAAGAAATAGGAAACGGAAGGCTTAATAAACCACAAATGGACACTAGCTCTAGCCAGAGTGACATCATATTATGTCCATTGGCTAAGTTCCGTGGCATCATTCACATCAGTAGACGTCGGAATGGCAGTTTCCTGCATAAATTTCACCGGCGGTAAAGCAGCCCGCCCGCCTCCCTGATCCCGGTCGAAAAGTCTGAAATCGCACCTAACCGCCACCGTCTAGCCCCAAAACGATGAGACGTTACCCCCCCAGTCCGTAACTCAATCGCTTTCTGACCGGGATCTGGCCTTGCTTTGGGTGGCTCCGGGCAATGCTCTGAAACTGTCCATCGGCGTTAATCAAGTTTTGCAGTCGTTCGGGAAGTGTTCCGTACTTAGTTACATGCAGCCAAACTGACATTGCCTCACTGTCTAGCTGGCCAGTTTTTGCTGAAACGTTTTTGGCGATGTACAGACTGTGCATTTTTTACCCGGAATCATGTCTGTTTCAGATCAATAGCAACTTTTTAGAGTTTGTGGAAACGTTTAGCTCCTCTTGCGCGTCTGAGGTCTTGTCTCGGCTTCAGTGATCTTTTTTTTTTTGAAACAACGCTACGGTGAAAATTAAATCCGTGGTAAACCAGCTGCAATAGAACATGGACGAAGCCAACCCCTTCTGATAGCACCGAACACACGTGTGCACAATGAACTGTTGTGCCCATTGTAAACAATTCATATTTTTTTGCAGAATGTGCAGTCAATTTTACAACCACAAAAAGGATGGGTACTTTGTTATGAACATCGATGATGCTAGATTCATTTAGTAAAAGCGCATGAGCATTGGTGTTGTAATTCCTTATTACCTAGGTCCGGTCCTAACTGCTTTTCGGTCGCTATGTGGATCACATCGAAAATACACACCTAGGGGACCTGGGCTAGTCAATTTTCAGCCCCAAAGTTGTCATGCGAAGGCAACGCGAGATCCGAGTTGCTTGTAATCGCCGGGTTCCGCAAAGTTAGGCTGCTAAATAACGAGAGGACCCATTTCGAGGCAAACTCATCCCACCCCTATCAAATTCAAAAATTCCGTCAACTGCCCCGTGAAGGAGACAGTCGAGATCCCAATATCAATACTCTGTCTGTGACGCGAGCGCCAATGCGACAACCACGTAGACAAAACGAGGAACTAAACGCCTTAGTGCGTTGATCAAATACACACATTAACTTCCTCCTTCACATGAACCCTAGTCCTAGCGCCGGCGAAATGCACCCTCCACTCAGAACGATCCCTTGGGACATTTGCCTTCCGGCGCAGTTATTGTACCCACTCGCTGATTTCGATCTCCATGTCGCATGCCGTGCCCGCCGTTGTGAGGATTTAACCTGCCTCCGCCACCAAACGAGCTGAGGAGCACGGAGGATGGTAGATCCTCCTACCCAGGAAGAAGTGTTGGGGATATGGGGGTGCACTACTCTTCTCTTTGACATTCAAATTAACTATAACTGCTAGCTGGCTATTAACATGAAAGAGATAGATCGAATCTAGAATTGTTTGCTAGCCGAACGCTGACAAACAATTCTTATTTTTTGCCCCTAATTAGGAAAATATAATTATGTCTTGGTGTGAGGCGTTATTGAAGAAATAACAAGGTGAAACCGTTAAACCTGAGAACTTACATTTTTGAATCATTTGACAATATTATAAGTAGGTATATCTCTGCACCCCTACGCACAAAGGCGGAGCTATGTTGAGTCTAGGGAGGCCACCGCCCCTGGACCATGAAAAAAATAGCAAAGAACTAGGAGTATTTGGCCCATTTATCCCTAAAATACTCCCTTGGTCCATTGCCCCCCCTCCCCCCCAATATTAATCCGACATGCCTATGCAACCCATTTGCCCCGTTGCCTCAACCCAAGCTCTGTCACTGCCTATGCATGTTTATTTTGGAACTAAAGCTATTGGAGACCCAAATATAGCTCCAGGAATCATTGTATTTTAAGTCACCGCACATATGAGGAGATGAATAAATACCTATAGGCTATAGCAATTCAAAATCTTATATGGACATGGGAGATTGAAAGAGTTCCTTAATTATATCCTTTTACATCTGTAATCTCTTTCTGGTTAACACCTTCGGCATGGCCAAAATGGCCAAGCCTTATAAATAACCTTTTTAAATATAATCCTTTCTTTTATTTAAAAGAGAAGTAGGAGACTCCTTAAGTTCCTCAAATAAAATAAAAAGGAGACTACTGTATGTGCAACGAAAAGGCGACTTGAAAGAAAATCAGCTAAGCGTGACGTTACGCTACTATCCAGTAGATTGTTTTGTCATTACCAGGGTTACGTCAGTAGATTGGGCAACAACAAAAAGACATCTAGAAAGTATAATTATGAACCGTGATGTTATAGAATAGTCCAACAAACCGTGTTGTCGTTTACTAGGGTTGCAAGAGTAGATTGTCCGACAAAAGGTGGCGGAAAGGAATAATCACTGGATGAGGCGTTACTGAAAGGTCCACCGGATTTGATGGCATTAGCGGCTCGAAAGTAGATCGAGCGCTCATGAAAAATAATGGAAGCTAGTTGGTAGAAGAGCCGACGCCACTCTTCCGATAACCACCACGTTGTTTTATCGGATATGGAAATTATGGATAAGCCGTAATAATGAAAGCTGGTTGGTAGAAGAGATGACGTGGCTCTTCCGGTAACTAACGAATTACGTGTTTTGTCGGATATCAATGAATTGAATCCGGAAATTACCGATAAGTTGTAATACAAGTTAAATGATATCTAGAGGCTTCTTTCATGAGGATTGAATGCCATTTCATAGTAGGTGTAACTCCGTTTAATTTTTTTCTTGATTAAGGTGTGTTATAACCCAACTATTTGTCGTGTTGGCATCTATCGTATTTTTATTGTATAATGCCTAGATTTTAGTTGGACATCATAGGGAATTATTTATTGAACAATATACTAGATGAAGCTAGATCAACCAAAAGGGGCTAGGTGATGGACCAATACATGTACACAAATCTAAAAATAGGTCCCTCCAAGAGATCTAGGAGCATGTTGCAGATTGCTAATGATGATGAACACCAACAAGTCGTTTGCGCGGTTTATCGGTACTACATGTACGCTTTATAATACCATAATAAAAGGATCACAACCGTTTTACAACATCTAGAATATCCCATCCGTCCTCCAAGCATGGTATGAGCTAGAGAATGAATAAGGTGAGAGCTACCAAAGTGGATTACTATGGAAGGGAGTAATCGTCACCGACATAATAGTTTTCAAAAGGTCTCAGAGAAGGCCTTCAGATTGGTTGTGTTCCATAATCAATTGATGCTTAGGGAACATGAGAATCATTGATTTATTGATGGGTACAATCCATTCCTTTTTGGCTACAATCAAGTTTAGGAAAATTTATGGTAAGAAACTAGTGGTGCAAAAAATAGATGACATGAATATGTATAATACAAAAGTGCGGTGCTATTAAGCTATACAATAGTCATATTGTTACAACTAGAGTTGTAAAAGTTGACCGAGTGACATAAAGCAGACAAGAATGTATAACTATTAAATGTTACATTAGAAAATAGTTTGTAGGATGCATGCAATCAGTTTGAGTTGAGGAATAATTTTGGAATTCCAGATAAACATTGGAAGCTGGAGGGGCAAAAATGTGTTTTACACATGTATCAGTTATCCGTATATTATATGATGGGTTCGTAGCATGGAAAACAAAAAATTTCTACCGCAAGAACGAACAAAACCCAGATCTAATCTAGATAAAAGCCAAGATCTAATCTATTAGACATGTGCAACGAGATAGATAGGAACTAACCCTCGTAGATCCGAAAGCATTAACGAGATTAGATCTCGTGGTTGATGTAGTCGATCACTTGCCGATCTCAAGATCGTGTGGACGATCCTTCCGGCGTCGCGTTCCAGCAGCGCTTCCGCAGTCGGTCAAGTGGACGATCCTTCCGGCGCCGCGATTCGGTAGCGCTTCCGCAGTCGGTCACACGTGCGGAGTCGAAGCAGACCTTCCTCTCACCGTTCCAGCGAGCAGTGGAGGTAGTAGATCTTCTCCACGGAATCCCAGCAGCACGACGGCGTGGTGGTGGTGGTGGAGTAGAGAATTCTGCAGGGCTTCGCCTATGCCTGTGCAGAAGAAAGGTGGAGGAGAGAGGCGGCAAAGATTGGAGTTGTGTAAGAGGGCCAAGAGGGGGCGCCCCTGCCCTTCTATTTAAGGGGGGGAGGGCGCCTTGGGGAGGGGAGTCCTACAAGGACTCCCCTTCCTCTATGGCCGGCGGGTTGGGGAGTGGGGGGAGGAGTCCTCCTCCCCCACGACTCCTAGTCTTGACCCACCAGGACTCCTTGATCCCTTCCTTGGTTTTCAAGCAAACTCCAAGAAATCTTCTAGAACCTTCCGGAACATTCCGAAACCTTCTAGAATCCTCATACAAACACTCCGGAACATTTCCTAACTCAGAAAATGATCCTCTATATATGAATCTTATTCTCCGGACCATTCCGGATCTCCTCGTGATGTCCCGAATCCAATCCGAGACTCCGAACAACATTCGGTCTCCAATGCATATTTCATATCTATTTAAAACAACTTCGAACCTTAAGTGTGTCACCCTACGGTTCGTGAATATGTAGACATGATAGGGACACATCTCCTATCAATAACCATCAGCGGGACCTGGAGATCCATAATGGCTCCCACATACTCAACGATGACTTCACGATCGATTGAACCACTTACGTACGAAACCAATTCCCTTTGTCTCGCGATACTATACTTATCCGAGGTTTGATCGTCAGTATCTCCATACCTAGTTCTACCTCGTTACCGATAAGCACTCTTTACTCGTTCCGTGATATGTCATCCCTTGTGACCCAGTCACATGCTTGCAAGCTAACTAGATGACATTCCACCGAGAGGGCCCAGAGCATATCTATCCGTCATATGGATGGACAAATCCCAATCTTGGTTCATGCGCTTCAACACATACTTTCAGAATACCCAGTGACACTTTTATAACCACCCAGTTACGAAGCGGCGTTTGATGTCATCAAAGTATCCATCCGGTGATGGTGATTAACATAACCTCATGGTCGAAGGAATAGGTTACTATGTATTTGAAAGCTTACAGCAATACGAACTTAATGACTTGATCTTATGCTACGCTTACTATGGGTGTGCGTCCATCACATCATTCTCCTAATGACATAACCTTGTTATTAATCACATCCTAATGTCCATGATCAGGAAACCATGATCATCAATTAATCAACAAGCTAGTTCAACAAGAGGCTTACCAGGGACTCTCTTATGTTTACAAAACACACATGTATTAGTGTTTCCTAATAATACAATTATAGCATGGGATGTAAACATTCATCATAAACACAAAGATATAATAATAATCACTTTTATTATTGCCTCTTGGGCATATCTCTAACAGTCTCCCACTTGCACTAGAGTCAATAATCTAGATTACATGGTAATATACCGAACACCCATGGCGTTCTGGTGTTGGTCATGCTTTGCCCTAGGAAGAGGTTTAGTCAACAGATCTGCCACATTCAGATCAGTGTGTACTTTGCAAATCTTTATGTCACCATCTCGGACATACTCGTGAATAGTGTGGAAACGTAGCTTGATGTGCTTCAGCTTGCTATGTGACCTTGGCTCCTGTGCATTAGCTATGGCACCTGTGTTGTCACAGTAGATGGCCATCGGGTCCAACACACTGGGAACCACGCCAAGTTCAGTAATGAATTCCTTCATCCTAACGGCTTCTTGTGCAGCCTCCGAAGCAGCTATGTATTCCGATTCAGTTGAAGATTTCGCCACAACGCTTTGCTTCGCACTCCTCCAGCTCACTGCAGCACCATTCAAAATAAATACGTATCTCGATTGTGACTTTGAGTCATCGGGATCGGTGTTCCAACTAGCATCGGTGTAACCGTTTACAACAAGCTGTTCATTACCTCCATAAGAAAGAACCATATCCTTAGTCCTATTTAGGTACTTTAGGATATTCTTGACCGCTGTCCTGTGCTCCATTCCAGGATCACTTTGATATCTTCTAGTCAAACTAACAGCATGTGCTATATCTGGTCTTGTACACAGCATGGCATACATGATAGAACCTATGGCCGAGGCATAGGGAATATTATTCATTTTCTCTCTATCTTGTGCCGTAGCTGGACTTTGAGTCTTACTCAAGGTCTTACCTGACAACATGGGCACAAACCCTTTCTTGCTATCTTCCATTCTAAACTTCTTTAGAACTTTGTCTAAGTATGTACTTTGTGAAAGCGCTATTAGGCGTCTTGATCTATCTCTATAAATCTTGATGCCTAGAATATATGCCGCTTCGCCAAGATCCTTCATTGAAAAACTATTATTCAAATAGGTTTTGACGCTATTAAGAAGTTCTATATCATTCCCAATCAACAATATGTCATCTACATATAGTACTAGGAATGCTACAGAGCTCCCACTCACTTTCTTGTAAATACAAGCTTCTCCATAAGTTTGTATAAACCCAAATTTTTTGATTACTTTATCAAAACGTTGATTCCAACTCCGGGATGCTTGCTTCAGTCCATAAATGGAGCGCTGAAGTTTGCATACCTTGTCAGCATCTTTAGGATCGACAAAACCCTTGGATTGTACGATATACAACTCTTCCTCAATGTCACCATTAAGGAACGCCGTTTTGACATCCATCTGCCAAATCTCATAATCGAAATGTGCAGCAATTGCTAACAAAATCCTCACAGACTTTAGCTTCGCTACTGGTGAGAATGTCTCATCATAGTCAACTCCTTGAATTTGTCGGAACCCTTTCGCGACAAGTCGAGCTTTATAGACGGTAACATTACCATCAGCATCTGTTTTTCTCTTGAAAATCCATTTGTTCTCGACAGCCTTACGGCCATCCGGTAAGTCAACCAAAGTCCACACTTGGTTTTCGTGCATGGATCCCATTTCGGATTTCATGGCTTCTAGCCATTTGTCGGAATCTGGGCTCACCATAGCTTCTTCATACGTCGCAGGGTCATCAGCGTTGTCCACCAACATGACGTTCAAGGCAGAGTCATACCAATCAGGAGTGGTACGAACCCTCGTTGACCTGTGAGGTTTAGTAGTAACTTCGTTTGAAGTTTCATGATCATTATCATTAGCTTCCTCTTCAATTAGTGCAGGCGACACAAAAACATCTTCCGATGCTGCGCTACTCTCAAATCCGAGAGAAGGTTCAATAACCTCATCGAGTTCTACTTTTCTTCCAGTCACCTCCTTCGAGAGAAACTCCTTCTCAAGAAAGGATCCATTCTTTGCAACGAAAACTTTGCCTTCGGATCTATGATAGAAGGTATACCCAATTGTTTCTTTAGGGTATCCTATGAAGACGCATTTCTCCGCTTTGGGTTCTAGCTTATCAGGTTGTAAGTTCTTTACATATGCTTCGCAACCCCAAACTTTAAGGAACGACAACTTAGGTTTCTTACCAAACCACAATTCGTACGGTGTCGTTTCAATGGATTTAGATGGTGCCCTATTTAAAGTGAATGCGGCTGTCTCTAATGCATAGCCCCAAAATGATAACGGTAAATCTGTAAGAGACATCATAGACCGAACCATATCTAAGAGAGTTCGATTACGACGTTCGGACACACCATTACGCTGTGGTGTTCCCGGCGGTGTCAACTGCGAAAGTATTCCACATTTCTTTAAATGCATGTCAAACTCACAACTCAGATATTCACCTCCGCGGTTAGAACGTAGAAACTTAATCTTCTTGTTACGATGATTTTCCACTTCACTTTGAAATTCCTTAAACTTCTCGAAAGTTTCGGACTTATGTTTCATAAAGTAGACATACCCATATCTACTCAAGTCATCCGTGAAAGTGAGAACATAACGATATCCACCACGCGATGCTACACTCATTGGTCCGCACACATCGGTATGTATTATTTCCAATAAGTCTGTAGCTCGCTCCATTGTACCAGAGAATGGAGTCTTAGTCATTTTTCCCATTAGACATGCTTCGCATCTTTCAAGTGATTCAATGTCAAGTGATTCAAGAAGTCCATCAGAATGGAGTTTCTTCATACGCTTCACTCCAATGTGACCAAGACGACAGTGCCACATGTATGTAGAATTATCATTCAATTTTATTCGTTTAGCATCTATGTTGTGGACATGTGTATCACTACTATTAAGATTCAGTAAGAATAAACCATTCATCTCAGGTGTATTACCATAAAAGATATTACTCATATAAATCGAACAACCTTTATTCTCAGACTTAAAAGAGTAACCATCTCGCAATAAACAGGATCCGGATATAATGTTCATGCTTAACGCAGGCACCAAATAACAATTATTTAAATTTAAAACTAATCCCGAAGGTAGATGTAGAGGGAGCGTGCCGACAGCGATCACATCAACCTTGGAGCCATTTCCAACGCGCATCGTCACCTCGTCTCTTGCCAGTCTTCGTTTATTCCGCAGCTCCTGTTTCGAGTTACAAATATGAGCAACCGAACCAGTATCAAATACCCAGGCACTACTACGATTACTAGTAAGATACACATCTATAACACATATATCAAATATACCTTTCTTCTTGATGTTGCCGTTCTTCAGATCCGCCAGGTACTTGGGGCAGTTACGCTTCCAGTGACCAGCACCCTTGCAGTAGAATCACTCAGTTTCAGGCTTAGGACCAGCCTTGGGCTTCTTAGCAGGTGCGACATCTTTCTTGCCGTCCTTCTTGAAGTTGCCCTTGTTCCTAGGCTTGCCCTTTTTCTTGAAATTGGTGGTCTTATTGACCATCAACACTTGGTACTCCTTCTTGATCTCCACTTCAGCAGTTTTCAGCATGGACGACAGTTCAGGCAACGTCTTGTTCATGCAGTGCATGTTGTAGTTCATCACAAAGTTCTTGTAACTTGGTGGCAGTGATTGAAGGAGACGGTGAATCCCCAATTCATTAGGAATCGATATTCCCAACTCTTGGAGCTTCTTTGCGTACCCAGACATGGTGAGCACGTGCTCGCTAACAGAGCTTCCTTCTTCCATCTTACAGTTAAAGAACTTTTCGGAGGCCTCATAGCTCTCCATGGCCGTGCGAGTCTCAAAAATTAGCCTGAGCTCCTTAATGATCTCGAACGGGTCGTGGTGCTCAAAACGCTGTTGGAGCTCCGCTTCTAAACCGTACAGGATGGCACACTGAACTGTGGAGTAATGATTTTTCCGAGTGGCGAAAACATTCTTTTCATCATCGGTGGCATTATTTGCAGGTGGGTCACCTAGCGGTGCATTAGCACATAGGTCAACTGACCAGCCCTGAGGACGATCTTCAGTCCACGGAACTAGTCCGTGAAATTGCTTCCATTGTTTTTAAGCTTTTCTTTCTCTAGGAACGCATTGAAATTGATGGAGGGGGTCGCCATAATCTACAACAATTTGCAAGTAGTTTAGACTAAGTTTATGACAAATTGAGTTCAAATTTAATACTTAAGTTAACTAGGTGAACTCCCACTCAAAACAACATCCCTCACATTGTCTTGGTGATTACACGAACCAAGTCCACTACACCAAGTCCGATCTTCACGAGAGAAGATGTAGTTTCATCGTCGAACAATCTTCATGTTCATCATATCATTTATATGACTCATGCTCTACCTTTCGGTATTCCGTGTTCCGAGACCATGTCTGTACATGCTAGGCTCATCAAGATAACCTTAGTTTCCGCATGTGCAAATCTGGCTTGCACCCGTTGTATGCACACGTAGAATCTATCACATCCGATCATCACGAGATGCTTCGAAACGACGAGTCTTAGCAACGGTGCCAACTAAGGGGGAACACTTTATTACTTGATATTTACTGAGAGGGATCATCTTATAATGCTACCGTCGCGATCTAAGCAATACAAGATGCATAAAGGATTAACATCACAGGCAATTCATAATTAGTGTGATATGATATGGCCTTTTCTTCTTGCGCCTTTGATCTCCATCTCCAAAGCACGAACATGATCTCCATCATTGCGTCAAGGTCAGTGGCGCCGCTTCATGGTTGTCCATCATCACCAGCAACTATTACAACTACTTGGAATAAAGCTATTACAAGATGAATAGACACGCAGGCCTTAACAGAATTAAAGACAACCATTAGGCTCCTGCCGGTTGCCATATTACAACAAGGATCATTGCATACATCAAATACAATCACAATCACATGTTGACCATATCACATCACAAAACCCCTGCAAAAACAAGTTAGACGCCTCTAATTTTCTTTGCATGTTTTACGTGGTTTGGGGCTTTTGCATAAGACCGATCTTACCTACGAACAAGAACCACAACGTTGATACAAGTGTTGTCAAGATGCTCATTGTAAATTGAATCTTAACTATGGTGGGAGAGACAGACACCCGCAAAGCCACTTGTGCAAAGCAAGTTGCACGTCAAGCGTGGAGCAAGTCTCATGTGCGATGACATGTAATGTTAGCCCGAGCCGCTTCATCCCACCATGCCGCAAAATGCAAAGTACACGCTAAGACACCGATAACAAAAGCATCAACGCCCACAAAAACATTATGTTCTACTCGTGCAACAGATCTACGCATAGATACGGCTCTGATACCACTGATGGGTTTGTAGCATGGAAAACAAAAAATTTCTACCGCGAGAACGAACAAAACCCAGATCTAATCTAGATAAAAGCCAAGATCTAATCTATTAGACATGTGCAACGAGATAGATAGGAACTAACCCTCATAGATCCGAAAGCGTTAACGAGATTAGATCTCGTGGTTGATGTAGTCGATCACTTGCCGATCTCAAGATCGTGTGGACGATCCTTCCGGCGTCGCGTTCCAGCAGCGCTTCCGCAGTCGGTCAAGTGGACGATCCTTCCGGCGCCGCGATTCGGTAGCGCTTCCGCAGTCGGTCACATGTGCGGAGTCGAAGCAGACCTTCCTCTCCCCGTTCCAGCGAGCAGTGGAGGTAGTAGATCTTCTCCACGGAATCCCAGCAGCACGACGGCGTGGTGGTGGTGGTGGGGTAGAGAATTCTGCAGGGCTTCGCCTATGCCTGTGCAGAAGAAAGGTGGAGGAGAGAGGCGGCAGAGATTGGAGTTGTGTAAGAGGGCCAAGAGGGGGCGCCCCTGCCCTTCTATTTAAGGGGGGGAGGGCGCCTTGGGGAGGGGAGTCCTACAAGGACTCCCCTTCCTCTATGGCCGGCGGGTTGGGGAGTGGGGGGAGGAGTCCTCCTCCCCCACGACTCCTAGTCTTGACCCACCAGGACTCCTTGATCCCTTCCTTGGTTTTCAAGCAAACTCCAAGAAATCTTCTAGAACCTTCCGGAACATTCCGAAACCTTCTAGAATCCTCATACAAACACTCCGGAACATTTCCTAACTCAGAAAATGATCCTCTATATATGAATCTTATTCTCCGGACCATTCCGGATCTCCTCGTGATGTCCCGAATCCAATCCGAGACTCCGAACAACATTCGGTCTCCAATGCATATTCCATATCTATTTAAAACAACTTCGAACCTTAAGTGTGTCACCCTACGGTTCGTGAATATGTAGACATGATAGGGACACATCTCCTATCAATAACCATCAACGGGACCTGGAGATCCATAATGGCTCCCACATACTCAACGATGACTTCACGATCGATTGAACCACTTACGTACGAAACCAATTCCCTTTGTCTCGCGATACTATACTTATCCGATGTTTGATCGTCAGTATCTCCATACCTAGTTCTACCTCGTTACCGATAAGCACTCTTTACTCGTTCCGTGATATGTCATCCCTTGTGACCCAGTCACATGCTTGCAAGCTAACTAGATGACATTCCACCGAGAGGGCCCAGAGCATATCTATCCGTCATATGGATGGACAAATCCCAATCTTGGTTCATGCGCTTCAACACATACTTTCAGAATACCCAGTGACACTTTTATAACCACCCAGTTACGAAGCGGCGTTTGATGTCATCAAAGTATCCATCCGGTGATGGTGATTAACATAACCTCATGGTCGAAGGAATAGGTTATATGTATTTGAAAGCTTACAGCAATACGGACTTAATGACTTGATCTTATGCTACGCTTACTATGGGTGTGCGTCCATCACATCATTCTCCTAATGACATAACCTTGTTATTAATCACATCCTAATGTCCATGATCAGGAAACCATGATCATCAATTAATCAACAAGCTAGTTCAACAAGAGGCTTACCAGGGACTCTCTTATGTTTACAAAACACACATGTATTAGTGTTTCCTAATAATACAATTATAGCATAGGATGTAAACATTCATCATAAACACAAAGATATAATAATAATCACTTTTATTATTGCCTCTTGGGCATATCTCCAACATTATAGTGTGGATAGAAATAAGTACAATGCATAAATATCAAAAGTCTTATTTTCATGAGGGATATAAACATTTTTGTATATGTTAAGTTGTTCCATAGTGATGGTAGTTTTATTTCTATTGATGTGAATTATATAAAATATAGACCATTTGGGGGGCCCCAACAGTGACATTTATAATCACAGAGAGAACACTTAGGTAATTCTATACACAAGAAGGGCCTCTTAAGACAACAGTAGAAATAATAGTTTCCAATAAAATTACTCCAAGATAAACTAGATGATAGTTACGCTCGAGGCTTATTCAATATGAGTGTACTGCATGCTTGATCTTAAGAATCTTTACAAGGATGTAAATCTAGGGTAGTTTTTCCAAATATATTTCCATCTGTTTTCTTCCAAATGTGCCAACTTTATGAAGATCTCAAAGAAGCAGGGCTCAGCCGAAATGGAAATTGCTAGAAGACCGCCAATGAGTACAGTTGTGGGTCTAATAGGAAATTCTAAGGAGGCATGACAAGAATACATGATCAAGGGTCGCTAAGGCCTAATCCTAAAAAGGAACATTGTATGAGATATAGATGGCAATTAAGTTGGTCCATAAAATTATGTCTTCGTGTGGGGCAATCTTGAAGGAATAACAAGGTGAAAGCTTAAAAATTGAGATTTTACATTTTTGAATCCATTTGACAATTTTAGAAGCAGGTATATCTCTAGCACCCATGTGCATTTTTTTGGAATTAAGCTATGGGAGCCTCATGAAGGATAGTTTCCATGATCTCATGCCAATCTCACTTCCGAAGATCAAAAGAGAGTTTATTTATTCAACAAGGGCTCAGGTCAATAAATTTGGATCAAATATGATGGTGACGAAGTTCCCTTGGAATTTATTCATGGTGTGATCTCGTCGGTTTTATAGATTCACCCAACGGGAGTATGTGAAGCTTTAGAGTATGGAGACTAGGGCTTCGACATGAAGTAGAATAGTGTGTCCTCTTTAGGTGAATGGTCTTGAGTATATATAGCCGTAGGTTCTAGGAATCTCCATGTAGCATGTTAGAGCTTCATATTCTCTTGCACGTTAGGTTGATATTGTGATATACCTTCAATGTAGGTCTGGTCTTGGGATCCTTTAAGAAGTCTTCTTGTATCACGACATGTCAGGTCGATTGGGCGCTTCTAGACGAATAAGTACCTTGTAGGTTATAGCAAGCGAGCTATATAGATGAATACATACCTACAACTTCTAGATGATCTCGTGGTACAAGGTGCATATCGTATGTTATATAGGTCTTGCCACCTATCTCTAATAAATCCCCAAATATAGCTCCAGGAATAATTGGATCTTAAGTCACTGTGCAATATGAGGAGATGAATAAATACCTATAGCCTATAGCAAGTCAAAATCCTATGTGGACATGGAGAGTGAAAAACTTTATTAATTATATCCATCCATGTTGATGAATGCCGCCATAAAAAAATCTCATTATTTTCAGCCAAAAATATGCAATATGGCAAACAAAAATAAAGACGTCACTAGACGAGTTATCACACCAAAAATTCTAATAACCACATGTAGCCTAAGAATAAGTGATTGAACTTATCATGGAGGCTATGGACATCCTTCCACCAGAGCGAGCCTTCTTTTGGTGGAAGTTGAGGCAAAACCATTGTAGTAGTATTGCTGGATTAACTGAACCTAGGGAGTTCAGTTTATTATAAAATTAATGAAATAGTTTGAGCACAAGAGCATCATTCTGGATGGCGAGGTAAAAAACAACCAAACTCTCTGATCTTCTATTTTGCATGCCATGCTTCACGTGAGAAGGAGTGATGGGATTATTCAATTCATATTTCTCCTAGGGACACAATGCATGACCTATAATTTCCTTAGCCAATTAAGGAATTTTGATTAGACATAAGTAGTATGTCTAGGGGGAGGGGCACTAAGAATGGTTAGAAAAATTCTAAATTTTCCCTCCAAGGGAAATAAGGAGAAGAATAAAGTATGTATTCATTTTGTCCATCATAGGAGTGGAATTCTTGATGAAGTGCAAGAATCAATTGGCGATTAAGTTAAGTAAATAGGTACACACACATGGTAACCAAAAATCTCAGCTTTGAGATCCATTCGACAAGCTTTGTTGTTACTAGGAGGCATGCAAAATTTCTTATACTACATGATTCCCCGTGCGATGCTGCAGGAAAGCGTTGATACAAAAATGTGCACCCACCAAAACATTTGAAGACAAATAAGGAGCAAATGGAAGAGTATTCTTGTTCCAATTGAGAAAATAATCATTCCATCTATGTGTATGAAACATGGTAATCACATATTTTAATAGGTAGACGTCGGTATCCCATGACAGCATAACAATGAACATATTCGAAAATAAATAGAAATGTAATAGATGTTATGATTTTGTGGCCAATTAAACATCTAATATAAGATATAAAGAAAGAGCAATGAACGAACTGAGGACAACATAGATGCCATGAATGATTTGGTTTTATATATAAGAGAAACAAAAGTAAGCATGTATGCATGTTTATTTCTAACCATGTCCTCTTGTTTGATACTTTTGGCCAAAACAGCAAGTGCAATTAACTAATACTCACGATACTGACAAAATGAATCAAAATATTGAACAAAGGATGACCTCTTCTAGACTCTTCAATTGGTCCATCCACCCTGACCTATTGAGCATCATCCTAGTACTGGAAAACCGCTCTATTAATGCAAATATCGCAAGATAAATTATTTTCGTGATAGTAAAGAGCTTTGTTTTAAAGAATGCATATGCATTTTAGATGTCAAAAACCATAAATTTAGATTGCCAAGAAAACTTAGCGGCCATTTACATAAAAGTAATGCTTGGTAAGATGGAGCTACATGTACTATATTTTTATGATTAAGACGCTAAACATGTACCTCCAGGACAAAAGGATACTGAAATTGATATGTCAGTTATAAATTTACTAATGTCAATTTACTGCTCACAGTGGCATGCTAGAAGAGAATCAACCCGGTTGATCCATCAACATATAGGACAAACAATTCAGATTACATGTTTGAAGCAGCAGTAACTATTTTGGTCATAATCCCATCCTCCATCGGATCAGTATCATATGAACTTGACCATTCTTTAGATGTTTGAACTCTACCATATTCCTCTTCAGATGATAGCATGCATATCTTGTCTCAACAGTAGCTTAGCATCCAAAGTCTGACACAAATATATTTCATTCTTTGCTCCTGGGTTTGACAATCAGGTTGTTGGTTTTGTCAGCATATTTAAAATTCGGAAACTTGTAGTATCATTATATTAAAGGTCGAGACATCAACAATCAATTATTATCATATATGTGGCCTAAAAAAGAAGAGTCTTATAACCACTTTAGACAACACGTTGAACTTTCATTGGAAAATAATAGTGTTTGTAGATTTTATAGATGCACAATAGGAAACTGATAGAAATTAGAAGCAATATCCAATTGCTGAAAAGTGCGAATTGAATAGTGTAAAATCACAAAATGTTATGGCTTAAATGAATTTAGATAACCTGATTCAGAGTAAGATCCTTTATTTTCTGCAACCCATATCTTTTGCAAGGAAGTCCATAGAAGAAAGAACAAAGAACATTCATCAATATAACATATGTAGGCAAAAAAGTCAAAAAGATGGAAGCAAAATAAATCAAGCACAAATTCCACATGGCACTATAACTTGCCAAAAAATTTACGGACTTGAGTGACATGAACGGATGAATCCAACTGGACTTGCCATGACAAGCAATCCCCAACACAAAAATTTCAAGCCTAAGATCAACCATGGACATGAGAAAACCTAGTGTTATCTAGGCGTGCACAATATGATCGAGGTGGAAGAAATTCACATGTGTATGTGAGATACTGATCGTGTTGGTTCCCTTGCTATCACCATTCTTATACTCAGCATTCGAGGACTTTATAGCGGTGGTTGGTGTTGTAACGACGGATAGAGGATCATGATGATGCCCATGGGCATCCTAGTGGATTGGGAGAGGAGAGGAATCAATGTGAACGGTCAAGGCACATCATAGAATTTATCGGGCATGCTGGAGGGAGGGGGATTCTGCACAAACCTCTCATATACCTACATCAGATTCCCATGTAGATGTTTCTAGTGTGTATACGAGGTATAAGAAGAGTTGTAGTGGACATATTGAGAGGATGACGTGTTGTTCGGTGGATAAGAGAAACAATTATTGGCTGGTTGCTTCAGTTTCTTATGGGCTACATAATGGGTTAGAAGATTGTATGGGCTAGTCAGTACTAATGTCATGAACTATGACTATACAAAAATTTCTCAATGAAAATAGATGAAAAGAAAGAGAAGTAACAGAAAAATTGCTGATGCGGTATGTTTTCTTAGTTAGGTTGAATGCAGTAGATACACATGTTAATGGTAGGCCCGATGAGGTGACATAGCTTTATGTGGATAGAAAGTAGTAGGGTTGCTCTTCGTAGTTATATAGGATATGTAATTAACCTTCAGACAAGTGGATTTACCAACGACCTCTATAAGGATCGTAAGATAGAGGATATATATATTTGAACTTGCATTAAGGAGGGAAACATATTGGACAATATGGGGAAATTACCATTTTAAATATGAACGGTACAAGATATAAGCCACTACTACAAAATATACTAAGGACATTTCCATAGGCAACGATAGTCACAAGGCCCACGAGTAATAATAAAGAGTGGTGGCTGATACGTCATAAACGTATCTATAATTTTTAATATTCCATACTTGATTAGTATCTACTTTCTTATGTTTTGTTCACACTTTAAGGTATTTTTATACATTTTCTGCGACTAACCTATTAACGAGATGCCACAATGCTAGTTGTCTATTTTCTGCTATTTTTGGTTTCAGAAAAGCTAGTAAGGAAATATCCTCGGAATTGGACGGGACAAAAGCCAAAGTCAGTATTTTACCCGAAGCAACACGGAGTCTGGAGAGGAGACGAAGTGGCGCACCAGGGCGGCCACACCTGGTGGCCGCGCAGCCTGGGGGCGTGCCACCAGGGGGTGTGGGCCCCTTGGTGCTCCACCGACCTTGCCCCTTCGCCTATAAAAGCCTCCCTGGACGAAAACCCTAAGTACCCGATCAAAATTTCATGAAAGAGTCTGTAACCGCCGTCATCTCCATCCCTATATAGGGAGGGATCTAAACTCTTCCCGACACCTTGCCAGAGGGGAGAGATCACCATGGAGGCCTTCTTTATCACCATGCCTGCCTTCGGTGATGCGTGAGTAGTTCATCCTTGGACTATGGGTCCATGTAGTAGCTAGATGGTTGGTTCTCCTCCTTTGTGCTATCATGTTTAGATCTTGTGGGCTCCGTTAATGATCAAGATCATCTATTTGTAATCTTACATGTTGTGTTTGCGGGGATCCGATGGATATTGAGATGCTATTTCATATTTATTATTGATTCTATCATGTTTATGTTATTTGTGATCTTGCATGCTCTCCGTTGTTTGTAACTATCTTGGCCAAGTAGATGTTTGCAACTCCAAGAGGGAGTATTTATGCTTGATAGTGGGTTCATGCCTCTAGTAATCTGGGGAAGTGACATAAATCTCTAAGGTTGTAGATGTGCTGTTGCTACTAGGGAGAAAACAACAATCCTTTGTCCATGGGGTAATCATATTGTTTACTTTACACACTTTGCTTAATGCAATTATATGTTGCTTGCAATTTAATACTAGAAGGGGTTCAGATGATAACCTGAAGATGGATTATTAGTCATAGATGCAGTTGGATTATGGTCTATGTATAATGTTGTAATGCCTAATCAAATCTCATAGGAGTCAAGATGTCTAGTATTTGCATTGTATGCTTTCTCGAATCTTTCAATTTCCCCATTGTAATTTGTTCACGCAACATGTTATCTATCTTAAGGAGAATCACCTCTAGTGAACTATGGACCCTAGTCCATGCTTTTACCATTGCTATACCTTCTACTATTACTGTTTACTATTTACTTTCTGCGAGCAATTACTATCTTCCACACAATACGTTTAATCCTTTGTTTTTAGCAAAACCGGTGAGATTGACAACTCACTATAAGTTGGGAGCAAAGTTCTGTGGTTGTGTTGTGCAGGATTCCAAGTTGCTAGCAAAACCTTGCAGTTGTTTCCTTGCCCCTACTAGTTCGATAACCTTGGTTTCATAACTGAGGGAAAACTTGCTGTTGTGCTCATCATACCTTCCTCTTTGGGTTCCCAACGAGCTCTACATTTTGAGCCATCAAGCACTTTTTCTGGCGCCATTTCCGGGGAGTCAAGGACAGCTTCACAAGGAGAGTCTCTCACAACCAATCTCTTTACTTTGTTGTTTTTGTTTTGCTTAGTTTATTTTTGCTTAATTTGCTTGTTTCTTTTACCAAAAACACACACAAAAATTTGTACTAGTTTGTTTCCTTTTATCAAAAAACACACAAAAATGACTACTCTTTAAAACACTAAGTTGTGTGACTTCACTAGCACCAACAACAATGATTTCATGTGCACACCTATTGCTCCACCTGTTCCTAAATTTGTTTTCTTTGAAATTAAATCTGCTTTGCTCAATCTTGTTATGAAAGAACAATTCTCTAGTGCTGGTACTGATGATGCTGCTCCTCACCTTAATAACTTTGTTGAACTTTGTGAGATGCAAAAACATAGGGATATAGATGGAGATATTATTAAGCTTAAATTGTTTCCTTTCTCGTTGAGAGGAAAAGCTAAAGAATGGTTGCTATCCCTACCTAGAAATAGTATTTATTTCTAGATTAAATACAAAGATGCTTTCATTGGAAAACACTATCCTCCTGCTAAGATTATATCTATGAGAAGTGAAATAATGAAATTTAAACAATTTGATAATTAACATGTTGCTCAAGCCTTTGAAAGAATGAAATCTTTGGTAAAGAATTGTCCCACTCATGGAGTGACTGCTGGTTAATGGAAAAACATATATTATGTCTATGCTGGTTAATGGAAAAACATATATTGATCCAAATCATGTTCCCTTAGCCTCTTTGGTTGCTCAAGAAGAGCAAGTTGATGTGAACTTCATTAGAAGTAATAATGTTAGCAACAATGCCTATAGGAATAATTTTGGTAATAACAATTATAGGCCATATACTCCCAATAATGGTAATGCTTATGGAAATTCCTACAACAATAATAGAAGTGCACCATCTGAACTTGAAGTCATGCTTAAGGATTTTATTAGTAAACAAACTGCTTTTAATAAAACTGTTGAGGAAAAACTTTCGAATGCTGAAAAAATATATCATCTTTGTCTGAAGCAAAATCTTCTTTGATTAATAAAATGGATGCTAAACCTGAAACTATTGAAAACCCCTTTGCTGCTACTAATGCCATACAAGTTAGAATTGATGAAAATGTTAGATTGTTAGCTAAATTGAATGCTAAGTGGGAAAAAGAAGATGAAATTGCTAGAAATAATAGTATTTGTACTATCACCACCACTAATGTTGATGCTAGCAAACCACATGAAGTCCCCATTAATATGGGAGACAATAGTTCTACTATCGTGGATGGTAATTTTGATATTGATATTGATAGTTGCAATATTTCTGAAGTAATTAAGTTCCTACAAAAGCTTGCTAGAAGTCCTAATGCTAGTTCTATGAATATGGCCTTTACAAAACACATTACTGATGCACTCATGAAAATTAAAGAAGAGAAGTTGAAACATAAAGCTTCTATTTCTAGGAAATTAGAAGTGGTTGGGAACCCATCATTAATACGAAAGTGAATGATTTTGATCTCAAAGCTTTATGTGATCTTGATAGTAGTGTCTCTATTATGCCTAGAAGGATTTATGAAATGCTTGATTTGCCACCATTGGAAGATTGTTATTTAGATGTCCAACTTGATGATAATGCTAAAAAGAAACTCATGGGGAGTATTAATGATGTTCTTATTATGGTTAACAATACCTATGTCCCCTTTGATTTCTATATTTTGGATGTTGATTGCAATGGTTCTTGTCCTATTACCTTGGGAAGACCTTTTCTTCGCACAGTTGGTGCTATTATCGATATGAAGGAAGGCACCATTAAATATCAACTCCCACTTAAGAAATGTATAGAATACTTCCCTAGGAAGAGAAAGAAGATACCTTCTGCCTCTCCTATTAAAAAGAAATTTGATCTTAATGCTTCTTCATTTGAAAATACTTGAATCTTTCTTCCTATGCCTAGCTCAAAGGCGTTAAAGAAAGCACTAATTGGGAGATAACCCAAATTTCTATTCAGTAAGTTTTTATTTTGTTGAGTCTTGGAAGTTATTACTTCTGTAATAACCTCTCCTTATCCTTTTTGTGTGGTTTTTGTGCCAAGAATAACCTATAATTAGAGAGAAGTAAGACTTGGGAAAGTTGCTGTCCTGAAACAGATTTTTGTGCTCCACTGTAAAAATTCATGAAAAATCTCTGAACTTCTGATTGAGTTGTAATTTTTTGTGCTTCTTCCCCAGGTTATTATATAACTTTCTTTACTTCATCACTTTTAGATTTGAGCAACAGAATGTCTTCGAAAAAATTGGTTTTTACCTGCTGGTCCGTTTTGACAGATTTCTGTCATTATTTGCATTTGCCTCTTAATCTGTTTCTCTTTGAGTTCTCTTTGATCAATTGAGCTTTTAGAAGGAATTGCTATAGTATCTTGTGTTTTAATGAAAGTTTTACATGTGATGAAACTAAACCATAGGGCCAATTATCTTGAATACACTAATGTTGCTAATAAGGATTGTGTGAAGTTTTGTATGAAGGAAAATTTTCAAGTGTAGGGGAAGATTAATGTGATAAGATGAAGTATGGACAAAATCTCAAGCTCGGGGATGCCACCCGTGTCACCCCAAGAAATATTTAAGAAGTACAAGCGTCAAAGCTTGGGGATTCCCAAGGCATCCCCTTCTTCATCAATAAAATTCTCAGGTTTTCTTCCAAACACTTCATTTTTATTGTTTCTTGCACATTGTGTTGTTCTTGGAGCGTCTTCATTTTTGCTTTTAGTTTTATTTTCTTTTGTTTGCTTAAATAAATTTAATGGACCCCTGCATTCATATATGATATTTCAAATAAGTTGATTGGTGTTGGAAAAGAGTAGGAAAGTTCATGCGTATAAGTGGTAGAAAAAGGAGTTTTGTTTTGACTGTGGCATAGACTTTATCGTGTCATGTTTGATATTGCTTTGACTTTATGCTTATTAATTATTGCTGTAGCATGACTTGTTCCAAATAATTGAGATTTCATAATGTGCCTTGAAAGAATCATGCGTTGTTTTAGCATACAAAAGCATAATATTGTGATATTCTCCTTCGACGTTTTATTTGGGTTGACTTGGCACATGCTTACACCATGTTAAGACTATGTATCAGTCACCTTAGCCTCTATGATCATTTAGTTTTTTTATTTGTAATATCACTTTATGCTTTAAATTAATAATGTTTTGTCACTTTGCACGATTATGGCCATTAGTGTTCTCTTAGTTGGTCGCTCCGAGCCTTTTGCTAAGCCTCCGCATGTACTAAGTATGAGTTCCACTCATGCATCTAACTCCCAAGAAAACCAAGTTATTTCAAAGAGTCCACTATAAATTCCTATGCATGGTGTGTTACACCATTCCAAGTATATATATGCTTTTATCTACCCTTCAAAATTATTATGTGAAAATTAGTGATTAAGGATCTCACGAACTTGATGGCATACTTTACTTTCTTGCACTTAATAAACTTGAACAATTGCGTCCATCTATGTTGCGTATATGCTTGTACTTTATAAGTTGAAAATTAGCAGTACCATGCTGTCATTGGGAACGTTTTAAACATTGCACTTATTATTCAGTTGATATCATGTTCTTTTGTTTATGGATCCTGGTGGTGTGAAATAAAAGGAGAGCTTGTAAGCTCATGGAGTTTGTATATGTGTTAGAGAAACGCCTGGGCGGCTAGCCTAAGCCATGCCTAATCATGGTGGAAACTTGCAGCATAACCATAATGAGCATTTTGTGAAGCATCCTCAATAAAACCTATGCAAATAGCAAATAAAAAGATCGCTAAGATGCTCATTGTCTGTTGCCTTGTCATTTTGATATGGGATAGCTCCTGTATCATGGGGTAAGGGGTTCCTCGTTGGCGATTCTCCATGATACACATGCACTTACAATGACAAGAACTTACTTGTGACTAAAGTTGAGTAGCACGAGGTCTGGGACTTGTAGGCAAGGGGCATGAGATTTCAACTTATAACTTGCAAGCATATCCTCATATTTGTTAACTTTAACCTTAATGAACTAAAAGATGCTTATGATAGGGGTAATGAGAGCTGAAAGCTAATAAGTACCATAATTTTTGGAAGCTCTTTATGAAACTTGAAATCTATGCTTATGAAGGGCCTTACTTTTTGCTTTTATGTTGAGTCTCCATCTTTTATCTTTATGCACCAATTGAGAGAGCATAGTGACCATTCTTAGTTTAATGTGCATTGTTCAAAACTTGTTGATTGATTCATAACTGTGATATTGCTTGTTCTTAAATTATTTGTATCTAGTCACCCGTATGAACTTTGAAGGTGTCCTATGCATTTATGTTTTGCTATATCATGAAGGACAAGCTGAATACCATTCTTATTATGTTTTCTATATGTGAAACAAACAAATGTCTTTTAATGCATTGTTATTCATGAATCTTTTGTTTGTACCTTTTTCATGTTACAACATAGTTGCTATGTCTTATTGTTATAACTCTGTCTTTTATGTTCATGATTAGAGTACTTTGATCCCAGCTATCAATGCTTTACAAATATGATGGTGCATGTCACCTCAAAATTATTCTTTTTATCACTTATCTACTCGAGGACGAGCAGGAGTTAAGCTTGGGTATGTTGATACATCGTAAACGTATCTATAATTTTTGTTATTCCATGCTTGATTAGTATCTACTTTCTTATGTTTTGTTCACACTTTGAGGTATTTTTATACATTTTCTGGGACTAACCTAATAACGAGATGCCACAGTGCCAGTTGCCTGTTTTATGCTATTTTTGGTTTCAGAAAAGCTAGTAAAAAAATATTCTCGGAATTGGACAGGACAAAAGCCTAAGTCAGTATTTTACCCGAAGCAGAGTCCGGAGAGGAGATGAAGTGGCGCACCAGGGCGGCCACACCTGGTGGCCGTGCGGCCTGGGGTGGCGCACCACCAGGGGGTGTGGGCCCTTGGTGCTCCATTCACCTTGCCCCTTTGCCTATAAAAGCCTCCCGAGACGAAAACCCTAAGTTCCCGATAAAAATTCCACGAAAGAGTCTCTAGCTGTCGTCATCTCCATCCCTAGATCGGGAGGGATATGAAGCTCTTCCCGGCACCCTACCGGAGGGGAGAGATCACCCTCGAGGTCTTCTTCATCACCATGCCTGCCTCCGGTGTGATGCATGAGTAATTCATACTTGGACTATGGGTCCATGTAGTAGCTAGATGGTTGGTTCTCCTCTTTTGTGCTGTCATGTTTAGATCTTGTGAGCTCCGTTCATGATCAAGATCATCTATTTGTAATCTTACATGTTGTGTTTGCGGGGATCCGATGGATATTGAGATGTTATTTCAGATTGATTATTGATTCTATCATGTCTATGTTATTTGTGATCTTGCATGCTCTCCGTTGTTTGTAACTATCTTGGCCAAGTAGATGCTTGCGGCTCCAAGAGGGAGTATATGCTCGATAGTGGGTTCATGCCTCTAGTAATCTAGGAAAGTGATAGAAATCTCTAAGGTTGTAGTTGTGTTGTTGCTACTAGGGAGAAAACAGCAATCCTTTGTCCATGGGGCAATCGTATTGTTTACTTTACACACTTTGCTTAATGCAACTATCTGTTGCTTGCAACTTAATACTGGAAGGGGTTCGGATGATAACCTGAAGGTGGATTATTAGTCATAGATGCAGTTTTATTACGGTCTATGAATAATATTGTAATGCTCAATCAAATCTCATAGGAGTCAAGATGTCTAGTATATGCATTGTATGCTTTGTCGAATCCGTCAATTGCCCCACTGTAATTTGTTCACCCAACATGTTATCTATCTTAAGGAGAATCACCTCTAGTGAACTATGGACCCCGGTCCATGCTTTTACCATTGCTATACCTTCTACTGTTACTGTTTACTGTTTACTTTCTGCAAGCAATTACTATCTTCCACATAATACGTTTAATCCTTTGTTTTCAGCAAAATCGGTGAGATTGACAACCTCATTGTAAGTTAGGAGCAAAGTTCTGTGGTTGTGTTGTGTAGGATTCCAAGTTTCTAGGAACACCTTGCAGTTGTTTCCTTGCTCCTACTGGTTCGATAACCTTGGTTTCATAACTAAGGGAAAACTTGCTGATGTGCTCTTCTTGGGGTTCTCAACGAGCTCTAGATTTTGAGCCATCAGTGGCAAATGAGGCCTACCAAAAATGGGACATTGTACCACTAGGTTACCTGCATTGGACATAGATAACTACATATCTTCATTGCCAATGTGGGTTGTCGTGGGCCATGGACATGGCAACAAATCTCATTGTTTCCAGTGTGAAGTATATTGTCCATAGATGTATATATTTACCCAACCTTTTAAAGCCCGCAAACCTACCTTCTTGGTCTATTTAGCCACCCTCGCTCGAATTGCTCTCACACATCGACACACTCCACTTCAAACCCTGGATGGCACACTCTAGTTGCTATCACTCCATAGCCCTGGCGTGTCTCACTGTTTTGGTTCTCAGGCGGCACTCCCCTCTAACTTCCATGTGCAAAATGCATCTTCGTCTTCCGATGGGCAAAGTCCCCATCACGCTATGCTATAAGACATTTGAGTCAGCGTCCATTACTCTGCCCCCTATCAAGGTGGCCCGTCATCATTCTGTCCCTCCATAGCAAGCCTTGTCCACATGCGCAGAACCTAACCACAAACTCCTACTTGTCCTTATCATAGGCCCCTAATCCATAGGAGGAGGGAAGATCTAGATATGGAGATCGACAAACTATTTTCCCTCGCCTTAACCAAGTGTATGATCGCGCAAGAGGACATGCACACGTCCATCCTCCTCTTTACCACCCATTACCAGATGGACGACATCATGGAGGAGCTACCAGTTAGATATGAGGACCCTCGTTGCCCACTAGGAGGGGTTAAGGGATGCTAATGGTGGCGGAGGAGGATGACGAGTTCTCCAACTTCTCCGGCTATGGCTATGGATCTAGCTCTAGTGGCACCAAGATAGACCGTCTCGCCTAAGATAATAGCTAAATATTTATAAATATGTTTATTTTGCATAGGAAATATGATCTGCAGAGTGCAAATATTACTTACACATTCTATGTAATATAAGATTACTCTGTTTATGGTGTAAATTATTATATTTCTAGTGAAATATTCTTTATGCATTCTCTATAATATCATTTATTCTATCTATAGTGTGAATTTTTTCTGTTTATAGTGAAATTTATAAGTATACATATTACAAATTCCTTTATGTATTATGTAAAGTATAAATATGTATAGTAACGATAATAATTAGGCTGATCTTATATAGAGTTGCATTTAAATTTACATATGTGTTATTTATGTTCTTTCGGGTGAGGTCAGAAGATGGAGGAGTCAGTGACGATGCGGTGGGACATAGGCTTTAGGAGTGAAGTGGTTTCCGTTTATGGTGGTGTGAAGCCAGCGCTGCCTTGTTTTATATAGTGCACAGCGAAAACGAGTCATTGCATTAGGTCATCATAACTGATGTAACCAAAATAGGTCATAGTCTGTATCCAATGACCATTTCCTCCGTAACACGGGAAACAGTTTACATAACTATTTACTTTTAACGTCAAACCAGTGACAAGTGTTTAGAGATGAATCTCATCTCAGATTCCATGATGGTTTCAATTTGTCCTACTATCGTTCTATAGTAGTCAGCTCATAAGTGTACGGACTAATAATAAGGTGGTATAGAAGGTGATCAGTCATGACAAAGATGAGATGGGAGAGATAATCACCTTAAAACACTCCACTTCCATGGTGGAATTTATCTCCAATTATATTGTTGAGAAGATTAATAGAAAATCTTTCAAATGAGGAAGTATTTGATATATCCCACCAAGTGCTATCCAAGCCGTAACATGCAACTTTTATGGTATCATGTCTAATCATCAAACAGGATTCCTTGAAGTCAATTTCTAGGTTGCTAATGTTTCTTTGGATTGCTTGCACCACTAGATACACTCGAAGGTCAAAGTATAAACATGGATACTTTTGGAAATTCTTTCTTGATTACCAAATAGGATTTTTTGATGTTCTTAAGGCTAGTGTTTCTCATGGGGATGGATTGGTTCTTGTGTCAACATTTACATATTGAAATCCTACAAACTCAACAATTATTTTTGGATTTTTGATGCATTTTTCAAATAATTAAGCTCTTGACTTTGTTCAAAATTATTTTATGCTTAGCATTTCTTGATAGCAATATGCTAGAAAACAATTTTTACACATTAAATTATTTCGTAAAGGATACTACATAACCTATTTTATACACCCCTTGTCTCCCCCATACACATGGAAATAAATCACAAATGGGTCTTCAAATATCTAAAATATTACATTGGTCATTGTTATGTTTGGTGATGAAGTTGATGCACTACAAACATAAGTTTCTAGTAAATGAAAATTAGTTTGTTATGCTCTTGAACAACCACATCCTCAATATAGAATCTATGTGCCTATATGGTAAGAGTTGGAGGTTAAATAGTGGTTGCCACAATGCATGTATCCAACGAATGATCGATGATGAAATCCCAACTTATGAAGTAGCCAACATGATTATAAAATAAGTGATGGGTCTCATATGGGTGGTGTTATGCCATATTAGAATGCAATTTTGAATTTTGGATGATTTACTAATTTTTGGAGTTGGATAAGATCTATATATGACCCTTGATTAATTACTTTTACTACATTTGCAAACCAAAGTTTCCATAAATGATGCTACAACTAGGATCTTTCTTTAAAGGCTAAGAAAATGGGAAATGAAGAAAAAGTTGTGTGCCCATGATGAGTGGAAAATACACTCATTTTTATCCTCGTTTAAACCAGATATTACTCATGGATTTGATGATATTACCCCTCTACACCTACCACTAATCACTAATTGTTTCATATATTTGCATCAGAAGCGTCCCAAAACCTAACACCAACATAACGACCTTTGCTGAACCATCACACATGAGAGGATATCCACCGTCGAGATGCCGCCATCTTCATCACCATCCATGTCAATGATCATCCTCCATCTCCACATCCATTCCCCTCATAGACATAGTCCAATACTTGTAATCTTTATTCTATTGCGACTGGAGACATTGTAACACTATTTAATATTTCATTCCAAATCCTTATAAAATGTTTGTGTTTGTTGATTAATCATGAGTGAGTATTCCTAAAGGGATGAGGCCTAGCCTTACAACAATATGTGTGTTTTTTAATATAGGATACTTTGTATATTTGAATTTATATATATACACTTGTCCTTAGTCTCTTTCCTCGATCATAGGACTTATTGGTACCCAAGACCCTAAAGATTGATCAAGATAAAGAGGAAAGAGGAGAAGTGATGTGATGGATACAAAGTGAAACTTGGTAAGAGAAAGGGGAGTGTAGCTAGAGGACATTTTCTAGGGAGTACGGTGACATAAAAGGAGTAGTGGTTGGAAAATATATCCATACTGCTGTGGCAGTAGGCTATGGTGTTCTAAGGATACATCGCACACAAGTATCACTAGTATTTATTATGTTCTTATACATTTTGCATTTATTATAATTATCCTTTGTATCCCATTGCGTATGCATAGCTACAGGTGAAACCTTAGCCTGATCTATTTCCATCCATTGATAAAACCGATAAAAATCAATGTTGTACAAGTTCTCAAGGTCTTTCTTGAAGTAAACTTCACTAAGTAGATCATTTCCAAGGATTTGACAAACCTAGTTCTTCTAGAGAAAAAAGAAATATATACTACATCCGTAATCCGAATCGAAGTTACCATACCACATACTAAGATATGTCAAGTCACTTACCATGGGACATTCATCCATAAACAACACTTGTAGTCCACAAAGTTCTTATGACACACAAGTATAACCATAAAGCTAGTTCTGCTTTTTTATTTTTCTAGGCTAGCACAAGTTGCATTTTAAATTGAGTTTTTAACTGATGCATGATAAAAACTCTTCATTTTGATGGATTTTGAAGTTTTATTTTGGTACTTGAATTAGATTTTTATTAAGATGGGATGCTTGAATATATCTATAGTACCGAAATACAAATGATTGGAATAAGTATCTATACTTTCTCACTATTATTTCATACGGTCCAACAACTTTGTTGCATTATTTAGTTTCTAAGTTTCCAAGTAAGATGATTCAATCATTCCCGAATTTCTTGTGCTAATGCAATTCGAAGGAAAATCTCATGAGATTTTTTTAAATTGATTGTATGTGCAAAAGTTGCGAGAATTTATGTAGTAAAATTTTCCTTAAAATAAAATAAAAATCTCGAATATTAATTAATTGCTTATATTTCACATAATGAAATCTAGAGATGAAATAATATGTGAGATGTTTAGTAGATGCTCTTGTTTTAGAAGCTAGAACTATAAAGATAAGTTTTTACCAACATGAATTGCCACACACTTCAATTATTGGATTTTTCCATGGTTTACTAGATATATAAGTTCATTATTTGGATAATGTTATACAACACATTTTTTACCATATGATGTATGATATGTTTTTTGAAATAAAATTGGCCTTAGTGTGACTAACATAATTCTGAACAAAATATGAAACACTTTCCCTAAATGGTTTGCACAATAAAATGTAGTGAATAAGATAGGTTGTGAGATTACCTAGTTGATTTTTCCATATTTCTAGGTTATGCTCTATGCTAGCTAACTATTTTTTCGAACATTTCTGTGGTCACCACTTCTTGACATTGAAACATCGATATATAGAACATGAAGAGAGTGTCGTTCCACAATGGAACCTGGCAGGATTGTTTCCCTAAAGGGTGCGTAATTCAAAGTTACACCCAGGTGAAATTTATTCGTGTGTTCCAAAACAGAGTTATAGGTGTAAACAATTTGAAAATGTTTATGCATATTCAAGTCCATGTCCCATTAACACAGGTAAGGTATCGTAAATATAAGGTAAGTTTGGAGGCATGTGTTAAAAAATCTAGTGCTTCTATTGTTTTTTCAGATACTTGTTTTTTGTTTATTTTTCCTAGGACATATTAGATATATTTCCTCTACTAAACTTTTCAAGAAAACATATACGTTTCAAAAAATCAGCCTTTTCAAACTATTAAAAACAATTTATTATTTTACTGTTCATCGGGAAGCAAATGTGCCCGGGAGCCAAAACACCATGGTGGAAGTACACCGTCTTCCATATTTTTTTTACATAGTTGCAAACTATTCTTGGGATGGGAATGTACCATGTGCACCATGTGATGGGTACACCGGGCCTTCTCATGCACCATGTGCACCAAGTAATGGTTGACACTTTCTAAAGATTCATATAATTGTAATTAAAATTTATAACATAGATACCAGTAGCATATAACATGTCACAGTTTTTCAAATAAGAATTCTTAGCACAACTCAACAAACAAAAATTGTAATTTTGCTGTCAATGGTGATGGTGGGCCAAATTCAGATCCCAACGTAACAAGGGTTATTTAGTGACAAATTTATCTATTAGTCTACTCTTTCTGTATTATAAATTTGGATTTGAAATTATGTGGCATGCTAGATCCAAGTATTATTTATGTATTACATTCTTTTCATAACTTCTAATCATGTCAACCAAGAGTGGGTGCTCCTGAAGAAGTATGGGTGCATGAGATATTCTCCCGGCTTGGGATTGCATCTGAAAGGACCATTTCATTTTGAAGTTACATCTGACCACAGGGAGAGCATGCTCGATCGTTCTCGAAACAAAGTAGGGTACCGCAAAACAACAAAATATAAAATGCATGTAGAACCAAAAGTCGCTGCAGCTAGCACTGTATTATTTTCAAGAGAAACAATACACATGTAGAACCAAAGATCGGTGCCGTCCGGCTGTGTCTAATTAATAAACGTAATATAACACAACACGCATTTATAGTTCCGTGATAAAAGTTGCATGTACAACAAAATGTGCACGACCTGGCAAAAGTATACAATACACAGCATGCAACACAACAACAGATATAAGATATGGATACTTTGGATCTTGCTCCATGGTCCATGCTTGCTTTTGGTCTGTTCCTTCCCTTGGAGACGTCTATGACGGCATGCGGCAGCCACTGGATAGAGTGTTCTCTGAATTTCTGTGTCCTATTTTCAGAGTCAGGTCCATGGCCAGAAAGTTAGAAGAGAGGCATTACACCACAGTTAAAGTTCAACAGTGGACACCAGAACATAGAAGCGCATGAAAGAACAATATGGTTCCGATCGAGTTCGTCCTAGTGGTGACAGTGACAGTCTCTTAGACAATCGTTTCGGACCGGGAGATCTGTATTTTCAGACAGAAAATCAGTTTGTTACTAGCATTGCGTTTTGTAGGAATCAGCTCAACTCAATGTAAAATGGAAATGAGCAACCCTTTGCGTTGCAAATGTGCTCTGGGAACAATGCTCGGGTAATAATCCGGATGCATGCAATAACGTCACATATACACTGTATAGCACTGGATGGTATCACACACACTGGACCGCGCTGTCGAGCACTCATCATATTATTTTCTCGAAATAAGAAATCGGAAACGTAAGGCTTAAACCACAAATGGACACTATCTCTAGCCAGGGTGACATCATATTATGTCCATTGGCTACGATCCATCCGTGGCATCATTTTCATCTGCTCAATGCTTGGTTTGATAAAGAGTCTTTCCTCAGATGAACTGTCCCGGTAGCCCAGGGCAACGTCACAATAATGGCAGTTTCCTGCATAAACACTGGCCGTAAGCAGGCGCCCTTGATCTCGGTCTAAAAGCCTGAAATTGCACTTAACAGCCACCGTCCAGCCACAGTCGGCGTTAGTTTCCTCTCCCCTTTTCCCCCAAAACGATGAGACGTTACCCGTTTACCCGCCCCGCCGTAACTCGATCGTCGCTTTCTGACCGGGATCTGGCCTTCTCTCTGAACTCCTCCTTGCTTTGGGTGATGACAGAATTTACGGCTCCGAGCTCTGAAACTGTTCCCCTTGCTCTCACGGGAAGAAAGGAGATGCAACTGACTTCACGATGTTAATCAACTGACTCCCCGTACTTAGTTACTCCCTCCGTGCGGAAATGTACACTACAGGAATGGCGCGGTGCGCCGACGGCCGGCCCGTACGCCGACGGCCAATTGTAGGGGCCGTCGGCGTAGCACCAGGCCAGGCCAGCCCCGCTTCCGAGCCCTCGGCGTAGCCACTGATACGCCGACGGTGGCCCTCGGCGTACGCAGGCCTTCGGCGTACGGAATGTCCGCGTGGCACTTGCCGGACTGGCTGGGACGGATCCCTAACGGCGCTATCAATACGCCGAGAGTGACCGTCGGCGTACCGCCGTACGTTTTTTTATTCATACGCCGAGGGTCACCGTCGGCGTACCGCCGTACATTTTTATTTATTTTTTCCACCCAATTATAAATTTATTTTATATTTGTATTTATTTATTAGTATCAATTATTTAGGTTCTATTTTATCAAATCGACGGATTCGAAGCCTCCAAATAATAGTCTCCACGCCCACATGAAATGTCGAATCTTCTCACACCTTGAGAAATTTGCATGTTTGTAAGTGTTATTATCACATGTATGTGAAATTTATATATCACACTTTTAGTGAAGTTGTTCAGAGATTCAATCCTTATCACTAGGGGGTAGACGATCCGAGGCCCACAGATCAGGGTTCCGCGGCAAACCGCGCTCCGGGTCGTAGGAAACCCTCAAAACTTGCATGTGGCCATTGCACATGCATGGAGGTGTGGTGTTGTGTTGAAACATGCAAAACCTAGTCCCCGGGTTGCATGAATGTGTCCCCCTTCGCATGCATGCGCTGTAACCTAAAAGGGAAGGTTCTGGACTTATATAAGGGGGAAACTCCCCGTTCCGGTGAAACCGGGTAGGATACTGCCGCACCTTGTGAACCAACATGGTTTTACATCATCATATGACCTAAACAAACACAAAATAAGAGAGAGCTACGCCGGGCTACCCCTGTCAGAGGAACGTCTATGGGGGGTAGACGATCCGAGGCCCACAGATCAGGGTTCCGCGGCAAACCGCGCTCCGGGTCGTAGGAAACCCTCAAGAACGGGCATGTGGCCCTTGCACATGCATGGAGGTGTGGTGTTGTGTTGAAACATGCAAAACCTAGTCCCCGGGTTGCATGAATGTGTCCCCCTTCGCATGCATGTGCTGTAACCTAAAAGGGAAGGTTCTGGACTTATATAAGGGGGAAACTCCCTGTTCCGGTGAAACCGGGTAGGATACTGCCGCACCTTGTGAACCAACATGGTTTTACATCATCATATGACCTAAATAAACACAAAACAAGAGAGAGCTACGCCGGGCTACCCCTGTCAGAGGAACGTCTATGGGGGGTAGACGATACGAGGCCCACAGATCAGGGTTCCGCGGCAAACCGCGCTCCGGATCGTAGGAAACCCTCAAGAACGGGCATGTGGCCCTTGCACATGCATGGAGGTGTGGTGCTCACCAAGCCAACCAAGTTTATTATTTGCCCTACCCATGCCAGAAAGCGGAACTCCAGGGCTGGGAAGTCGTGTTCCTGGTATCGCCACATGGTAACCTACCGATTCCCTCCGAGGACGATTACAACAACATTAACCCTGTAACGTACGAGGGAATTTTTTATCAAGAGCAAGAGGACGTCGGGCACTTTGATTTCGAACCGGTTGATCTTGAGGACCTTGGGAACGATGCAGAAACTCGGGGTGAGTCAATGGTGAATCTACATGATATAGATATGCTCGAGAAGTTTCATACAGAGAATGACAACGATGATGAGCCTCCACCCTTCGATGAGAATCCAGCTTTCTACTCAAAATATGGTGATAGTGATAGTGAGAATGAGAATGGGAATGAGAATCAGAATGATAGTGAGTATTTATTATGTCTTTGTGTTTAATTGTTTTCTTAATTGCATTATGCCTTTATGCTTTGTGTATACATTTTATTATGTCTTTGTGCTTAACTGTTTTCTATTATTCAATGCAGGTGATTGAAAAATATGAGCAGCGGCAAGGCAAGCTCTTCGTCCTTGCTTAATGCGCTGAAACAGCGCAAGAAAAAAGCTACACGGAGTGGGAGACGGCCAAATCCCAATCCGCGTTACCCCGATCTTGCTGGTGCAGGAGGAGGACAAGGTCGAGGTCGAGGTCGAGGAGGAGGACGAGGACGAGGTGGCAGGGGAGGAGGCGTGGACTTTGACCCACCACCCTCCGCTTCTGGCGATGTGGCTCCTGAGTTCTTCCTGACAGAGCAGCCTTTTGGGGACGAGGCGGAGCCAGAGACCGAGAGGGAGGCGGAGACCGAGACGGAGTCTAGAGACGAGGCGGAGGCGGAGGCGGAGGATGACACTAGCTACGAGTTGGTGCCGCCGAAGAAATTGCGGAATCGTGGGGAATCGGGAGTCCCTGAGGAGTGGTTAGAGCCTAGGACCCAGGAGGCGAAAGCCCTTATTATTCCAGATGGCCTTGAGTAAGTGTACTAGTTTTGCAATTTAAAACATGGAATTTTATATTGGTCATAAATAATTTGGCATGTGTACTAATGTTTATTATTGTGCAGCAATTGGACATTTCCTCCGGGGACCAAGCCTCGCCTTCCTAACAGCCTGGTTGGAGCTCTGATTAGGAAGTTCTGGCCGGGCTATCACATTTCCCCCTATGGTGTCAGGAGGCTAGCTACTACTTAGGCGGACTACCAGACTACTCGTGTCCCGGGATTTTGCACAGCTGCTGATGCTGTCATCACCAAGTTTTGGGTAAGCATATTTCTCGAGTTAATACTTGATGACCCCACCGTGCTAACTCATGACTCTTACAATTATTTTTTATGCATGATTGAAGTGCTTTTATCGTGTGGCTGAGGAGGACCAAGAGAAGGCGGACAGGACTTTGCTTGGGGCTTGTGTGAAGTTGACACCCCAGGTGTGGTACAACCATAAGGTCACGGCCGCTAGTCACTTCTGGGACGACAGGGGCGTGAGGATCAGGAAGGAAGACATTGTCGGTAAGAAGTCTAATCCTGAGTACTCGATGACTCCAGAAGAGTATATGTCGGTGAGTAAAATGTCAATGAGATTCTACATTGCTGCTAAGTTGCCATTGCATTGTCTGGAGTTGAGTATTGCATTTTCAGGTTGTCCCCGATTGGGCTGAGCCGCATCGACTCGCATGGGAGGAGCTGGTTAGGACGAGGTGGCTCAGTGAAGACGAAGAGTTTGCAGCCTTGTCGAGGCGGAACGCGGAGAACCGAGGCGATGGTGGAACACACTGCGCGGGAAACCGCAACTTTGACCGCTTCAAGGGGAAGGTGGTATGTATATACATGGAACGACCTGCATTTATTTCTCGTCATGTTCGTACTTCATATGCATAATATTTCTTTCCGCGATGCAGGTGGCCGAGGCACAACCCGGGGAGGTGATTCATGACGTCGCCGTCTATGAGATGATGCGGCGAAAGAAGCCCGATTCCTCGCAGCCTCAGCCCTCGTTACCCGAGTACTACGGCACTGCCCAGAACAACTTGGCGGATTACAACACGATGGTGAAGGCTCGTCACCCCCATGTGGATGACCCCATCCACGCGGAGATCGACGAGGAGTCGTTGGTCCTGTCGGGGTACGGATTGCAGCATGGACGTCTCAAGATTCTGAATAAGAAGGTCAAGCCTACCCTCACCACGAGCTTCACGCGTCTCAAGGCTACCCACCCCACCGACGGCCCCCTATCCCGCCTCGTAGCCAGCCTCGTCGATCTACCTCCAGAGATGATGTAAGTTTTACTCATTTTCATCATCTTTATGACTTTTGTTTCTGCATGGCTAACTGCTGACGACATTCCTTGTATTTGAAATTGTAGCCTGAGTTCGAGGCGGCCTACGATGCCGCTCCTGATGAATATCAGGTGGCCTTTCGGCAGTATTAGGAGGCGAATGCGATCTACATGCAATACGTAAATGTAAGTTTGAACCTTTATTTTTGCAAAAGATACAAGTCCCACTTCCCCTAGTTTGTTGTATTACGGCCTGACATCTAAACTATCTTGCAGGCGATGTTGATGAATATTCAAACTGGACAGAATACGGATTTAGGGCCTGTGCCTCCTATGCCGGGGCAGCCTCCATGCATGCCATCGAGGGACAGTTTCACTAGGACATACTACGCATCGACACCGGTAAGTTCTTTGCTAGCCCACTGGTTATCGCTTTACTTTGCCTCGCAAGTTGCTAACATGTAGGCAACATGTAGGGAACGGGAGCTTCTGGGAACCAGCACTTTAGCCATGCCTCGCCGGATGGGCGTCAGATCACACCGCTTCATGACAATGGTCCTTCTCCTGGCCATTCCGCTGGTGGTTCTCCCAATCCTCACCCCGGCACTTCTCCTACTACCTCGCGAGATGGTTCTTCTGCTGCTTCTACTGGACGCCACCCTCGCCAGAGGTCACCTCTTTTCACCAGGGGAGATCTCGGGTACACCCCGTCTCCTCCAGAGTTGTAGGGTTTTATTGTCTATGCATGTGTGACGATGTTGATACATGTATGAATGATGTGATCATGTTGATACATGTTTGAATGATGTGATCCTGTTTGATACATGTTTGAATGATGTGATTTTGTTTGAATTTTTGTGAAATACATGTTCAATATTGCTGTGAATAATATTGCAAGAAATAAAACTGCAGCGAAACACGGGAAAAAAATTCTAGGTGGGGCCTACGCCGAGGGCCATGTCGTCGGCGTAGTACCTCCTCTGTGCCAAATGGTACACGATACGCCGAGGGCCTAACCGTCGGCGTAGCTGTCTGCCTGGCACGACCAGCGCCTGTGACGTGCTACAGCTATGCCGAGGGCCTAACCGTCGGCGTATGCCTAGGCCTACGCCGAGGGCCGCGGCCGTCGGCCCAGCTGCCTTCCTGGGGCGCCCACAGTCTGCCACATGCCGACGCTACGCCGAGGGCCATGCCGTCGGCGTACCCACTGCGCCGTTAGCAGCCGGTGTAACGGCGGGCTCGCCTTTCGCCGACGGCTACTACGCCGAGGGGCCTGCGACGGCCGTCGGCAAAGCTTACGCCGAGGGCTAGACCATACGCCAACGGTTTTTTTGGCTCCGCCGAGGGAGAGGTCCGCCGAGGAGGCTACGCCGACGGCAGCCCTCGGCGTAGCGTAGGCCGACGGTCTAGCTGCCTACGCCGAGGGCTTTCAGCCGTCGGCCTAGCCGGCGCATCCTGTAGTTGTAAGACATTCTAGTTTTGTGAAACGAATTTATCTAGACATATTTTAGTGTATAGATTCACTTTGAACCTCCAGGAACCTATAAATTAAAAGACGTCGAGATACATTTGATTCATAATGCTATAACGTCTTATTGGGAGTACATGTAAGCCAAACGGACATTGCCTCACCGCCTAGCTGGTCGTGGCCGGACGATCCCGTTTTTGCTGAAACGTTTTTGGCGATGTAGAGACTGTGCCATTTTTAACCCCGGAATGATGTCTGTTGCACATCAATAGCAACGTTCAGAGTTTGTGGAAACGTAAAGTATGAAGTCTTGTCTCCGCTTCAGTAATCATTTTCGAAACAACATTTCAGTGAAAATTCAGAGCCCGAATGCGGGCATGCTCTCCGGTGACCACAGTTTTTTTTTTTGCGGTAACCACAGTTAAATCCTTGGTAAACCAGCTGCATTGGCACATGGCGGAAGCCAAACCCTTCCGATAGCATGGAACACATGCGTGCACAATGAACTTTTTATTTCCTTAGGACACATTGGATATCTTTTGTGTGCAGAACTTTTCAAGCACATAGAAGACACAAATACTTACTTTAAAAAAAACAGTCTTTTCAGACTTTGAAAAACTATTTTTACTGTTCATCGGAGAAGCAAATATGCCGGTGGCCAAAACGCCATGGGGGAAATACTCTGTCTTCCATATCTTCCACGCATTTGCAAACTATTTTGAGGATTGCATCTGAAAAGAACATTTCAGGGTGAAGTTACATCTGACCACAGGGAGAGCATGTTCGATCGTTCTGGAAACAACATAGGGTACCGCAAAAAAATAAATATAAAATGCATGTACAACCAAAAAAATCGGTGCAGCTAGCACTGTATTATTTCCAAGAGAAACAATACGCATGTAGAACCAAAGATCGTTGCCGTCCAGTTGTGTCTAATTAATAAACGTAATTTCCTTAGGACACATTAGATATCTTTTGTGTGCAGAACTTTTCAAGCACATAGAGGACACAAATACATACTTGAAAAAAAACTGTCTTTCGGACTTTGAAAAACTATTTTTACTGTTCATCGGAGAAGCAAATATGCCAGGGGCCAAAACGCCATGGTGGAAATACTTTGTCTTCCGTATCTTTCACGTATTTGCAAACTATTTTGAGGATTGCATCTGAAAAGAACATTTCAGGGTGAAGTTACATCTGACCATAGGAAGAGCATGCTCGATCGTTCTGGAAACAACATAGGGTACCGCAAAAAAATAAATATAAAATGCATGTACAACCAAAAATCGGTGCAGCTAGCACTGTATTATTTCCAAGAGAAACAATATGCATGTAGAACCAAAGATTGGTGCTGTCCGGCTGTGTCTAATTAATAAACGTAATATAGCACGCATTTATAGTTTGCTGATAAATGTTGCATGTACAACAAAATTTGCACCTGTAGCCCTGTACATAGTATACGCAACACAACAATAGATATATATACGATATAAGATATCGATCCTTTGGATGTACCTCCATGGTCCATGCTTACGTTTGGTTATTCCTTTCCTTGGAGACGTCTCTGGCGGCATGCGGGTGCCACTGGATATAGCGACAGGGAGTGTTCTCTGAATTTTTCTGTCCTATTCTCGGGGTCAGGTCCATAGCCAAAAAAGTCAGAAGAGAGGCAGTACAGCACGGTTAAATAAAGTTCAACAGTGAAGAACCGCATGCAAGAACACATGCACTACAGGAATGAACTGGGGCGCCGACGGCCAAATATCGGGACCGTCGGCGTAGTGCCTCCATCGGCCAGCCGACCAGCCCGGCCGTTGGAGTAGGGATGGCCGTCGGTGTAGATGACGGTGCCGAGGGTAACCCTCGGCGTAGCGTGGCCGTCGGTGTAGTAGAGAGGGCTGTGCCGACGGTGGCCCTCGGCGTAGATACAGCCCTCGGCGTAGCCCTAGTTCAGACACGACGATGGAAACGGCGTTAGGTAGCCAAGTTGTACCGACGGCCTGGCCGTCGGCACAACTCTTTAAAAAACTTGTTTGGTCTGTGCCGACGGCTAGGCCATCGGCGTAGGCCTCCAGATTTTTCCTTTTACCTCATTAATTTTTGAAAACTCATAACTAAATCATTCTAATTCAGAAAAATACAAATAATATGTCAAAATTTGCAGACAAATAAGATCTATCTATCTACACTCAAATATTACATATTTATAAATAAAAATTAAGTGAAACATAAAACATTGTATATAGTTTAAAACGGGCATTAGAAATTTAAAGACGATCCAAACAATACGAAACATTCGCGTGGTGTCATATTATGTGACATAGTTAGAAGAAAAAATATCAAACTTGGTATATTGATTATGTCTCAAAAAAACTTCACAAAATGACCTATCTCGTTCGAGTTTCTTGGCTTTCGGGTCGAATGAACAATATTATGGCTATAATGAAGAAATAGTTTGTGATAACGTGTCCATATTGTACATACATGTGTATCATGGATGGCGAACAATGTTTCAGGAGAAAGTTTTCCTTTTCGTCTCACCAAAAATCCGTTTTCCATTTTCCGAGTGAAAAAAACGGACGGTTTTGTGAAGCAACCACCAAATGGCTAATTCAAAATGCTACCATCATATTTTCAAAAATACTAGACCACCTTACATGGATAATGTCATAACAGGGTGATCTCAAACCTTTCCGGCTATCCCTGATAAAAAGACAAATTCCTACCGAATCGGAAGGAAGTGAGTTAGATATGAACTACAGGTACATGATCGGATGCTCATGATTTTTTACAAAAATCATTTTTAGGTTCACAATATATTGTTTCATCAGATATCCACTTCAAGTTTAGCGAGTCTCAGCCCCAAGCTAAGAATCTTTCTGCGTGCCTTTTTAAATGGGCAAATAAAATTATGATAAGAATCATGGCATAGTTTGTGATAAGTTGATATTGATATCATATTTGGATTCCTCACGTTTTTCTAATCAATTTAGATATATTATTTGTCGAATTCCGATTTACAGATTTAAAGATATTAATTATTCCATATTAAATAAAAAATACAAAAAAATAAAATAATTATATTTTTATTTGAATTCAATAATATTTTTACTTATTCATTGTTGTTTACTTAAATAATTGCTTCTAATTTCAAAAAATACAACCATGTGACATGATGATATAAGAGTTAATAGGATTGATATCATAGTATTGACAATAATGTGTAAATTGCTTTGTGAAAAGAGATTCTAAAAGAACTAAGAAGTTAAGCGTGCTAAAGCTGGAGTAATATTAGGATGGGTGACCGACTGGGAAGTTTGACTAAAACTATAAGTTAATCAATTATTAAGTATAAATAGTGTTAAAAATGATCAAAGCGAAAGATTAACGAGTCAAACTATTCAAAGATAAAAAAAATTGAATTTTAAAAAAAATTAAAAATTATTTTAGGCTGGCCGTCGGCATAGCTCCGTTCCTGTGCCGACGGAGCTCCAGGCTGAGCCGTTTCGTAAGGGATGTGCCGTCCATGAGCTACACCGAGGGGGCTACGCCGGCGGCATAGCCTGTGCCAACGGACCGTCGGCACCTCATTTCTTTCCTGTAGTGATGTTTCTGATGGAGTTCGTCCTCGTGGTGACAGTGACGGTCTCATAGGGAAGCCCAGTACTCAATCTTTTTAGATTAGGAGTAAGAAAAATAGTTGGTATTATTAACATGAGGCACCGATGGATCCATGTGATTTTTGTTTTTTGATTATTTATGTTAGTTTTGTATAGGAATCAGCTGAACTCAATGTAAAATAGAAATTAGCAATGCTTGCGTTGCAAATGTGCTCTATGAACAATGCTCGGGTAAAAATACATGAGTACAATAATCCAGAGATACTACATGCAAAACAACGTCACATATACACTGGATTGTATCACACACACTGAACCGCGCTGTCCAGCACTCATCATATATCCTCGAAATAAGAAATAGGAAACAGAAGGCTTAATAAACCACAAATGGACACTAGCTCTAGCCAGAGTGACATCATATTATGTCCATTGGCTACGGTCCGTGGCATCATTCACATCTGGTCTATGCTGTGTTTGATAAAGAGTCTTCCGTCAGATGAACCGTTCCGGCTTTCACAGTCCAGTGCCGGCCGGTAGCCCGGGGCGGTAAAGCAGACCCTCCTTGATCCCGGTGGAAAAGCCTGAATTTGCACCTAACCGCCACCGTCCAGCCACAGTCACGGCGTTAATTAGTTTCTTCTCCCCTTTTCCCCCAAAACGATGAGACGTTACCCGTTTACCGGCCCCGCCGTAACTCGATCGTCGCTTTCTGACCGGGATCTGGCCTTTGGGTGGCTCCGGGTGATGCTTTATAACTGTTCACCGGGAGGAAGGGGGGTCGGAGGAGATGCAACTGACCTCACGATGTTAGTCAAGTTTTTTCTGTTGTTACGAAACTGTTCCACACTTACATATATGGAGTAGCCAAATTGACATTGCCTCACTGTGTGGCTGGCCGTGGCTGGACTGTCCAGTTTTTGCAGAATCGTTTTTGGCGATGATGTAGAAATACTGTGCCATTTTAACCCGGGAATCATGTCCGTTGCACATCAATAGCAAAGTTTCAGAGTTTGTGAAAACATCTAGGGTGTGTTTAGTTATTCGGCCCAAGATTTATTGTTTTTGCCTTTGGCCCGCAGGGTGCTGCATGGAGGAGATTGGGATTAGGCTAAGACGGGCAAGTTGTTTGGACTCCTGTATCTTTGTTTCCTGCAAATAAACCCAGTTGTTTGGTTGCCTAGTTTTTTGTAGTATTTTTTCCCCACTGATGCATTTCTCAGCTGTTTGGTGTGGTGCTTTGCATCTGATCACATGGGTTATGATCACCCATTTCAAATTTGTGATCTTACCACCCAGCACACACACACAACATGATCAGAAGAATAGTCATATGCACACAAAACATCACCATAACATCCATATGCAGACATAAACATTGCTAGCTACACAAGAACAGTCTTAAGAGTCACTAGCATGTAGCAATCAGGGGTTCTAAACTTCACCCCTGATCAAAAGAACCATCAACAGGGGCATCACCTGCCCCTAAAACACCAGGGGCTTAATCCCTGATGAAACAGACCATTAACAGGAGCATGGTATGCCCCTGAACCACCACCAGGGGTTTCACCCCTGATCAAAAGAACAATCAGACTACTAGTTCAGCATCACAGGTTCTCCATCAACAACTACTATTACTACTTACAAACATACATAAGCATGGACATGAAGACCGCCGCCGGCTAGCCGTGGTCTGGGCAGCTATACTGCCTGGCGCTGGAGGAGCCGGCCTTGTAGATCGTCATCTTGATGACGAAGGACTTTAGCTTGAACTCCAGGACGTCGCGCGCCAGGTCGTACTTGTAGACCAGCTCCGGCCAGTTCTTCCTGAAGGCAACCTAGCCAGAGAACCAGTCGACCTGCACGACACGCAGCGGAGGTTGCTTGATGCAGGTCCTCAGGCCGAACTAGAACGCCGGCGGGATCACCAACATGTGCAGGTTGGCTGCGTCCAGCTGGATGATGAAACAGCAAGGAACCTTGGCTATTGGGTAGAGCCCAAGCTTTGGCTGCCTGCCCCTCTTACTATGCGCGCTCGTAGCCGCCTCCACCCTCCCGATGACCACTAGCTTCATTTGCCAGCGGTTGGTCGGGACCACTTCGGCAAAAACCGGGGGGGGGGGGGGAGAGGGGGTGCCAGCCCCTCCCGACAGTCTCGCATTCGAACTTAAGCACCTTGCCATGAAGTAAAACAAGGTCAATAAGCAGCATTTCCTAATTTGGCAACACACATGCTACGAACATGAAGTAAAATGCCTAATCTGGCAACACAGATGCAACAAACATGGAGTACAATGTCTAATCTGACAACACACGGGGTACAAACATGGAGTATAATGCCTAATGTGGCAATGCACAGATGCTACAAACATGGAGTACAATGCCTAATCAGGCAACCACCATGGTACAAACATGGAGTACAATGCCTAATTTAGCAATGCACAGGTACAATCATGGAGTACAATGCCTAATCTGTGAATCCCCAATCGGGCTATGGCCCAGGATAACAACCAAATTGGGTAATCCGGTCAATTAAATCGTAAAATATGTGTGCACATTATCAAATATGTTGCTACGTACTGCGAAAAACCCCAAATCTCTCTACAACTACCGAAGATCAAGTCCTAACTACCGTCGATTTGGGGCCAAATCCTAACCGCAATGTAGATCGGGGACTTACCCTTGTCGGCGGTGGCTCCATCAATGATGATGGTGTAGTTAAAGGCACCGCCGAAGCGAGAGAAGAAGCTCCAGCCGTGAAGGTTGGGGCTGCCGGCATCGGCGGGAGAACCCTATCCGCGTAGTCGAGGGTAGCCCTGACTACGGCGGGGGGCTTTTCCGTCCTGCTTGGCCGTAGATGCGGCATCCTCGGCGGGTGTAGGCAACGCTGCCGCAGCCGCGGCCGCCGCCGATACTGCCCGAGTTGCGCGTGCACAGATGGGTGCGGGAGCCCTTAGCGCCCTCACGAGGGCTTCCTCGCCGCCAGTAGTGGCCTTCTCCAGTTAGACAGCTGCCAAGATGTTGTGCGCGCTCACCTCGCTGATGCGTGGGCTGCCGAACGGGGGGAGGAGGAGGAGGAGCAGCGGCCTGATGACCCACAAGTATAGGGGGTGTATCGCAGTATTTTCGAGGGTAGTGGAACCCAATTTAATGATTCGACACAAAGGGAGCCAAAGAATATTTATAAGCCTTAACAACTGAGTTGTCAATTCAGCTGCACCTGAAAACAATCTTGCTCACAATAGTTTATCAGTAGCAACATTTTTGTAGTAGGAATAGCAAGGTAACAGCAGAGTAATAGCAATAGTAAAAGTAAAGACAGTAATAACAATAGCAGTAAACAGTAGAATTCGAGCGTGGTAGGCATAAGGATGGATCGACGGGCGTTGCATGGACAAGACAATCCACATGGCAAACAAACATAGAATAAGTGCAGATAAATAAGATAAAGCATCCTAGTACTAAACAATCATAGGCATGTGTTCCATATATAGTCATACGTGCTCGCAATGATAACTTGCACAACATCTTTTGTTCTGCCAGCCCGTTTGCAACGGGGCCTCAAGGGAACTACTAGCAATTAAGGTGCTCCTTTTAATAGAGCACTGGAGCAAAGCATTAACACTCCATAAACACATGTGATCCTCTCATCAAAGCTATTCCCTCTGATTATCCTGATTGCTATCACTACGGGGCTATTGGTTCCGGACAATAACGTGTGTATACAACTTGCAGGTAAGACCAGAAACAATACTATCATAATGAATCAATAACATGTTTAGATCTGAAATCATGGCACTCGGGCCCTAGTGAAAAGCATTAAGCATAACAAGTTGCAACAAAGTCAAATAGCACTAATAATAGATACTAGGCACCATGCCCTAACAATCCGATGCCATTACATGAACGATCTCATCCAATCCCTACCATCCCCATAGCCTATAACGGGGGATTACTCACTCATAGATGGGGGAAACATGGATGGTCGATGGAGAAACGATGATGGCGATGATCTCCTCCAATTCCCCGTCCCGGCAGGGTGCCAAAACGGAGTTTCTGGTGCTGTTTCGTGGAATCTGGTGGTGGCGGCGGAGCGGAAATCCTTATGGAAAAACGTCGAACCCCCTGAGTTTTTAGGTCAGAAGGCAACTTATAGGCGAAGAGGGAGACCGAGGGGGTGTCTGGGGCGGCCAGACCACCCCCTGGCGCGGCCTAGGCTAGCCCGCGCGGCCAGGTGGTGTGGCCTAGGCCCAGCCCCATTCTGTGTCGTATTCTGGCTCCATGAGTCTTCCGGTGAAATAGGATTTTTGGCATATTTTCCGAGATTTTTCCTGATAGTTGATTTTCTGCACAAAAACTAGACACCAAGGTAATTCTGCTGAAAACAGCGTCAGTTCGTGTTAGTTGTATCCAAATCATACAAGTTTAGGTGAAAACAACAACAAAAGTGTTCGGGAAAGTAGATACGTTTTGGACGTATCAATTCCTCCCAAGCTTAGCTTATTGCTTGTCCTCAAGCAATTCAGTTGAAAACTGAGTGCGATAAAAGAAACTTTCACGAACACATTTGCTTCATATTATGTATATATTCTCAGCATTTGATCAACTACTTAGACAATTCATAATAAGGAGTATGCAACTAAGTTTACTCAATAGGCAGTGCAAGCTATGGAGAGATTCCAACTCAAAAATAATAAGTAGCATGAAACATAAACATAAGCAACATTGCAGTGCTCATAACAAGGTATGATATAGTGGTATCTCGCTTGCCTTTGATGGTGAATGCCAAGGCACCGCTAAAGTTCAGGTGAAGACTAGAAGTAAGGATGTCAAAGATACTGTTGGGTCCGCAGCATAGAAAACAAAAATTTTCCTACGATGAGAACTATACGCCAAGATCTATCTACTAGATACAGAGCAACGGGTGGACGTACATCCATGGAGAACTTACCCTCGAAGACAACGAGTTTTGTTAACGAGTAGGAACTCGTGGTTGATGTAGTCGTACGCTTGCCGATCTCAAGATCGTGTGGAAGTCCGAGCGCCGCAAATAAGCAGCGCATCCGTCCTCGCACACACGTTCAAGCCACCGGACAACCTCCACCTCCTCACTCCAGCGAATCAGCGGAAGCAGCAGCTCCTTCCAGACGTAAGGCCACCGGGAACATGTATCTCGCTAATCCGAGACCATGGGGGAATATCTAGAGGGGGAGAGAGATCCTTCACGAGGAGGTGTGATTTGTGAGAGGGGAGAGGGGGGCTTTATATAGGAGGGAGGGAGACCCCTCCCCTCCCATAGCCGGCGCATGAGGGAGGGGACTCCTCCCCTCCTTCATTCATGTGGTGAACCTCCACTCACATAAACATGGCCTCCACCCAAAATCCCACTCACATGTATTTAATTTCCACCAAATTAAATGCAACTCTTTATTAATAAAACTCTTTTATTTATTTTATTCAGAATTTTGTTAATTACTTTAATTAACAAACATTCACATAAAATCCCTTGCAACATTTCAATATCACATGCAGAACCACTTTCTGCAATTTCACCCGAAACAATTCTGGTTTCTATCGAAACATTTCCTGCGCTTTGCAAACCTTTTGTCTGGAACATATGTGCTCCTAAATGGTGTCCGGCAACCCTTAAGTGTGTCACCCTACGGTTCGCGAATAATACAGACATGATTGAGACTCCTCTCAGATCAATAATCAGAAGCGGGACCTGGAGATCCATACTGACTCCTGCATATTCAACGATGACTTCTGTGATCGTGAGAACCTTTAACGTCAGCAATTTAATCCCTTTGTCTCATGATATAATACATGTCCGAGATTCGATCATTGGTATCCAAATACCTAGTTTGATCTCGTTACCGACATGCACTCTTTTCTCGTTCCCGTGATATAACATTCTAGTGATCACATCACTTGCTTGCAAGCTATCTTAATGTGATATCACCGAGAGGGCCCAGAGTATATCTATCCGTCATCGGGATTGACAAATTCCACTCTTGATCCATGAGCCTCAACATAACACCTTCATAGCACTGAACCCACCTTGATGGTCACCCTGTTACGGTGTGACGTTTGATGTTATCAAGATACTCTTCCGGTGTTAGCAATTAACATGATCTCATGGTCTAAGGACTAAGACTACTTTGTATGATGTTATAGCAATATAAACATAATGACTTGATCGTAATGCTATACTTTGGATGAATGTTCATCACATCATTTCACAAATGCTGTGACCTTGTTATTAACAACATCCAGTGTCCATGATCAGGAAACCTTGATCATCTTGTTAATCAACAAGCTAGTTTATAGAGAGGCATAACTAGGAACCCTTTTTGTTTATTAAACACACATATATTGATGTTTCCTATCAATACAATTATAGCATGCAAAATAAACATCTATCATATACAAGGAATACATAATAACAACTTTATTATTGCCTCTCATGGCATATTTCCTTCAGTCTCCCACTTGCACTAGAGACAATAATCTAGTTTACATAGTGATAAATCTAACACCCATGGAGTTCTGGTGTTGATCATGTTTTTCCCTAGGGAGTACTTTAGTCAACGGATCTGCTACATTCAGGTCCGTGTGCACTTTACAAATCTTTATATCTCCATCCTTGACATGCTCGCGGATGGAGTGAAACCGGCGCTTAATATGCTTGGAATTCTTGTGAGACCTTGGTTCCTTGGCGTTGGCTATGGCTCCATTGTTGTCACAATAGATCACCATTGGGTCCTACGCACTAGGAACCACACCTAGTTCAGTTATGAACTCCTTCATCCAAACCGATTCCTGTGCCGCTTCTGAAGCAGCAACATATTCCGCCTCCGTCGTTGATCCAGCCACCACAGGTTGTTTGGAGCTCCTCCAACTAACTGCTGCTCCGTTCAAGAGAAATACGTATCCGGATTGAGACTTAGAGTCATCCGGATCAGTGTCAAAGCTAGCATCGACATAACACTTAGCGACTAGCTCTTCTTCACCTCCGTATACAAGAAACATATCCTTAGTTCTTCTCAAGTACTTAAGGATATTCTTGACCGCTATCCAATGTTCCGAACCTGGATCAGATTGGTACGTACTAGTCAAACTAATAGCATGTGCCACATCCGGTCTTGTACATAGCATGGCATACATTATAGAGCCTATGGCTGAGGCATAGGGGATCTTATCCATTATCTCTCTTTCTTCCGCCGTAGCCGGACTTTGAGTCTTACTCAATGTCTTGCCTTGCAGCATAGGTAAGTACCCCTTCTTACTTCCGCCCATATTAAACTTCTTTAATATCTTATCAAGGTATGTACTCTGTGATAGCCCAATTAGGCGTCTTGATCTATCTCTATAGATTTTAATGCCTAATATATATGAAGCTTCACCAAGGTCTTTCATCGAAAATTTGCTGTTTAGATAACTTTTAACACTGTTTAAAAGATCTATATAAATTCCAATCAATAATATGTCATCCACATATAATATCAGAAATGCCACATTGCTCCCACTCACTTTCTTGTAAATACAAGCCTCTCCATAAGTTTGGACAAATCCAAACTCTTTGATCACCTCATCAAAGCGGAGATTCCAACTCCGGGATGCTTGCTTCAGTCCATAGATGGATAGCTGAAGTTTGCACACCTTATCAGCATCCTTAGGATCGACAAAACCCTTAGGTTGTATCATATACAACTCTTCTTCAATATTGCCATTGAGGAACGTAGTTTTGACATCCATCCGCCATATTTCATAATCGAAATATGCAGCAATTGCTAACATAATCCTAACCGACTTAAGCATCGCTACGGGAGAGAATGTCTCATCGTAGTCAACTCCTTGAATTTGTCGAAACCCCTTTGTGACAAGTCGAGATTTATAGATGGTTACATTACCATCAGCATCAGTTTTTCTTTTGAAAATCCATTTATTCTCAACGGCCTTTCGATCGTGAGGTAAGTCCACCAAGGTCCAAACCTGGTTTTCGTACATGGATTCCATTTCGGATTTCATGGCTTCTAGCCATTTGTTGGAATCAGGGCTCATCATCGCTTCTTCATATGTTGCAGGGTCATCTATTTCATCAATCATGAAATTCATAATAGGATTGCCGTACAGTTCAGGAGCTGCACGTGTCCTGCTTGACCTGCGAGGTTCGGTAGTGTCCTCTTTCGGAGTTTCATGATCAATATCATTGGCTCTCTCTTCATTAGGTGAAGTCAACTCCGAAACAACTTCCGGTGCTGTGCTACTCGCCATTTCATGAAGAGAAGGTTCAATAACCTCTTCGAGTTCTACCTTCCGACTACTCACACCTTTCGTGAGAAACTCCTTCTCAAGAAATGATCCATTCTTGGCAACAAAGACCTTGCCCTCGGATTTGTGATAGAAGTTATACCCAATCGTTTCCTTAGGGTATCCTATGAAGACACATTTTTCCGCTTTGGGTTCGAGTTTATCCGGTTGAAGTTTCTTCACATAAACATCACATCCCCAAACTTTAAGAAATGACAGCTTAGGTTTGTTTCCAAACCATAATTCATACGGTGTCTTTTCAACGGATTTAGATGGTGCCCTATTTAAAGTGAATGTAGCGGTTTCCAGTGCATAACCCCAAAATGACAGTGGCAAGTCAGTCAGAGACATCATAAATCGAACCATATCCAATAAAGTACGATTACGACGTTCTGACACACCATTACGTTGTGGTGTTCTAGCAGGCGTGAGTTGTGAAACTATTCCACAGTCTTTCATATGTGTGCTAAACTCGTAACTAAGATACTCTCCTCCATGGTCGGACCGCAGAAATTTGATCTTTCTGTTATGATGATTTTAAACTTCATTCTGAAATTCTTTGAACTTTTCAAAGGTTTCAGACTTATGTTTCATCAAATAGATATACCCGTATCTACTCAAATTATCCGTGAAAGTAACAAAATAACGATATCCACCTCGCGCCGACACACTCATTGGTCCACACACATCAGTATGTATGATTTCCAATAAATCTGTCGCCCGTTCCATTGAACCGGAAAACGGCGTTCTAGTCATCTTGCCCATAAGGCATGGCTCACATGTATCAAATGATTCAAAATCAAGTGATTCCAAAAGTCCATCAGAATGGAGTTTCTTCATGCGTTTAACGCCAATATGACCTAGACGGCAGTGCCACATATATGCAGATATATCATTATTAAGTTTAATCCTTTTAGCATCAACATTATGAATATGTGTAATACTACTATCGAGATCCAACAGAAATAAACCATTCAACATAGGTGCATGACCATAAAAGATATTATTCATATAAATCGAATAACCATTGTTTTCAGACTTAAACGAATAACCACTTTGCATCAAACATGATCCGGATACAATGTTCATGCTCAGTGCAGGCACCAAATAACAATTATTCAGGTTTATAACTAATCCCGACGGCATATGGAGAGGCAGCGTTCCGACGGCGATCACATCAACTCTTGATCCATTGCCGACCCGCATCGTGACCTCATCCCTTGCTAGTTGTCGCTTGTTCCGCAACCCCTGAACCGAGTTACATATATTAGCAACCGATCCCGTATCAAATACCCAGGTGCTACTGCGAGTACTAGTCAAGTACACATCAATAACATGTATATCACATATACCTTTGTTTGCCTTGTCGGCCTTCTTGTCCACCAAATACTTGGGGCAGTTGCGCTTCCAATGGCCAGTCCCCTTGCAACAGTAGCACTCGGTGTCAGACTTAGGGCCAGCTCAGGGTTTCTTTTCAGGCGCGGCAACAGATTTACCGCCCTTCTTTCCCTTCTGCTTGCCTTTCTTGTCCTTCTTGAAACCGGTGGTCTTATTTATCATCAACACTTGATGTTCTTTCCTAATCTCCACTTCTGCAGTCTTAAGCATTGACAGAAGCTCGGGAAGAGACTTCTTCATGCCCTGCATATTATAGTTCATCACGAAGCTCTTGTAGCTAGGTGGCAGAGATTGGAGAACACGATGTATGCCTAAGTCATTGGGAATCGTTATTCCCAAGGACACAAGCTTATCGGCGTACCCAGACATTTTGAGTACGTGCTCACTAACGGAGCTGTTCTCTTCCATCATGTAGCTAAAGAACTTTTCAGAAGTATTATAACTCTCTACGGCAGCATGGGTATCGAAAATCATTTTCAATTCTCCCATGGTATCAAAAGCATTGCCATTTTCGAAACGTTTTCGAAGTTCTGGCTCTAGCCCATACAGTATGCCGCAATGAACTAAGTTGTGGTCCTCCTGACGAGTTATATAGACGTTCTTTTCCTCATCAGGGGCATCAGGAGCTGGTGGGGGGCCTAGCGGCGCCTCTAGCACATATTGCTTTTGTGCAGCAGTGAGGAGAATCCTCAAATTCATAGCCCAGTTGGTGAAGTTGCTACCATTCGCAGCAAGCTTCTCTTTCTCCATGAACACATTGAAATTAAAAGCAGGTGGTGCCATCTACAATAGAATTTGTAAAAGACTAAGTTTATGATAGATTGAGTTCAACTAATCCAAATTACTAATGAACTCCCACTCAAAAACGACATCCCTCGTGTCCTTTTGGTGATTACATGAACCAAATCCACTACACCAAGTCCGATCATCACGTGAGTCGGTGTAGCTTCAAAGGCGAGCATCTATATGGGCATCATATCAACTATATGACTCATGCTTAACCTTTCGGTCCGTGTTCCGAGGCCATGTCTGTACATGCTAGGCTCGTCAAGTAAGAACCTTAGTATTCGCGTGTGTAAAACTGTCTTACACCCGTTGTATGAAAGCGTAGAGTCGAGAACACCCGATCATCACGTGATGCCTCAAAACACGATCCACAAAACGGTGCATACTTAAGGAAGAACACATTTTATCTTGATATCTAAATGAGGGATCATCTTATAATGCTACCAAAAGCGCCAAACTAGCAATATAAGATGCTAACATCTAATGTGTGAAGTGAGGTGATATGGTCCATGCATTTGATCTCTATCATTTGCATCGTGGTATGATCTCTATCATTCCTTTATGTGTAAGGCCAAGATCTATGGAACCTACACGTTAAGTGAGTTGTAAGAGTATCTATCATACATCTACTGACAACAATACCATATCAAGACACTAGCCCAACAACGATCTAAACTAGACGCCTCTAATTTATCAATTGCAAGTTTTACGTGGCTTAGGGCTTTCGGAGATAGAACCGGTCTTACCTACGAACATGAACCACAACGAGGATAACCAAGTTCTTAGCAACTCGTTGTAAATCCGATATTGACTATAGTAGGAGAGACAGACACCCGCTAGCCACTTATGCAAAACTAGTTGCATGTCAGTCGTTGAACCGGTCTCATGTACGATGACATGTAAGGTTGGTCCGGGCCGCTTCATCCCACTATGCCACCAATATCCAAAGTACATAGAAGATGCAATAACATGATCATCATCGCCCACATATAAACATATGTGTACTACCCGTGCAAAGCACCTACGCATAGATCAGGCTCTGATACCACTGTTGGGTCCGCAACATAGAAATCAAAAAATTTCCTACGATGAGAACTATACGCCAAGATCTATCTACTAGATACAGAGCAACGGGTGGACGTACATCCATGGAGAACTTACCCTCGAAGACAACGAGTTTTGTTAACGAGTAGGAACTCGTGGTTGATGTAGTCGTATGCTTGCCGATCTCAAGATCGTGTGGAAGTCCGAGCGCCGCAAATCAGCAGCGCATCCGACCTCGCACACACGTTCAAGCCACCGGACAACCTCCACCTCCTCACTCCAGCGAATCAGCGGAAGCAGCAGCTCCTTCTAGACGTAAGGCCACCGGGAACATGTATCTCGCTAATCCGAGACCATGGGGGAATATCTAGAGGGGGAGAGAGATCCTTCATGAGGAGGTGTGATTTGTGAGAGGGGAGAGGGGGGCTTTATATAGGAGGGAGGGAGACCCCTCCCCTCCCATAGCCGGCGCATGAGGGGGGGGGGACTCCTCCCCTCCTTCATTCATGTGGTGAACCTCCACTCACATAAACATGGCCTCCACCCAAAATCCCACTCACATGTATTTAATTTCCACCAAATTAAATGCAACTCTCAATTAATAAAACTCTTTTATTTATTTTATTCAGAATTTTGTTAATTACTTTAATTAACAAACATTCACATAAAACCCCTTGCAACATTTCAATATCACATGCAGAACCACTTTCTGCAATTTCACCCGAAACAATTCCGGTTTCTATAGAAACAATTCCTGTTTCTATCAAAACATTTCCTGCGCTTTGCAAACCTTTTGTCTAGAACATATGTGCTCCTAAATGGTGTCCGGCAACCCTTAAGTGTGTCACCCTACGGTTCGCGAATAATACAGACATGATTGAGACTCCTCTCAGATCAATAATCAGAAGCGGGACCTGGAGATCCATACTGACTCCTGCATATTCAACGATGACTTCTGTGATCGTGAGAACCTTTAACGTCAGCAATTTAATCCCTTTGTCTCATGATATAATACATGTCCGAGATTCGATCATCGGTATCCAAATACCTAGTTTGATCTCGTTACCGACATGCACTCTTTTCTCGTTCCCGTGATATAACATTCTAGTGATCACATCACTTGCTTGCAAGCTATCTTAATGTGATATCACCGAGAGGGCCCAGAGTATATCTATCCGTCATCGGGATTGAAAAATTCCACTCTTGATCCATGAGCCTCAACATAACACCTTCATAGCACTGAACCCACCTTGATGGTCACCCTGTTACGGTGTGACGTTTGATGTTATCAAGATACTCTTCCGGTGTTAGCAATTAACATGATCTCATGGTCTAAGGACTAAGACTACTTTGTATGATGTTATAGCAATATAAACATAATGACTTGATCGTAATGCTATACTTTGGATGAATGTTCATCACATCATTTCACAAATGCTGTGACCTTGTTATTAACAACATCCAGTGTCCATGATCAGGAAACCTTGATCATCTTGTTAATCAACAAGCTAGTTTATAGAGAGACATAACTAGGAACCCTTTTTGTTTATTAAACACACATATATTGATGTTTCCTATCAATACAATTATAGCATGCAAAATAAACATCTATCATATACAAGGAATACGTAATAACAACTTTATTATTGCCTCTCAGGGCATATTTCCTTCAGATACAAGCATCAAAGTCATAACACAATTAATCAAGTTTTGAGACAAGCACATTATACTAAGAATGACAACTACGCTCTCAAGAAAGTTCTCAAAGAATGTGTGGAGACTCAACAAGGAAATGAAAAGGTTTTGAAAAGTTTGAAAGGCTTCCAAATGCTGAAAGTATGGTACTCGTTAGTTTTGATCCCTCATTTCCCCTATCATAAGCATCTTTAAGTGGTTAAGGTTAAAGTGACATAACTAAGAGGATATGCTTGACAAGTTATAAATTGAAGTCTCATGCCCCTTACTTACGAAGACCGATCCTCATGCTACTCAACCTCAGTCAAGAGTAAGCTCTTGTCATTGTAAGTATATACGTATCATAGAGAACCGCCAACGGGGTACCCCTTGCACATGATACAGGAGCTATCCCATAATCAAAATGACAAGGCAAGCAGACAATGAGCATCTCAATGATCTTTTTATTTACTATGTGCATAGATTTTTATTGAGGATGCTTCATAGAATGCTCAATATGGTTATGCTGCAAGTTTCCACCATGATTAGGCATGGCTTAGGCTAGCGGCCCAGGCGTTTCTCTAACATACATACAAACTCCATGATCTTGCAAATGTATCTATAATTTTTGATGTTCCATGCTTGGTTTTATGCACTTTCTTGTGTTTTGTTCCAACTTTGGAGTACTTTTCATATGATTTCTTGGACTAACCTATTAACAAGAGCCACAGTGCCAGCTGCCTGTTTTCTGCTGTTTTTGGTTCTAGGAAAGTCAGAAAATGAATATTCTCGGAATTAGACGGGACAACAGCCAAAGTGCCTATTTTTCTGGATATCATCAAGTGCCAGAATACGAGACGGAGAGGGACCAGAGGGCGGCCACACCACCTGGCCGCGCGGCCAGGCCTGGCCCGCGCCAGGGGGTGGTGTGGCCAGCCCAGGCACCCCTTCGGCCTCTCCTTCCGCCTATATATTGCCCTCGGGACGAAAACCCTAAGGACCCGATCAAAAATCCACGAAAGAGGCTGTAGCCGCCGTCATCTCCATCCCTAGATCGGGAGGGATCTGAAGCTCTTCCCGGCACCCTGCCAGAGAGGGGAATTCACCCTGGAGGCCTTCTTCATCACCATGCAAGCCTCCGGTGTGATGCGTGAGTATTTCCTTCTTGGACTACGGATCCATGTAGTAGCTAGATATCTGGTTCTCCTCCTTTGTGCTTTCATGTTTAGATCTTGTGAGCTCCGTTCATGATCAAGATCATCTATTTGTAATTCTGCATGTTGTGTTTGCGGGGATCCGATGGATATTGAGATGCTATTTCAGATTGATTATTGATTCTATCATGTCTTTGTTATTTGTGATCTTGCATGCTTTCCGTTGTTAGTAGCTATCTTGGCCAAGTAGATGCTAGCAACTCCAAGAGTTAGTATTTATGCTCGATAGTGGGTTCATGCCTCTGGTAATCTGGGGAAGTGACAGAAATCTCTAAGGTACTAGATGTGCTGTTGCTACTAGGGAGAAAACAACAATCCTTTGTTCATAGAACAATCATATTGTTTACTTTACACGCAGTTCGTAAAGCAATAATCTGTTGCTTGCAACTTAATACTGGAGGGGGTTCGGATGATAACCTGAAGGTGGATTATTAGTCATAGATGCAGTTGGATGGCGGTGTATGTATAATAATGTAATGCCCAATCAAGTCTCAAAGGAGTCAAGATGATTAGTATATGCATGTATTGCTTTCTTGGTGTTTGTCAATTGCCCCGCTGTAATTTGTTCACCCAACATGTTATCTATCTTAAGGAGAGCCACCTCTAGTGAACTATGGATCTCGGTCCTTTTCTTTACATACAATCTACAAACTGTTTACTGCTTTGTGTTTACTTTCTACAAAATTTTAGTTCTTTCCATTCGATACGTTTAATCCTTTGTTTTCCGCAAAACACGGTGAGATTGACAACCGCATGGCAAGTTGGGGACAAAGTTCTGTGGTTGTGTTGTGCAGGTCTCCACGTTGCTACTAGCACCGGTAGTGTGCCCTGCCAAAGCTCAGCTAGTAACACCTTTGGGGTGATTCCTTGCTCCTTCTGGTTCGATTAAACCTTGGTTTCATAACTGAGGGAAACTTGCTGTTGTGCTCATCATACCTTCCTCTTGGGGTTCCCAATGAGCTCTACATCAACACCGCACCAGCACTTTTCTGGGCGCCGTGCATTGAGCCATCAAGCGATTTTCTAGCGCCGTTGCCGGGGAGTCAAGTGAAATGGATCGTATGGGCACCTAGAGGGGGGGTGAATAGGTGCTACACCAATTTTTAATTCTTTTTCAGTTTTAGGCTTAGCACAAAGGGTAAATTCTCTAGATAGACTATTGGGTGGAATTTCCCTATATGCAAAGCTATCTACTAGCGAGTAAAGAGCGAGTGGAAGAGGAACGAGTAAACCAAAGTGAAGAACACGGAGACACATGATTTGTTTGACCGTAGTTCCTTCCTTGTTAAGGGAAGTACGTCTGTGTTGGAGGGGTGGGCGGTACTAAGACCACCACGCCACAAAAGGCCTCACCCTGTTCTCCGATGGATCTCGCCACAACAGGCCTAATCCACCTTCCACTATAGGTACCCTTCGAGGCGGGCACCGGCGCCTTTACACAACTAGCGGGGCAACAACTCCACAACAACTTGGAGGCTCCTGAAATGACAACAAGCTGCCACAAAACAAACTTATCAAATACAATAAACAAGATCTAGGTATTGACAAGAATACTAGAGCAGGGATTTCTCCAAGTGAATGGAGAGGAGTTGAAGCGCTTGATTCTTGATGATGATGAACTTCTCCTCCTTCAATTCCACCAAAGATCAAGACCTTCGGGTGGTTGAAGTGGGAGATCGAGATTTAGAGCTCTTGCACAAGGTCTAGTCAAATTCGAATGAATCAAGAAGTCTAAACGTTGGGGAAGAATGGGTATTTATAACCCCCTTCAGAAACCAGCCGTTGCAGCCTTTGGGGGGCGGATTATCCGGTCTGGGGAAACTCCGCCCCAGACTCGGAATATCCGCTAGATAATCCGCCCCCCCTCCGAGCGTCGCGCCGAGCTTGCCCTTGATCAACTTCTGGGGGCCAGATTATCCGGCCCAGTGCGAAGGCCGGATTATCCGGCCTGGGGAAGAAAAACCGCCCCAGTTCGGATTTTAGGGGAGAAAATCCGACTGGATACCGAGCGACGCGCCTTGGCTCCTTTTGCTCGAAAACTGGGGGCCGGATTGTCCGGCCCATGCGACACCCGGATTATCCGGCCTGAGGAGGAAAAACCGCCTAGTTCGGAATTTCTGGGAGAAAATCCGACTGGACCCCGAACAATGCGCCTTGGCTTCCTTGAGAGATGAGGTAGGCCGGATTATCCGGCCCTTGGTGGGGCGGATTATCCGCCCCCCTCAAAACTTCCTGCACACTTAGCACACATAAAAAGTCTCGATAGTATTGTTATCTAACACGCAAAACATAGGAAAACATGAAATGTTCTTTCAATCTCCCCCTTTTTGGTGTTAGATGACAATACTAGGATTTGCAGGAGAAAGACACAAGACGGACAGAGATAACTTATAAAAGAGACTCCCCCTCAATGTGTGCATATTAGAGTTTTGCATTGGAATACAAATGCACACAAATAGGAGAATCTATTCCATACACATGTGAGCAAAAACACATACCACTGAAGTAGAGAATATGCATCCTTGACATAAATCACAATTATTACCGGATAACCAATATGAGCGCGCCTTCCGTGATATACCTCCAGCAATAGGATATGAATACATAGATCCATAAGCACAATCCATGATATGAAGTCCATAGGCATATCATAATCCAGACAACCACAAAGAGTCTCAAACAACCAAATCACGAATTTAAAGTTCAACGCTAAATGGGCATAAGCAAGAAATAACGAATAGAAAAGTGCAAGTGCTTATTCCCGACCCATGCAAATCCATGGACAACCTAATAGAACTACTTCTCCCCTTTGGCATCGAGACACCAAAAAGGGAGAAGAGCGATGCTAGCGCCCCATGGGATCACTCGTCGTAGTCCTTGTCCTCGTCCTCTTCTTCATGCTCTTCCTCATCCTCATCTTCAAGTTCCTCAGTGTCACCTTCCTCATCGTCATCAGCAGCGGTCGCAGAGGGGAACAAGTGACGCTCCAACTCACCATAGTTCAGCCCGGAGGAAGAGTTCCACCGAGCATACGGAGTGGGAGGTGTAGGAGCCGGAGGAGCACCCGAAGCATCGGACACATGGTGGAGAATGAGCTGCTGGGAGTGAGCCAACTCATGGCGCTGCCTGTAAGCCTCGTACCGACCCTTGCGCGTGTCCACGCCCATGCAGAGAATGTGACGCTGGAACCAGTTCAGCTGCTTGATCTCACGGGCCACGGGAGGCACAAGGGGCCTGCGAGCATCCCTCATGAGGCCCTCAGGAGCAGAGGAGGGGTGAGAGGTCTTCCGAACCTTGTTGTATATCTTCTTGGCCTTGTGCACCGAGTCAATGTGGAACTCCTCGGTAGGAATCAGGTGGCGGATGAGCATCATAATGTAGGGAGCATAGGGAATGGACAGACGGTTGAACACAGCATCACACAGCTCATGGTAAATGAAGTCCATGACATCTAGCCTGTACTGCACTAACTCGTCCTCGCAGGAGGCAACCTCACGAGAAAATTGAAGTAGCTGAACAAGGTGACCATGGATGCTGTCATTGTTGCCCCCACTTGGTGTAATAGAGTCACGGAATAGACCCACCAAAGCAGCATAGATGGGAGCAAGACCAGCCATAGTACCGACAATTCCATTGTCCACAGTGCACGGAGAGAGAGCAACATTCTTGTTGGGCTTCGACTGAGTGATGATGCGGTGGCCACTGGCTCTATCCCTGCTGTGGAAGGAGTACCCCAGAACCTCAGCAAACACGTGAAAATCAGCAGTCATTGGCCTATCATGAGTCATCCACTTCATAGTGTGACGCTCATCCCCACAAATCACCAAAGTGGAGAAGAACTGCTTCACCACCTCAGAGTCAAAGGAGCACTGGAGAGACATGAGATGGTGCAGCCCCATCCTCTCAGCAACATACATCACATCCACAAGATGCGCCTTCTCCAAAGCATCAGCAAGGACCAGAGGATGCATAGGCCTAATGTTCAGCCTGGCATAGATGTCTTCATAAATCCCCTTCTGTTCGGCACACCAAAAACGGGTATCCCCCAGCTCAACATCACGAGGCAGCTCAGCAAATAAGTCATGATGATGGATGGCGGAAAAGGAGACTGCATCCAAAGCCCTGTAGTTGATCTTGGGCTCCTTGCCCTTCCTCTTGCACACCCCCTTCCTAGTCCTCTTGGATTGTTCAGCCATTCGCCTCTCTTCGTTCTTCCTTCTCCTCAATTCAACTTCGTCCACTAGGTTACCTTGACCATCGTCCCGAAAGTACTTGGCGTGAGGACAGCGCTTTTAGGTCTTGGAAACACCGGAACCACCTATGAGGAGAATAAGGGCGATAGCAAGGGGATAAGCATACACACAAGTCCAGGAGAGAGCATGGAAAAAGTAGTCAAAAAGTTCATAGGGAAAAAACTACTCAATGCATACACATAGTGAAACTGAAGCAGAATTGAATCTGTCAGGCCGGATTATCCAGCCTGGCCAGGGGCGGATAATCCGGCCCTGCCAGAAATTTTCGATTCCACCAAGATTGCATGCAAAAAAGTAGATCGGACCTAGAAACTGCAAGACTACGATTTCTATGCGAAAACACATCCTTTTAGACAACGTTCCACCCAACAAGATACACATCTAGCCAAAGATGGGGAGAGAGGGAGTTACCCTCACTCATTGGAGGAAGAAAGCGGAGGAGAAGGTACCCGGAGGCGCGGAGAAGAAGATCCGAGGAGGCCCGGAAAATCCGGTGGCCGGAGAGGCTCCGGGGAGGTTGAGGGGCGGCAGGCGGCGGCTGTGGAGGAGGAGAGGGCTGGGGGAGAAGTGTTGCTCGATATGAGCCCTTCCCCCCGAGCCCTGCCCTTTAAGATCAAATCCGCCAGGGCCGGATTATCCGGCCAACACTTGGGCCGGATTATCTGGCCTAAATTCTGGGATTCTGTTATACACAGAACCAGGCCCGCGCGTCCCCAAACAACACCCCCACAAGGTGTACAAGGGACTTGTGTGCAAGAATAGATGGCTTAGGGGTAGGGAAGGCTTAGGATTAAGATAGCCAAACTGAGATGGTACTAGACACTCAAAATTGCAAAATCTAAATCAAATATAAGCCAAGATTGAGTGTGATTCCCATAAGAACATGAGAGAGAAAATAACAACCAAAAAGATCCAGTTCTCCTCAAGGGAGAGGGCGGTGGCCGAAGCCACCTTGTTGGAGTGTATGGTGTGACACCCTGAAGATATATCTTGGGTTCACGACCAATACTCATCAATAAGCTCACATATCACTGAATGATATTAAGAGAAGTGATTTATCTTGCTTTTGGCATTATGGGGGGAGGGTTAGCCCAATGAGTTAGGACCACACTCCCCCTATATCCATGCCCACACCTAGATCAAACAAGGATTGAGGTGTACAAGTGAGTACATGGGTAATCAAGACAAGCTCCCGGAATCAATGATATTTAGCTCATTCCTCAAATAGCAGAATCTTCCTTCATCAAGTGGCTTTGTAAAAATATCCGCCAGTTGGTTCTTCGTGCTCACAAAAGATAGATCAATATCGCCGCGAGCAACATGGTCACGAATAAAATGATTCCGAATCTTAATATGCTTCGTCCTTGTGTGCTGAACTGGATTGTACGCAATTTTGATAGCACTTTCATTATCACATAAAAGAGGCACTTTGTCACAATTGACACTGTATTCCTTTAAAGTTTGCCTCATCCACAATAATTGAGTACAAGCACTGGCAGCAGCAACATATTCAGCTTCGGCGGTGGATAGAGATATACAATTCTGCTTTTTGGAGGACCAACATACAAGAGATCTTCCCAAGAATTGACAAGCTCCAGAAGTGGATTTCCGATCATCCTTATCACCAGCCCAATCTGAGTCAGTATAACCACATAAAGAGAAATTGGAGCCCTTGGGATACCAGAGACCAAAGTTGGGGGAATGAACCAAATATCAAAAGATCCTCTTGACCGCCACTAAGTGGCTTTCTTTAGGAGCTGCTTGATACCTTGCACACACTCCCACACTCAACACAATATCGGGTCTAGATGCGCAGAGGTAAAGAAGAGAGCCGATCATGGACCGGTATACCTTTTGGTCCACATCTTTACCATGAGGGTTAAGTTCAAGATGACACTTTGTTTGCATTGGAGTGGCGACACCATTTAGATCCGTCATCTTGAATCTCCTGAGCATGTCTTGGATGTACTTTGCTTGATTAATAAAGGTTCCTTCTCTAAGTTGTTTGATCTCGAATCCAAGAAAGAACCGTAATTCCCCCATCATAGACATCTCAAACCTGTCAGTCATAAGCTTTGAAAATTCATCGTTAAAAGCTTTGTTAGTAGAACCAAAGATGATATCGTCTACATATAGTTGGCATACGAAGAGCTCCCCCTTAAACTTCTTAGTAAAAAGAGTGGGGTCGATTTGCCCAACTTCGAAGCCACGATCTAACAAAAGCTCTTTAAGGTGCTCATACCACGCACGTGGGGCTTGTTTAAGGCCATAGAGTGCCTTATCGAGTTTGTAGACATGGTTCAGGAAGTTAGGATCCTCAAACCCCGGGGATTGCTTTACGTATACCAACTCATGTAGAGGACTGTTAAGGAAGGCACTCTTGATGTCCATTTGCTGCAACTTAAAATTGTTATGAGCAGCATAAGCAAGTAGGATACGAATGGACTCAAGGTGAGCCACAGGAGCAAAGGTCTCGCCGAAGTCGATGCCCTCAACTTGGGAGTACCCTTGAGCCACAAGTCTTGCCTTGTTCCTCACAATAATGCCATTCTCATCTTGCTTGTTCTTGAAAATCCACTTGGTGCCGATAACATTGCGGCACTCTTTGGGTTTCTCCACTAGTTTCCAGACTTTGTTGCGCTCGAAATTATTCAATTCTTCATGCATAGCAACAACCCAGTCTAGGTCTTCAAGAGCTTCAAAGACCTTCTTAGCTTCCACCATGGAGATATGAGCTTGATGCTCACCAAAACTGGCCAATTCTCTTCTTGTAGACCCTTCGTCGAAGATCACCAACGACCTTGTCGAGAGTGTGACCTCTCAACTCAAGGTTACGATCAGCCCGAGCCTTGCGACGAAGTTCAATAATTTTGTTGTCTCTTGGAGGAGGAGATTCATCACTTGAGTCTTCATTGGAAGCATATTCTCCACCTTGATCAGTAATTGGAACAACGGTAGCAGGTGGTGGAGATGCTTGCCCTTTAGGTGACTCCGTAGCCGTAGCAGGAGGCTGCAGAACTGGAGAGTCAGGGCTGGATAATCCGGCCGATGGAGAGGCTGGAAAATCCGGCCTGGGAGTACTTGCAGCAGCTTCATCAGGAAGCCTGGGACTTTCTTGAACTGGCGAGGAGCCGGATAATCCAGGGCTAGCCAGAAAATCTGGCTTGGAGCTTGCGTTGATATCTTCACCACCAGGAGCAGCATGGTTAGCTGGAGCGGGGTGGCCGGATAATCCGGTGTCAACCGGAAAATCTGGCCTGGACCTTTCTGGAGCATCTTGACCTTCAGCAGTTGATGGAGATGGTGTAGAAGTTGCCCCCGTGGTTGGAGCATGTTGAGTATGTGTCGATGAGGGCTCTATATGAGTAGAGCATTGTCCTTCCCGTTCCGCCACAAGGGGTTCCTCAATAGGGCAGAAGAATCCCACGCCCATTCTTCTTATGGCATCTTGGGGTATTTCAACATCTGCATCACAAACACCAACTTGCTCCGCACGGGAACCGTCATTTTCCTCGAACACCACACTACAAGATTCTACAATAGTTCCGGAGAGCTTATTGTAGACTCTATAAGTGTGGGATTCGGCACCATAACCAACAAAAATACCTTCTAAAGCCTTAGATTCAAACTTAGATAAACGAACTCCTTTAATAAGAAAGAAACACTTACACCCGAATACTCGAAAGTATGAGATGTTTGGCTTGTTACCGGTAAGTATTTCATACGGAGTCTTGTCCAAAATCTTGCGCAGGTATAAACGGCTGGATGAATGACAAGCAGTAGAGATTGCTTCAGCCCAGAAGTTATATGGAGATTTGAATTTGGCTAACATTGATCTTGCCATGTCCATTAGAGTTCAATTCTTCCTCTCGGCTACACCATTTTGTTGAGGGGTGTACGCAACGGAATATTGATGTCTTATCCCCTCTTCACTTAGGAACTCATTTAAGGTGTAGTTCTTGAAATCCGAGCCGTTATCACTCCTTATAGCCAGAATGGGGACGTTGTGTTGACGTTGAACCTCGTTGGCGAAGTCGATGACAGTTTGTTGAGTTTCACTCTTAAACTTGAAGAAATAAACCCAATTGTATCTTGAGTAATCATCAACAATGACTAGACAATACTTCTTCCCACCGAGGCTTGCATGAGATGGAGGTCCGAAGAAGTCCACATGAAGGAGGTCCAAAATCCTTTTTGAAGAGATAATGGTTTTCCTTCGATGAGGTGAATCATGCATTTTCCCTTCAACACATGCCCTGCAAACACGATCTTTGGCAAAAGAGACATTTTCTTTTAGTCCAAGAATGTGGCCACCCTTGTGGAGACTTTGCAAAATTCTCATATTGACATGGGCTAGTCGGCGATGCCATAGCCAACCCGCGTCAGCCTTTCCGAAAAGACACATCAGGCCTGTAGTGGTTTTCCCCGAAAAGTCCACCACGTACAGGTCGTTTTCGACATATTCCACGAAAGCGACTTTTAGAGACTTGCTCCACAAGAGTACCACTAAATCAGCATCAATGTAAACTGCAAAGCCCATCTTACCAAGGGCACGAACTGAAAGTAAGTTATACCCGAGGGTCTCAACAAGCATGACGTCCAGAAGAGAGATATCGTGAGCCACCACAACCTTGCCAAGACCCAATACCTCAGATTTTGACTTGTCACGGTAATGTGATCAAGGTTTGGCCGCATCTCCGTGATGATCTCCTTGCTTCCGGTCATATGACTCATACAACCGCTATCGAGTATCCATTTAGCACCACCGGAAGCATAACCCTGCAAGAAAATTACTTCTTGGTTTTAGGTACCCATTTTTCAATGGGTCCTCTCATGTTAGTAACAAGGGCCTTGGGAACCCAGATAGACCAAGGAATGTAACAATCATAAGGCCCTACATAACTAGCATACACATCACCATAACAATCACAATATAGTTCAAAGTTAGGATTGTTGATCCCTGCAAAACCATCATGATTAGTCTTGTTATTGGTATTGTTGCTAGTCTTTGATTGAGCAGTTTTGTTCTTCTTCTTCTTCTTCTTCTTGTTTTTCTTGCTCTTTGTCTTGGGTATGTAACCAAGACCTTCTTTACTATTGTTTGTCCTTTTCCTGCTCAGTATCTCATCAATAACCCCTTTACCTTTGTGTTGAGAACTTCTTACAAGATCTTCTTTTCCAAAGGATGAAGAGGAGGTACTTGGCACATCATACCTTTTCAATTGAGTTTGGAGCTGGTCATGAGACTCATTTAGAGTAGAATGATCACTCTTCAATGCCTTGTGAGCACTTTCGAGATTATCAAACTTCTCCAAAAGTCTAGCATGAACATCCCCAAAATTAATCTTTTCTTTCTTTAGTTTCTTTACCTTGGAAAGAGCATGGTCACGTTCTTTAATGAGCTGAGCTACAGCTTCCTCTTGTGACCCCTCAAGGGATTCGAGTCTTTCTTCCAAAGAAACTCAAGCTTCCTCTTCCTCTTCCTCTTCCAAGGCATTCTTCAACAAAGCTATCTCCAAGTTTCAATTCTGCCCTTTTCTTCAAGGAGATCTTCAGCTTGAGCAAGTTGACTCATAAGAGCATCAAAATGGAGTTTGTGCTCACCTTGTAGGTTAGTGAAAAAGGTATCCAAGGCAATAACTTCTTCTTTCATTACAATACTGTCATGATCATCCATATCCAAAATTATGTTAGTCTTAGGAAATGAAGAGCTAGAAGTTGATACCTCGGATCCTCTTGCCATTAGGAAAGTGGCGTTGTTGTTGATGGCGTTCTGATTCGGCGAGTCGAAGAGAGAGAAGGGAGTCGATGTGGTGGCTATAGCAGCCACTTCGTGGGAACTTTCATCATCCTCTTCATCTTCACTTGTGGAGGAGTATTCCTCTTGAGCTACAAGGACAATCTTGGGTTGCATCTTGAATGGGTCATTCTTCTTAATAAACGGCTTCTTCTTAGGAGCTTTAGATTTCTCTTTAAGAATGAGCCTGCCACCATTGTCTTCTCTACTTTGATAAGGACACTCGGCAACAAAGTGCATTCTATCTCCACAGTTGAAGCAAGTTCTCAGTCTTGGGCCACTTTCTCTTCTTCCATTTGACCCGTTCTTGCGCTCAAGGTCAAACTTGGCTTTGGCAGGGTCCTTCCAAAAGTTCCTTGCATAGAATGCCATGTACTCACCATGAGCACGTTTGACCTCATCGGGGCAGTCCATGGATACCCCTTCAAAAGCTTCTTCATCTTCCTCTTGCTCAACAACATTGGCTTTGAGAGCCACATTGACACCCTTTTGCATTCCAATGGCCGAGCACGGGCATCTTCAGCATTCTTTGCCGCCACTTTGAATGACGCCATTTCTTGCATGACTTCATTGGATGTCATTTGATGATAGTTGTGTCTACCTTGCAGGCTCTTCAAATCCGTTGGTTCGAAAGGCATTAAGGCACTCACATATTTTATTTTTATCCATGCATCATCAATGTGAGTGGCCGCATGCTTCCGAAATGTTGTTGCGATGCCCTTGAGTCTTCTATACATGTCCTCATGGTTTTCACCATCCAACATGTAGAATCCCTCAGCTTCATTACTAAGGGCATCATACCTGTTTCTTCTCATGCTTTCGTTTCCAACGAAAAGGTCCGTAAGAGCACCCCACGCCTCTTTAGCTGTGTTGAGATGTTCAATGTGTGGCATGTCCTTGGGACCCACACCCAGCTGTATCATGTGGAGAGCGGTGGAATTCAACTGGCTATCCACAACTTCCCTTCTTGTTAGATTGGTTTGATCTCCAATATGAAGACCTTCTTCAATAATCCTCCACAATTCAATAGAGGAGCTGCAAACATGAGATTTCATTAGGAATTGCCATTGGTTAAAAGAGGATGCATTGAGCTTGGGTGGATCACCCCTATTGTTTATATGAGGATGAGGGATAGGTGGGTTGGGGGAATATACGTGGCGAACCTCACTATATTCCTCCTTACCATTTCCCTTTTTGGAGGTGGAGCCATTTAGTTTGTCACCTTCCACATCATCATCCTTGGATCCGGTGTTACCCTTTTCCTTAGATGATGGTGTGGGAGCCTCAGAGGAGGATGGAGATGGGGCTATGGATGATGTGAGGCGAGCAATCATTTGATTCATCTCCTCCATCTTGGCCTCAAAGGATTTCAACAAGGTTGTTTCCAACGACTTGAGATTATCCATTGTGACCTTATCCACAGCCTCATTTCCATCATCCTTGGTACCCATACTACTCTTAGGCTGTTAAGCCCGAATTAAGAGCCGGGGCTCTGATACCAATTGAAATGGATCGTATGGGCACCTAGAGGGGGGGGGTGAATAGGTGCTACACCAATTTTTAATTGTTTTTCAGTTTTAGGCTTAGCACAAAGGGTAAATTCTCTAGATAGACTATTGGGTGGAATTTCCCTATATGCAAACCTATCTACTAGCGAGTAAAGAGCGAGTGGAAGAGGAATGAGTAAACCGAAGTGAAGCACGCGGAGACACAGGATTTGTTTGACCGCAGTTCCTTCCTTGTTAAGGGAAGTATGTCTGCGTTGGAGGGGTGGGCGGTACTAAGACCACCACGCCACAAAAGGCCTCACCCTGTTCTCCGATGGATCTCGCCACAACAGGCTTGATCCACCTTCCACTATAGGTACCCTTCGAGCCGGGCACCGGCGCCTTTACACAACTAGCGGGGAAACAACTCCACAACAACTTGGAGGCTCCTGAAATGACAACAAGCTGCCACAAAAACAAACTTATCAAATACAATAAACAAGATCTAGGTATTGACAAGAATACTAGATCAGGGATTTCTCCAAGTGAATGGAGAGGAGTTGAAGCGCTTGATTCTTGATGATGATGAACTTCTCCTCCTTCAATTCCACCAAAGATCAAGACCTTCGGGTGGTTGAAGTGGGAGATCGAGATTTAGAGCTCTTGCACAAGGTTTGGTCAAATTCGAATGAATCAAGAAGTCTGAACGTTGGGGAAGAAGGGGTATTTATAACCCCCTTCAGAAACCAGCCGTTGCAGCCTTTGGGGGCCGGATTATCCGGCCCAAGTGAGGGCTGGATTATCCGGTCTGGGGAAACTCCGCCCCAGACTCGGAATATCCGCTAGATAATCCCCCCCCCCTCTGAGCGTCATGCCGAGCTGGCCCTTGATCAACTTCTGGGGGCCGGATTATCCGGCCCAGTGCGAAAGCCGGATTATCCGGCCTAGGGAAGAAAAACCGCCCCAGTTCGGTTTTTCTGGGAGAAAATCGGACCAGATACTGAGCGACGTGCCTTGGCTCCTTTTGCTCGAAAACTGGGGGCTGGATTATCCGGCCCATGCGAGACCCGGATTATCCAGCCTGGGGAGGAAAAACCGCCCCAGTTCAGATTTTCCAGGAGAAAATCCGACTGGACCCCGAACGATGCGCCTTGGCTTCCTTGAGAGATGAGGTAGGCCGAATTATCCGGCCCTTGGTGGGGCGGATTATCCGCCCCCTCCTCAAAACTTCCTACAAACTTAGCACACATAAAAAGTCTCCATAGTATTGTTATCTAACACGCAAAACATAGGAAAACATGAAATGTTCTTTCATCAAGGACATCTTCACAAGGGCAGTCCCTCATAACCAATCTCTTTACTTTGTTGTTTTTGTTTTTCTTAGTTTCTTTTTGCCTTGTTTGCTTGTTTTCTTTATTCAAAAACACACAAAAAATTAGTTTTACAAGTTTGCTTTCTTATTTGAAAACCCAAAAAAAATGACTACCCTTGAAAACACTAAGTTGTGTGACTTCACTAGCACCAACAACAAAGATTTTATGAGCACACCTATTGCTCCACCTGTGGCTGAAAATACTTTCTTTGAGATAAAACCTGCTTTGCTCAATCTTGTTATGAGAGAACAATTTTCTGGTATTGGTAATGAAGATGCTGCTTCCCATCTAAATAACTTTGTTGAACTTTGTGAGATGCAAAAGCATAGGGATATAGATGGTGATATTATTAAGCTGAAATTGTTTCCTTTCTCTTTGAGAGGAAAAGCTAAATAATGGTTGAATTCCTTAACTAGGAATAGTATTGATTCTTGGACTAAGTTCAAAGATGCTTTTATTGGAAAATACTATCCTCCTACTAAGATTATATCCATGAGAAGTGAAATAATGAAGTTTAAACAACTTGATAATGAGCATGTTGCTCAAGCTTGGGAAAGAATGAAATCTTTGGTAAAGAATTGTCCCACTCATGGACTGACTGCTTGGATGATCATCCAAACTTTTTATGCAGGTTGAACTATTCTTAAAGGAACCTATTGGATTCAGCTGCTGGAGGTACCTTTATGACCATCACTTTGGGTGCTGCAACAAAACTTCTGGACAATATGATGGTTAATTATTCTGAATGGCATACTGAGAGAGCTCCACAAGGTAAGAAGGTAAATTCTGTTGAGGAAACCTCCTCCTTGAGTGATAAGATTGATATTATTATGTCTATGCTTGTTAATGGGAAAGCCCATATTGATCCAAATAATGTTCCTTTAGCCTCTTTGGTTGCTCAAGAGCAAGTTGATGTGAACTTCATAAGAAATAACAACTTTGGCAACAATGCTTATGGTAATAACAATTATAGGCCCTACCCTCCTAATATTACTTATGGCTATAATGGTAAACCTGGATTACCTAGTGAAGGAAGAATTTTAGAAGTTGAAAGAGCCACTAAAAACTTCATGCAAATGCAATATGAGCAAAATAAACTATTCACTAAAACTATGGAGGAACAATCTATCATTTTGAAGAACATTAGCCATCAACTTGAGAGTCTAAATAGGAAATTCCTAGTTTACAATTGAAACTCTCTAATGCTGAAAGAAATATATCATCTTTGTCTGAAGCTCAATCTTCATTGATTAATAAGATGGCTGCTAAACCTGAAACTAATGATAATCCCTTTGCAGCTAGTAATGCCATACAAGTAAGAATTGATGAAAATGTTAGACTATTAGCCGAATTACATGCTAAGTGGGAAAGAGAAGATAAAATTGCTAGAAACATTAGTGTTTCTACTATTACCACCACTAGTGTTGAGGCTAGTAATAGTTCTACTACTTTAGAAGATAAGTTTGATTTGATCTTGATGGTTGCAATATCTCTGAAGTTATTAAGTTCCTACAAAATCTTGCTAAAAGTCCTAATGCTAGTGTTATGAACATGGCTTTTACAAAACACATTACTGATGCTCTCATAAAGATTAAAGAAGAAAAGATGAAACATAAAGCTTCTATTCCTATAAAACAAAAGGATGGTTGGGAACCCATCATTAATATGAAAGTGAATGACTTTTATTTCAAAGCTTTGTGTGATCTTGATAGTAGTGTTTCTATTATGCCTAGAAGGATCTATGATATGCTTGATTTGCCTCCTCTTGAAGATTGCTATTTGAATGTCCCACTTGATGATAATGTTAAAAAGAAACTCATGGGGAGTCTTAATGATGTTCTTATTATGGTTAACAATTCCTATGTCCCCGTTGATTTCTATGTTTTGGATGTTGAATACAATGCTTCTTGTCCTATTACTTTGGGAAGACCTTTTCTTAGAACTGTTGGTGCCATCATTGATATGAAAGAAGGTACCATTAAATATCAACTCCCACTCAAGAAAGGTATAGAACACTTCCCTAAAAAGAGAGAAAAGATTTGTTTTGCTTCTCCTATGAAAACAAAATTAGATCTTAAAGCTTCTTCATTTGAGAACACTTGATTCTTTCTTTGCTTCTTATGCCTAACTTAAAGGCGTTAAAGAAAAGTACTTATTGGGAGATAACCCAAAAGTTTTAGATGATTCTTGGAAGTTATTACCTCTGTAATAACCTCTCCTTATCCTTTTTATTTTCTTTTTGTGCCAAGAGTAACCTCTAATGAGAGAGAAGTAATGATTGGGAAGGTGCTGTCCGGAAACAGATTTTTGTGCTTCACCATAAACATTCGTGACAGAGCTCTGTATGTCGGATTGAGCTGTAATTGTTTGTGCTTCTGCCCCAGGTTGTTATCTAACTTTTTTTAGTTTAACACTTTTTGATTTGAGCAACATAAGGTCTTCGAAAAAATTCGTATTTACCTTTTGGTCTGTTTTGACAGATTTCTGCCATTTTCTGCATTTCTTCTTGTTGGTTCCTTCTTGAGTTCTTTTGGGGAATTGAGCTTTTTGAGGGAAGTTCTACAGTAGCTAGTGTTCTAATGGAAGTTTATTTGGTATTAGAACTGAACCTTAAGACTTATTTATCTTAAGTGCACTAATGTTGCTAATAAAGATTGTATGAAGTTTTGTATGAAGGAAAAATTTCAGGTGTATGGAAGTAATGAGTAATGAGATGAAGAATGTACTAAAACTCAAGCTTGGGGATGCCACGCGTGTCACCCCAAGAAATATCCAAGAAGTACAAGCGTCAAAGCTTGGGGATGCCCAAGGCATCCCCTTCTTCATCAATAAAAATCCCAGGTTTCTTCCGAACGCTTCATTTTTATTGTTTCATGCACAGTTGTGTTTTTCTTGGAGCGTGTTCTTTTTCATTTTTGTTTTTGTTTTAGTTTGCTTGGTTTTCTTAGTTTTCTGAATAAATTGGTTGGACCCCCTCTTTCATACATTGGTTTGCAAATAGTTTGGTTTGGTGTGGAAAAGAGTATGAAAGTTCATACTTATGTGGTAAAAAGAGCTTGTTTTTGACTATGGCCTATGCTTTTTCATGCCATGCTTGATATTGTTTTGGCTTTATGGTTAGTATTCTTTGCTGTAGCATGACTTGTTATAAACAATTGAGATTTCTTAATGTGCCTTGGATGAATCATGCGTTGTTTTAGCATATTAAAGCATAGTATAGTGGTATTCTCCTTTGATGCTTTATTTGGGTTGACTTGGCACATGCTCACACCATGTTATGACTATCTCAAGTAACCATAGCCTTTATGATCCTTTAGTTTTCAACTTGTAGTATCACTTTATGCTTTGATCAATGATGTTTTGTCGCTCTGCATGATTATGGCCATTATTGCTCTCTTAGTTTGTCGCTCCCAGTCTTTTGCTAGCTTCCACAACAAAGTATGAGTTCTACTCATGCATCCAACTCCCTAAACCAAGTTATTCCAAAGAGTCCACCATACCTACCTACTAGCTTATGCTATTCCAAGTATATTCATGCTTTTGTTTACCTTCCAAATTAAACTTGTTATGAGAAAACTAGTGGTTAAAGCTCTCACGAACTTGATGGCACACTTTACTTTTTTGCATCTAATAAACTTGAAACTTGGTCCATTGGGTCCTTCTTTGTTGCGTATATGCTTGCGCTTTATAAGTTGAAATTAGCAGAACCATGTACCATGGGGAACGCTTTCAACATTGCACTTGTACTTTGTACCCCATTGATATCATGTTCTTTTGCTTACGGATCCCGGCGGTGTGAAATAAAAGTGGAACTTGTAAGATCATGGAGTTTGTATGTGTGTTAGAGAAATGCCTGGGCCGATAGCCTAATACATGCCTAATCATGGTGGAAACTTGCAGCATGACCATAATGAGCACTCTATGAAGCATCCTCAATAAAAACCTATGCAAATAGCAAATAAAAAGATCGCTGAGATGCTCATTGTCCGCTTGCCTTGTCATTTTTATTATGGGAAAGCTCCCGTATCATGTGCAAGGGGTACCCCGTTGGCGGTTCTTAATGATACACATGTACTTACAATGACAAGAGCTTACTCGTGACTGAAGTTGAGTAGCATGAGGATCGGTCTTTGTAAGTAAGGGGCATGAGATTTCGGTTTATAACTTGTCAAGCATATGCTATTAGTTGTGTCACTTTAACCTTAACCACTTCAAGATGCTTATGATAGGGGCAATGAGAGCTGAAATCTACAAGTACCATAATTTTTTGAAGCTCTTTATGAGACTTGAATCCCTACTTCCTTTTACAAAGGCTTTTCTTCCACCATTACATTGAGTCTCCACCTTCTATCTTTATGCACCTATTTTGAGAGCATAGTGGCCATTCTTAGTTCTATGTGCATTATCCCAAGACTAGTTGATTGATGCATACTTTGATATTGCTTGTTTTAAACTATTGTATCTAGTCACTCTTATGAACTTTGAAGGTGTCCTATGCATTTATATTTGCTACTCTATTGAGGGACAAGCTGAATACTATTACGCTATGTTTTCTTTATGTGAAACAAACAAACGTCTTGCGAAGCATTGTTATTCACGAATCTTTTGTTTGTGCCTTTTCATGTTGCATCATAATTTCTTCGTCTTATTGCTAGAACTTTGTCTTTCATGTTATGATTGAAGTACTATGATCCTAGCTTTGAATGTTTTGCAATTACTTTGATCAAGTCTTTGTTGGTGCATGTCACCTCAAAAATTATTCTTTCTTTTTATCACTTACCTACTCGAGGACGAGCAGGATTTAAGCTTGGGGATGTTGATACATTGCAAATGTATCTATAATTTTTGATGTTCCATGCTTGGTTTTATCCACTTTCTTGTGTTTTGTTCCAACTTTGGAGTACTTTTCATATGATTTCTTGGACTAACCTATTAACAAGAGCCATAGTGCCAGCTGCCCGTTTTCTGCTGTTTTTGGTTCCAGGAAAGTCAGAAAATGAATATTCTCGGAATTGGACGGGACAACAGCCGAAGTGCCTATTTTTCCAGATATCATCAAGTGCCAGAATACGAGACGGAGAGGCGCCAGAGGGCGGCCACACCACATGGCCGCGCGACCAGGCCTGGCCCGCGCCATGGGGTGGTGTGGCCAGCCCAGGCACCCCCTCGGCCTCTCCTTCCGCCTATATATTGCCCTCAGGACGAAAACCCTAAGGACCCGATCAAAAATCCACGAAAGAGTTTGTAGCCGCCATCATATCCATCCCTAGATCGGGAGGGATCTGAAGCTCTTCCCGGCACCCTGCCCGGAGAGGGGAATTCACCCTGGAGGCCTTCTTCATCACCATGCAAGCCTCCGGTGTGATGCATGAGTAGTTCATCATTGGACTACGGATCCATGTAGTAGCTAGATGGCTGGTTCTCCTCCTTTGTGCTTTCATGTTTAGATCTTGTGAGTTTCATTCATGATAAAGATCATCTATTTGTAATTCTGCATGTTGTGTTTGCGGGGATCCGATGGATATTGAGATGCTATTTCAGATTGATTATTGATTCTATCATGTCTTTGTTATTTGTGTTCTTGCATGCTTTCTGTTGTTAGTAGCTATCTTGGCCAAGTAGATGCTAGCAACTCCAAGAGTTAGTATTTATGCTCGATAGTGGGTTCATGCCTCTGGTAATCTGGGGAAGTGACAGAAATCTCTAAGGTACTAGATGTGCTGTTGCTACTAGGGAGAAAACAACAATCCTTTGTTCATAGAACAATCTTATTGTTTACTTTACACGCAGTTCGTAAAGCAATAATCTGTTGCTTGCAACTTAATACTGGAGGGGGTTCGGATGATAACCTAAAGATGGATTATTAGTCATAGATGCAGTTGGATGGCGGTCTATGTATAATGTTGTAATGCCCAATCAAGTCTCAAAGGAGTCAAGATGATTAGTATATACATGTATTGCTTTCTCGGTGTTTGTCAATTGCCCCGCTTTAATTTGTTCACCCAGCATGTTATCTATCTTAAGGAGAGCCACCTCTAGTGAACTATGGATCCCGGTCCTTTTCTTTACATACAATCTACAAACTGTTTACTGCTTTGTGTTTACTTTCTGCAAACTTTTACTTCTTTCCATTCGATACGTTTAATCCTTTGTTTTCCGCAAAACACGGTGAGATTGACAACCTCATCGCAAGTTGGGGACAAAGTTCTGTGGTTGTGTTGTGCAGGTCTCCACATTGCTACTAGCACCGGTAGTGCGCCCTGCCAAAGCTCAGCTAGTAACACCTTTGGGTTGTTTCCTTGCTCCTACTAGTTCGATTAAACCTTGGTTTCATAACTGAGGGAAACTTGCTGCTGTGCTCATCACACCTTCCTCTTGGGGTTCCCAACGAGCTCTACATCAACACCGCACCAGCACTTTTCTGGGCGCCGTGCATTGAGCCATCAATGTGCCAAGTCAATTCAAGTGAAACATTCAAAGGAGGATACCACAATGTCATACCAATTTATGAATAGAGAAATGCAAGCAAACATTCATATGACATGCTACAATTTATTAGCGAGCTGGAGCTAATCATAAGAAAGCAAGAACTACTAAGCATCCATGAATAACATACACCCTACATGAACAGACTAAGCACGCCCACAATGATGAGTATATGTACAAAAATGAAAACAAATAGAGTTCGTTACTAGCCTCTTACCACACCTCAAGTTGTCATTAATCCTTTGTGTGGCTTCAATAATAGCATGAAAGCCAAACTCCAATGAGAACTGCCGAACCCTGCAACAAACTCACAAAACCAAAGAAGAACAACAAATATTTTTGGTGTTTTTGAGTTTTAAAGGGAAGAGCCAAAAGAAAGAACAAACAAAGCAAAATCTTTTTGGGTTTTTCAATTAATAAAAACAAAGCCAAAAGGAAAAGGCAAACCAAGGAAAAAAGAAGAAAAAGCAAACCAAGAGAAACAACATAAATATTTTTGGTCTTTTTGTTTTTTAGAAAGCAAAAGCAAAGAAAGAACAAAAACTAAAAAGCGAAAGAAACATGAATATACAAAGTACCGACGATGACATGATATGGAGATGAGTGTGATGTCGGTGTACCTCCCCCCAAGCTTAGGCTTTTGGCCTAAGTGGGTATCAATCCCAAGCTGGCCATGATGAAGTGTCTTCGTGGTACGACGATGAGGTACCCTCGTCCTGGTGCGAGCTCGAGTACGTCACTCCATAGTGTGCAGAGTAAAATCGTAGGAGGGCACATCCTCCTGGTGCTGCCTGTGGAAACCCAGCAAGCGGAGATGCTCGTCCACCTCCTCCTTGGAGCGTGACCACGGTCTCCTGTGAACACTAAACAAAGTAGATTGCGGCAAAGGGATCTCCCTTTCACCCCGTCAGTAAATAGAATCCTATATACTAGACTGTCCAAATCAGAATCAGAAGTGACAAAGTGATGTGTTTTCATGGCAGCAAGGTCAAGCCTTTGTGGTGCCAAAATAGTATCGTTGGGATCCACTGAAAGCCATAATGCATTGACCATACATGAAGCAATGATGCCCCCATAGATAGGCCCCCTAGTGGCTAGGCGGCAAGCAATAAGCGAGCCAAGGTTGTACCTGGTATCATTGTTGAGCGCAGCAGCAAGGAAGGCTAAATGATAGTTTGAGATATTACTTGTATTCTCCCTACCAAGAACGCTAGTGGCAAGATAGTATGCAACGCATCTAAGAGCAGCGAGTTGGATGTTTCTTATCTTTCCACGCTGATCCACGCGGTCATCATCATTGGTCACCCCTCGGTAAAGTTCTAGCAAATCAGCGGGTCGCCCTTGAATCTTCTTCACGGTCCCTGTCATGCTTACACCTACAACACTGCAAAATCTTTCCAATGACATGATAAAGGGCAGATTATAAATTCTAAAAGAGACAGTTGACTGATAAGGCGTGTTAGTAAACACGAAGCTCTCAACAAATTTTTTTATGAGCATAGCATATTGCTCACTCTCATCTTGCATATATGAGGTCAAACCAACCCTCTGAATTAGTAGCAAGAAATCATCAAGAATCTCTGCAGCTTGTAAGAAAGTAAAACAAGGAAAAGTAGATGGGTGAGCATCCCATCATCTCCTTCATTACCAATACGAGTTGCAATGAGATCTTCATTGTATGATGGCCTAAACTGAGAGGCTGATCTTGAGGGCCTTGACCTCCTAGGTGCACCCTCTCAAATATTTCTCCAAAGGTATGGTTGTTCATGTTTGATATTCTGAAATTTAAACATCTATTAAACAAGTGATTGCAAAATGAATATAATGAAGGGTACTACTCATAGGGACTTGCAAGAGGCCTAAACATGCATCAAAACTATATCTCTAAGCATCAAACAAGCTTACAAGCTCTCTTAACCTGCCACCTACAGCAGCAAAATACTCAAGATATAAACCACTAAACACAAATCTACTTGGACAAGCGGAGGAGTCACATACCGGAGAACAAATGCTCCAAATTTCAGCAACAAAGATGGCCTGAGCAAGGAGATCGAAAAATCGAGGGCAAGCACAGCAAGAACGCGATTTTGAGAAATGAAATGGAGTTTGCTCGGGAGAGAGAAGAAAGTGGCAAGTGAGAGAGTGAGTGGAGGGCCAGGGGTGGCCCACACCATAGGCAGGCGTGCCCCAGGGCAGGCCGCGCCCCATGTGGTGTGCCTGCCTGGTGGCCCCCCTGGGTCACTCCAGGCACTTCTCTGCCCCTTTTTTCACGTAAAAGTTTAATATGAATTTTCTGGAATTTTTCGAGACACTTTATTTTTGGGAAATTTTCAGGTATAGATGAATGATTTTCTAACAGAAAAGATTTTATGGAATGATGCAATGACAAAACAAGGCTAGAACTACAAAAGTTCTAAGACACTCTAACATGCAAGCAACTAACAACAAAACAAGAAAACTAAACGAAAGAAAAAACTAAAATGGATAGAATAGAAGTAAGCGGAGATAATCACGGTGAAAACATTGTTTTGTTCAATGAAATCCTTTTGTTAACAAGGTTGATCAGGTTTTGTTACCAAAACAATTTCATAAGAGACAAAACTTTGTATTCCACTAATGATTATGTTACCTAAATTTTGATAGCAATGGTCCCAATCATAATGGTTTCAAATTTTTCTTTTGGTATGGGACAATATATCTCTCCAACTTGAATGCCCTCAACATGTTCAATTGAATTCAAACCATAAGTCCTATCAATCTTCTTAGGGAAATAGACAGTATGTTCCTTGTCATTAACATTGAAGGTCACCTTTGCTTGATTACAATTAATAATAGCTCCTGCAGTATTAAGAAAAGGTCTCCGAAGAATAATTGACATATTATCATCTTTTGGCATTTCAAGCACAACAAAATTAGTTAATATCAAGCAATTATGAGCCACTTGAACAGGTACATCCTCACATATACCAACAGGAATAGTGGTAGATTTATCAGCCATTTGCAAAGATATATCAGTTGGTATTAATTTTTCTAGTTGAAGTCTCTTGTAGAGAGAGAAAGGCATAACACTAACTCCATCTCCCAAATCACACAAAGCAGTTCTAACATAACTATTCTTAATTGAGCAAGGGATAGTTGGAATCCCTGGGTCTCCAAGTTTCTTTGGAACCTTACCATTAAAGGAATAATTAGCAAGCAGAGTAGAGATTTCTTCATTAGGGATCTTTCTTTTATTGTAGACAATATCCTTCATATACTTTGAGTAAGGAGGCAACTTAATATCATCAGTCAAAGGAATTTGCAAGAATAAAGGTTTCATCCACTCACAAAATTTATTATAGTGTTCATCTTCCTTTGACTTGTGTTTCTTATCAGGGAAAGGCATAGGTTTTTGGACCCAAGGCTCTCTTTCACTACCATGTTTCTTAGCAACAAAATCTTCTTTAGTGTATTTAGTATTCTTAGTGTGCTTTTCAGGTTCTTCTTCAACTTTTCTTTATCAGGAACGTCATTTGCTTCATTACCACTTTCAGTTTCAGCATTAGAGACAGATATACTATTAGGATCTTTAGCAGGTTCAGAGGGTTCTACAATAGTTTTATGTTTCTTTTTTCTTTTCTTACTAGTAGAACCACTATTTTTAGCTTGTTGAGAATCCTGCTGAATTCTTTTGGGATGCCCCTCAGGATATAGAGGATCCTGGGTAGCAGCACCACTTCTAGTTCTAATTTCATAAGCATCTTTTTCTTTAGCAGCATTAACTAGCAAGTCTTTTTGCACTTTAATGAGTTGATCTATCTGGGTTTGAACCATTTGAAAGTGTTTAACAATCATTTAACATCATTAGAGGTTCTTTCAACAATATCTTTTAACTCAACAATAGCTCAAGAGTTTTCCATTAGATGATTTTGCACCCTTTTATTAAAATTATCTTGCTTAACAATAAAAATATAGAATTCTTCTAAGCATTGATCATGAGGTTTAGAGTAAGGATATCACCTTCACCGAAGTGTTGGAGAGAGTGTACCTCCATAGTGGATGAGTAGGAGATAGGGTTACATAACTCTTCTATAGGAGGTAAATTTTTAACATATGCAGCTTTAATTCCCTTCTCCTTAAGACATTTCTTAGCTTCCTTCATCACTTCATCATTCAATTCAATAACTCCCCTCTTCTTAGATAATGGTATAGGCGCCGGTATAACTGGTTCAGGTATGATTACTTCAGGTATAACTGGTTCAGGGGGAGTCCAATCTTCATAGTTCTCGCTTATTTTAGCCATTAATTCCCCAGCTTCCTTGGGAGTCCTATTCCTGAAAACATAATCAGCACAACTATCCAGGTATGCCCTAGATTCTTCAGTTAGTCCATTATAAAATATATCAAGAAGCTCATTCTTAGGTAATGGACTTCCAGCCTGTGCATGAACCAAAGCACAAAACCTTGCCCATGATTCAGGCAATATCTCTTTTTCTCCTTGTTTAAAATCAAAAAGTTCCTGCAAAATAGCATGTCTAGCACTAGGAGGAAAATATTTCTACAGGAAAGTACTAATCAAGCAATCAGGTCTATCAGTAGATCCAGGAGGTAAATTACTAAACCAAGTTTTAGCTTCTCCTTTCAGTGGAAAGGGAAAAATATTAGCAACAAAGTAAGTGTGCATCTTAATATCATCAGAAAATAAACCACTCACAGTAGAAAGCTCAGTCATATGTGCTACCGCACTCTCATTCTTAGTCCCACAAAAAGGTTCTTTCTCAACAATGGCTATGTAAGATAGATCAAGAGAGAAATCATAATCTTTATCTTTAATGTTTATGGGAGAAGCAGCAAACTTAGCAATAGGAGACAATTTGGGTCTAATAGTACGCCTCTCAAGGAGATTCTTAGCAGCACTCCTATCATGGGTGTTTTTACATTCTCTAATAAATTCATCGGTCATCTTAACATAACCATCTTCAACATCATAACTCTCACTAGACTCAGGTGAACTAACAGGTGTAGTAGTGTCTTCATTAGGAGTTTCAGTATTTCCAGCTACAGTTCTAGCAATCGTAGCATCTAGGAAAGGACCTAATGAACCACTCTTATCAAGCATAGTAGAAGCAACATCATAAGTATCAGAAGTTTCAGATTCAGTAGTAGTCGTAGTGTGTGTAGCATGTGTAGGTGGTGGTGTAACGAGCTTACTCATAACAGATGTGAATCAAGAGCAACAGAGGTGTTCAAAACCGTACCTCTTCTTGTAGTGGATGGTAAAATAGGAACCTTGCCATCACGAGACTTACCCATGATGGATGGATGGCAGCGAACAGTAATGAATCTAAGTGAACTTGATAAATAAAGCTATGCTCCCCGGCAACGGCACCAGAAAATAGTCTTGATGACCCACAAGTATATGGGGTGTATCACAGTATTTTCGAGGGAAGTGAAACCCAATTTATTGATTCGACACAAGGGGAGCCAAAGAATATTTATAAGCCTTAACAAATGAGTTGTCAATTCAGCTGCACCTAGAAACAATCTTGCTCACATCAGTTTATCAGTAGCAACAGTTTTGTAGTAGAAATAGCAAAGTAACAGCAGAGTAATAGCAATAGTAAAAGTAAAGACAGTAGTAACAATAGCAGTAAACAGTAGGATTCGAGCGCGGTAGGCATATGGATGGATGGATGGGCGTTGCATGGACAAGACAATCCACATGGCAAACAGACATAGGGAAATTGCAGATAAATAAGATAAAACATCCCAGTACTAAACAATCATAGGCATGTGTTCCATATATAGTCATACATGCTCGCAATGAGAACTTGCACAACATCTTCTGTCCTGCCAGCCCGTTTGCAGCGGGGCCTCAAGGGAACTACTAGCAATTAAGGTGCTCCTTTTAATAGAGCACCGGAGCAAAGCATTAACACTCCGTGAACACAAGTGATCCTCACATCAAAGCCATTCCCTCCGGTTATCCCGATTGCTGTCCCTTCGGGGCCATTGGTTCCGGACAATAACGTGTGTATATAACTTGTAGGTAAGACCAGAAACAATACTATCATAATGAATCAATAACATGTTTAGATCTGAAATCATGACACTCGGGCCCTACTGACAAGCATTAAGCAGCAAGTTGCAACAAAGTCAAATAGCACTAATAATAGATACTAGGCACCATGCCCTAACAATCCGATGCCATTACATGAACGATCTCATCCAATCCCTACCATCCCCATAGCCTATAGCGGGGGATTACTCACTCATTGATGGGGAAACATGGATGGTCGATGGAGAAGTGATGGTGACGATGATGGCGATGATCTCCTCCAATTCCCCGTCCCGGCAGGGTGCCAGAGCGGAGTTTCTGGTGCTGTTTCGTGGAATCTGGTGGTGGTGGCGGAGCGGAACTCCTTCTGGAAAAACGTCGAACCCCCCCCCCCCCTGAGTTTTTAGGTCAGAAGTCAACTTATAGGCGAAGAGGGAGACCGAGGGGGTGTCTGGGGCGGCCAGACCACCCCCTGGCACGGCCTGGGCTAGCCCGCGCGGCCAGGTGGTGTGGCCTGGGCCCAGCCCCACTCCGTCTCGCATTCTGGCTCCATGAGTCTTCTGGTGAAATAGGATTTTTGGCATATTTTCTAGGATTTTTTCTAATAGTTGATTTTCTGCATAAAAACTAGACACCAAGGTAATTCTGCTGAAAACATCGTCAGTTCGTGTTAGTTGTATCCAAATCACACAAGTTTAAGGGAAAAACAATAGCAAAAATGTTCGGGAAAGTAGATACGTTTTGGACGTATCACGGCCATGGTTGGGAATCGTGGTGACAGGACCGGACTGGGTGGTGAGCGGACTGGAGTGGGAGTTAAGGAGAAAACGTCTCGTCTCCTGCGCGTCCCCACGCGTGCAAGCGGTTGGCACGCGGCGCTCGCCAGGGCCTGGCCCCGTGGAAACGGCCGAAATCGGCATTTCCAGCGGGCCATGATTTGGCCTGCTTTAAGACCCGTGCAGTGTAGAGATTTCATGCAGCCCAGGTCTCCAAACGGGCTTATTTCTTCCCCGCCATGCGAGAAACGCCTGTCGGGCCAACCAAACACGCCCTTAGCTGCCCTTGCCCGTAAATATATGATGTCCTTTCTCAGCTTTAGTGATCTTTTTCGAAACAACGCTTCGGTACAAATTCAGAACCCGAATGTGGGTATGCTCTACGTTAACCACAACTAAATCCTTGGTAAACCGGCTGCATTGGCACATGGCCAAAGCCAAACCCTTCCGATAGCACGGAACACAAGTGTGCACAATGAACTGTTGCGCCCATTATAAACAATAGATATTTTGCAGAATGCGCAGTCAATTTTACAACCATGAAAAGGATGGGTTTGTTGTTATCTATATCGATGCATCAGATCAGTAAGGGGGCACCATATCCACGTATCAGGCCCTCTTTAGTGGCCCTGCCCTTTCCTGGAGCTCCCCATCGTGGATGGCCCCGCTACACTTAAAGATTAAGATCTTTGTGTGGCAATTGTTGCCATATGGGCTACCCTCAGGCATTGAGGTGGCAAAGTGACACATGACGGGTGATCGCATGTGCCTCTTGTGTGCAGTCCTGGAGACAGGGACCCATATTTTATTTTCTTGCCCAGTTGCATATTTCTCTTGGAGTTTTGTACACGAGGAGCTGGGGCCTGAATGGCAGGCCCTAGATCTCAGTGAGTTCCTAAAGCGAACACACATCGTACCACTAGGAGGAGGCACCTCTTCTAGTTAGAGACACATGCCTGAGTGGCATCATGCTTTGATTTGTGCAGAGGAAGTTGGATTTCGAAACGTTGTGGTGGCATCTGAGTGCTCGTCTCTGATCTCCAAAGTAAATAGCAGTGTAGTTGATAGATCTCATGACTAATTTATGCAGCGCCTCCAAAAAAATTATGCAGGATAATTGCTTTTATTACATTTGCAAATCAAAGTTGCCATAATTGAAGGTAGCTCAAATCTTCCTCTAGAGGCTAGGAAAGGGGGAAATGAAGAGAAAGTTGTGTCACCATGATGAGTGGAAAATACACTCATTTTTATCCTCGTTTAATCTGGGTATTACTCATGGATTTGATGAGATTATCTCTCTACATACCTGTCATTAATTATTAATTATTACATAGATGTTCAAATCCTCCTGGTTATTTATTTCCTTGCAGAAATAGACGTATTAATGAGAAAATCTAAGGCAAATAAAAAAGAATCACGAGCTCGTAATTTTCACAAGTCAAAGATATCACAGAGCCAAGCATCAGATTGTTTTACAAGCACTATTACGGTCGCACCCGACCGTACCGTGCCACCGTATTGTGTAACGCCACCTCAGGATCATCGAACAGAACAACATTCGTGAAGACACCCTCTACGTATCCACATCAGAAGCGCCCAAAAACATATTGCCAACAAAACGCCCTTCGTAGAACCATCACAAGGGAGAGGAGAACCACAGCCGAGCCTCCTCTATCTTCATCACCATCCGCGTCAATAGCCATCCCTCCATCTCCACATCTATTCCCCCGAGCCATTGTCCAATATTTGTAACCTTGATTCCATCGCGATAGGTGATATTATAAAACTATTTTATATTTTATTCAAGAATTCTGAAGAAATATTTATGATTGTTGATCTAACATGAGTGAGTAGTCCTCACGGGCTGAAGACTGAGGCATAGCCTTGTAGAAATATGTGCATCTTTTTATATGGAATCCTTTCTATATTTGAAGTTATCTAGATATATATATTAATCACTAGTATATCGCCTCGATCCTAGGACTTGTCAGGTATCGACGACCGTGAAGATGAATCAAGGTAAAGAGGAGAGATGAGAAGGGATCTGATGACTATGAAGTGAAACCCAGTGAGAGTATGGGAAGTACAGTAGCTGGAGGAGATCTTCTAGGGAGTACGGTTTAGTCACGGAGGTTAATGTTGGATTCACGCACTAGTGGTAGGAGTAGTGGATGGACAATATATCCATAGTGTTGCGACACTAGGCTATGGTTTTCTAAGGATGCACCTCCCACACGTATCAGTAGTATTTATTGTGTTCTTATACATTTCACGTTTATTATTATATTTTGTGTCCCATTTATGTGTGCACGGCTGCAGGTGAAATCTTAGCCCTGTCCTATTTTCATCCTTTGATAAAATCTACAAAAGAAATTCAACATTCTGGTCTAGTAAACAAAAGTCGAACAAGTTCTCAAAGTCTTGTTCGAAGTAATCTTACACCAAACAATTTTCGATGAACCTAGATTTTCTAGATAAAAAAAATCTATAATGCATCTGTAATTCGAATCGAAAATATAAGACCACATACCAACATAAGATAGGTCACTCACTATGGGAAGTCTATGCAGAAAACACACTTTTATTCTGCAAAGTTCTGATGACAGACATATAATTATAAAACAAGGTCTACATTTTTTTGTGCTAGCACAAGTTGTAATTGAAATTGATTTTTTAACTTATGTATGATTAAAAATCTTCATTTTGTTGGAATTTAATATTTTATTTTGGTACTTGATTAAGATTATTTTAACCAAAAAAGAATAATATTTTTTAATAAATATGAGAAGCATGAATATTCATAGTTCCCCAAGTACAAATGATTGGAATAAGTCTCTCTAGTTTTCTTACTATATTATTTTCGTATGGTCCAATAGCTTTGGTGCATCATTTTTTTCTAAGTTTCCATGTATATTGAGTCATTCCTTCAGAATTTCTTGTGGTAATGTAATGTCGAAGGAAAAACTCATGAGAATTTTTTTAGATTGATTGTATGTGCAAAAGTTTTCCGTAAAAATTAAATTCTGCCTTAAAATAAAATAAAATCTTGAATATTAATTAATTTATTATATTTATCACAGTGAAATCTAGAGTTCAAATCATATGGGAGATCTTTAGCAAATGCGCTTGTTTTAGAAACTAGAAATATAAAGGTAAGATCTTTACCAACATGAATTGCCACACACTTCAATTATTATATTTTTACATTGTCCTTGTTTTACTAGATATATACAAGTTCATTATTTGTATAAAGTTATACAACACATTTTTTTTACCTTACTGTACGTCTGGTATGCAAAACAAGAAAATATAAAATGCACGTACAACGAGAAATCGGCGCGGCTAGCAATTATATTCAAGAGAAACAATACGCATGTAGAACCAAAGATCCGTGCCGTCCGGCTGTGTCTAATTAATAAAGTAATATAACACGCATGTATTTATAGTTCACTGATAAAAGTTGCATGTACAACAAAATGCGGTCCACCGAGCAAAAATATACTCCCTCCGTTCAGAAATATAAGACGTTTTAGCTCTATGAATCGAATGTATTTAGACTTTTTTAGTATATAGGTTCGTAGGTTCGGAGTGAACCTATGCAGTAGAAGACGTTTAAATACATTCATTGCACAAAGCTAAAATGTCTTATATTTCTAAACAGAGGGAGTACAATACATAGTATGCAACACGACAACAGATATAAGACATGGATACTTTGGATCTACCTCCATGGTCCATGCTTACGTTTGGTTTTTCTCTTGCTTGGAGACGTCTATGATGGCATGCGGCTGCCACTGGATAGTGACAGGGAGTGTTCTCTGTCCTTTTCCATGGCCTAAAAGTCAGAAGAGATTTTTATGTTAGTTTTGTACAGGAATCAGTTCAACTCAATGTAAAACGTCCTCGTGGTGAATTAACATAGGGAGATCTGCATTTTCTGTCAGAAAAAAGTTGGTGTTATTAACATGACGCATCCATGTGATTTTTTTTATGCTGGTTCAACTCAATGTAAAATGGAAATTACTAGCTCTATTCCATAATGTAAGCTTTTTTAGCAAACTAAAAGAGCTTGCTACAAATGCTTATATTGTGGAACGGAGAGAGTAGCAATCCATGCGTTGCAAACGTGCTCTGGTAGTACATACGATTCGGATGCATGCAACAACGTCAGATACACAGTGTACAGTGCACTACACACTGAAAAACCGCGCTGTCGAGCACTAATCATATATCCTCGAAATAAGAAATGAGGAAAGGAAGGCTTAAACCACAAATGGACGCGAGCTCTAGCTCGAGTGACATCATATTATTTCCATTGGCTACGATCCATCCGTGGCATGATTCACATTTGGTCAATGCTGGGTTTGATAAAGAGTCTTTCCTCAGATGAACTGTCCCGGTCTTCCTCAGATGAATGGCAGTTAGCAGGTAATAACTCGTCACCGTCCATCCATAGTTTCTTCTCCCCTTTTCCTCCAAAAACTATGAGACGCTACCCGCGCGCTGTAATAACTCGTCGCTTTTTCTGTCCGGGATCTGGCCTTCTGTCTGAACCCCTCCTTGCTTTTTCTGTCCGGGACTCTGAAACTGTTCACCTGGAGATGTTAATCAAGTTTTGCAGTCTTTCGGAAACTGCTCCATAGTTACATACATGTAGCTGATTTAGCCAAACAGACATTGTCTCGTTGGCCGGACTATCCAGTTTTTGCTGAAACGCTTTTGGCCATGTAGAAACTGTGCGATTTTTACCCGGGAATCATCTCTGTTGCACATCAATAGCAACGTTCAGAGTTTGTGGAAACGTTTAGCTGCTCTTGCGCGCTCTGACGTCTTGTATCGGCTTCAGTGATCTTTTTTTTTTCCAAACAACCGTTCAGTGCAAATTCAGATCCCGAATGCGGGTATGCTCTGCAGTACCCACAATTAATTAGATCCGTGGTAAACTAGCTGCAATGGCACATCTGCAGACGCTGGGCAAGCTTGCGCGATGGTGCACAATGAACTGTTTTTTTTTTCAAACGAGGCATCATAAGTAGTATTTTCCTTTAGTGAAAAGCGCATGAGCATTCGTGTTGTAATTCATTATCACCTGGCTCTGGTGCTAGCTGCTTTTCAGTCGCGTATGTGGATCACATCGAAAATACAGACCTGGGGAAAGCCATAGCAATGGATTTGTGCAGAAGAACTGAAGCTGGTTTCCGAAACGTTGCAGTGGCATTTGACTGCTCTTCTCTGATCTCCGAAGTAGAGAGAGTAGTGTAGCTGATAGATCTCAGACAGGTGACATTGTTTTTCATATAAAGAGCAGGGCTTCAAGAGAATTATCAGGTACCAAGGTTTACTCCACCATTCAATCCAGTAGCAAACCTGGAAAACAACTGAGCATGGTTCAGCAGGCCATCATGCTGTCAAAACAGGCAAGGTTCCTTGCTTTCCCAATACGACAGAAAATAGTTGAAACGATTACTCCACTCAAATTTCTATGTTTCTTCCCATGTTTTTTCAACAAGTCCGAGATGCACTGTTTACCTGAAACAAAATGGCAATTAACACCAGATGCACAACTAACAATGTTCCAAATGTATCTGGCTAAGGGACACAAGAAGAACAGGCGTGAGATAGATTCACTTTTCCTACAGAACAAACAGTTTTTACTATTTTTTCCTCCCTTGTGAATCAGCACATCTCTAGTCAAAATGCTTTTTTTAGCTTTTTACCAGCTGAAAGTTTTTATTCTCAGAGCGATCTTTATTTTCCATAGGAATTTATAAGGCACATTTCTGGTGTATTGCATAGAACTGTAAAAGGATTTAACTGAAAAAAAATCCTTGATTGAGTTAATTTCCACACTAACCTGATACATCAGTTAACGCTGTTACAGTATAAGTGGATTGTACTAGCTCTTTTCAGTTCGGACTTTTGGTTACGTTGACTAGTGCATGAAGGTCTCGTACAGTGTTCCACCTACAACTAGTTTTGAGTTTTTTCCCAATCATCGTCGATCATTTTCTCCGGCCGCTGGTCTTCTTCTTGGCCAACTCGTGTCCTGATCGTCTCCCAGATCGGTCGCCCTCGTTGTCCCATCCTGGTCGCTACCCTCTTGTCCCCATCGTCTTCAGATCAGTTGATCTGGTCGTCCCGTCTCCGGCCGCCGTCACGGGGATCCATCCCTACCACCTCGCTTCTAGTCTCCATCGTGACCGGATCGCCGTCGCCAGAAATCGCACTGCCTCCGCTAGAATTGGTCAGCTGCCGGCGGGAATAGGTCCGCCGCCGGTTGAATTGGCCGACCGCCGCCGGAATCGGTCCGGCTGCCAGCTCGTTGCTCTTCGTCTCGTGGACCAGATCCAGACCCGTGCGGGTGGCCGAGTAAACAAAAAAAATGTCTGTATCACCGGCTTCTTCGTGCGGTTATTTGTCATCGATTTCGTCTAGGTCGGCTCGTTGCTCTTCGTCGACTTTCGCGGCTTCTTCACGTGGTTATGGCCGCCCTTCACCGACTCCGTCTCTGTTGGCTCGCCGCTCTATATTGACTCTCACGGCTTCTTCAGGCGGTTGTGGCCGCCGTTCGCCGAATCCGCCTACGTCGGCTCACTGCTCTACATCGAATCTCGCGGCTTCTTCAGGCGGCTGTGGCCGCCCTTCGTCGACTCCACCTACGTCGACTCGCCGTTCTACATTGACTCTCGCGGCTTCTTCAGGCGGTTGTGGCCGCCCTTCGCCGACTTCGTCTACGTCGGCTCGCCGCTCTACATCGACTCTCGCGGCTTCTTCTGGCGGTTGTGGCCTCCCTTCATCGACTCCGACTTTATTGGCGTATTGCTCTACATCGCCACCTTTGGCGGCCTATGTGCGTGTTGATGACCGCTCTTCGTCGGCATGTGATTCTGCCTTGACTTCTTCATCTGTGTCCCTATCTACGCATGAGATAGCACAGCTTTGATGCATGCTTGATGCTCGGGATTTTTCACCGACAGGTTCTGCTGGTTCTGCGACTGACTTTTCTGGCATCGAGAGACCACCTACTTCTTCTCCAGGTTCATCTCCATGTTTTCTTGATACTAGAGCATCTTTTCATATGACTCATGATTCTTCCTTATTGACTTCTATTCGACCTATTGACCCTTCTATTCGTGTTCTTACTGCTGATGGTACTCCCCTTCCAATCGTTAGTCGAGGCACTCTTAGTACTTCCTCGTTTCATGTTCCTTCTATTGCGCATGTTCCTCAACATAACATGCAACTCTTTTCTAGTAGTCACATTGTTGACTCTCGTTGTAGTGTCACTTTTGATTTTGATTCATGTTCTGTTCAGGATCATCGCAGTTGCGCTTTGCTTGCCGCTGGCCCCAGACGCCATGATGACCTCTGGGAACTTCACTGGCTTCGTCTTCCTTCCGCTGCGACTGCCGCCGGTCTCTCGGCCCCTGTTGCCGCCTCTACTAGCTCTTTTCAGTAGTGGCATCATCGTCTTGGAAATTTATGTGGTTCTCGCCTCTCGTCTTTAGTTCATTCTGGTGTTCTAGGGTCTGTCTCCGGAAAAGCCTCTTTTGATTGTCTGGGTTGTCGGCTTGGTAAGAAGATTCAGCTACCTTATCGTCATAGTGAGTCTGTGTCTGAGCATCCTTTTGATCTCGTTCACTCTGATGTTTGGGGTGCAGCTCCCTTCACGTCGAAAGGTGGTCATCGTTACTATGTTATCTTTCTAGATGATTTTTCTTGCCACACTTGGATATATTTCATGTCTTCTCGCAGTGAGGTCTTGTCTATCTACAAGAAATTTGCTGCCATGGTTCATACCTAGTTCTCTACTCCTATTCGTGTGTTTTGTGCCGATTTTGCTGGCAAGTGTATCTCTCCTTCGCTGAGAGCGTTTCTTGCTAAGGAGGGTACTCTTGCTCAGTTCTCTTGTCCTGGTGCTCATGCTTAGAATGGTGTGGCTGAGCGCAAGCATCGTCACCTTCTTGAGACGGCCCGTGCGTTGACGATTGCCGCTTCTCTTCCGCCTCATTTTTGGGCCGAGGGTATTTCCACTGCCACCTATCTCGTCAATATTCAACCATCTGCTGCTCTGTAGGGTGGTATTCCTCTCAAGCGTCTCTTTGGTCATTCTCCTGATTACTCGGTGCTTCGTTTGTTTGGTTGCGTTTGCTATGTTCTTCTTATCCCTCGTGAACACACCAAACTGACCGCTCAGTCTGTTGAGTGTGTCTTTCTTGGATACAGTGATGAGCATAAGGACTATCGGTGTTGGGACCCTGTTGGCCGTCAGATGCGCATTTCTCGCGATGTCACTTTTGATGAGTCACGTCCCTTCTACCCACGCCCCTCCTCCTCAGCCTTCTCAGTGGAGGACATATCCTTTCGCTTGTTTCCTGACACACCACCCTCTGTTCCTATTGATCCTTCTACCCGCCCCATTCTTGCCGATGCCTCGCCTTCCCCACCGCCACCCTCCTCACCACCTAGTTATTCTCATTCCTCTTCCAACCCTCCACCCACCTCACCGCTCTCTCCTTTTCCCTTCCATTATTCTCGTCGCTCTCATGTTTCGGGTGCTTCCTCTGACATTTCTTCTTCTTCTGATACGTCTTCTTCCTGTGATGAGCTGCCTCCTCCTCTTCCTGCTTGTCATTGTCGTCCACCTAATCGCTATTCTCCTAGTCACTATGGTGTTTCTGTTTCCCTTGAGCCAACTTCTTATCGGGATGTTGAGCGTCATCCCGAATGGCAACCTGCCATGGCCGAGGAGATTGTTGTGCTTGAGCGCACTGACACCTGGGATCTTGTCTCTCCCCCTCCTGGTGTTCATCCCATCACGTGCAAGTGGGTCTACAAGATTAAGACTCACTCCGATGGATCTCTTGAGCGCTACAAAGCGTGCCTTGTGGCCCGTGGCTTCCAGCAGGAGCAGGGCCGCGATTATGATGAGACTTTTCCTCCTGTGGCCCATATGACCACAATACACACTCTTCTTGTCGTGGCCTCTGTTCGCCACTGGTATGTGTCTTAGCTTGATGTTCAGAATGGATTCCTCAATGGTGAGTTGCGTGAGTAGGTTTATATGCAGCCTCCTCTAGGGTACTTTCTCCCTGATGGCATGGTTTGTCGTCTTTGGCACTCTGTTTATGGCCTAAAACAGGCCCCTCGCGCCTGGTTTGAGTGCTTCGCCTCTGTGGTGACTGCTGTTGGCTTCTCCCCCAGTGCTCATGATCCTACCCTGTTTGTTCACACTTCTCCTCGTGGGCGGACTCTTCTCCTCCTCTATGTTGATGACATTATCATCACCAACGATGACTCTGAGTATATTGCCTTTGTTAAGGCTCGTCTTCGTGAGTAGTTTCTTATGACTAATCTTGGTCATTTCTGCTACTTTCTTGGGATTGATGTTTCCTCCACTACCGATGGATTTTATATCTCTCGGGAAAAGTATATTCAGGATCTCCTTACTCGTGTTGCCCTTGGTGATGAGCGCACTATTGAGACTCCTATGGAGCTCAATGTCCAGCTTCACGCTTCTGATGGTGATCCTCTCCCTGATCCGACGCGCTATCGTCATCTTGTTGGGAGCCTTGTCTATCTCATTGTCACTCGCCCTGATATATCCTATCTTGTTCATATTCTGAGTCAGTTTGTTTCTGCTCCCACTTATGTTCACTATAGTCACCTTCTTCATGTTCTACGCTATCTTCGTGGCATGATCTCTCACCGTCTTTTCTTTCCCCATTTCAGCTCGTTATAGTTCCAAGCCTATTCCGATGCTACGTGGGATAGCGATCCTTCTGACCACTGTTCCCTTTCGGCTTATTGTGTTTTTCTTGGTGGTTCTCTCATTGCCTGGAAGATGAAGAAATAGACTGCAATTTTCCTGTTCGAGTGCAGAGGCCGAGTTGCGAGCTATGGCTCTTCTAACGGTAGAGGTGACTTGGTTACGATGGCTATTGGAGGATTTCGGTGTTTCCATTACGACACCTACTACCATCTTGTCTGACAGTACAAGTGCTATCAGTATTGCGCGTGACCCTGTGAAGCATGAGCTTATCATATTGGTGTTGATGCTTTTTTTTGTGCGCGCTAGTGTGCATGATCAGATTATTGCTCTTCAGTATGTGCCTTCAGAGTTACAGTTGGTGGATTTTTTCACAAAGACCCAGACTAGAGCACAACATAGTTTCTTTCTCGCCAAACTCAGTGTTGTGGATCTACCATGAGTTTGAGGGGGGGGGAGTGTGTTAACGAGATATTTGTATATTGTAGTTTCCCTAATAGTTATGGGGTTTCCTGGATATTTCACACCTACACATGTACTATATATTGTGTCCTTTGGCCCCCCTGGAATACAAGTTGCATATTCCTGACATGGTATCAGAGCCAAGGTCTCGTGTTCAAGTCCCGGTTTTCACATTTTATCTTAAAATTGTTGTTCCCCCTGATGGGTTCGTAGCATGGAAAACAAAAATTTTCTACCGCAAGAACGAACAAAACCCAGATCTAATCTAGATAAAAGCCAAGATCTAATCTATTAGACATGTGCAACGAGATAGAAAGGAACTAACCCTCGTAGATCCGAAAGCGTTAACGAGATTAGATCTCGTGGTTGATGTAGTCGATCACTTGCCGATCTCAAGATCGTGTGGACGATCCTTCCGGCGTCGCGTTCCAGCAGCGCTTCCGCAGTCGGTCAAGTGGACGATCCTTCCGGCGCCGCGATTCGGCAGCGCTTCCGCAGTCGGTCACACGTGCGGTGTCAAAGCAGACCTTCCTCTCCCCGTTCCAGCGAGCAGCGGAGGTAGTAGATCTTCTCCACGGAATCCCAGCAGCACGGCGGCGTGGTGGTGGTGGTGGAGTAGAGAATTCTGCAGGGCTTCGCCTATACCTGTGCAGAAGAAAGGTGGAGGAGAGAGGCGGCAGAGATTGGGTGTTATGGGAGCAGGGGTGGAGGGGGCGCCCCTGCCCCTCTATTTAAGGGGGGTGAGGCGCCATGGGAGGGGGAGTCCTTGTAGGACTCCCCTTCCCTCTAGGCCGGCGGATCGGGGAGTGGGGGGAGGAGTCCTTCTCCCCCACGACTCCTAGTCTTGACCCACCAGGACTCCTTGATCCCTTCCTTGGTTTTCAAGCAAACTCCAAGAAACCTTCCAGAACCTTCCGGAACATTCCGAAACCTTCTAGAACCCTCATACAAATACTCCGGAACATTTCCTAACTCAGAAAATGATCCCCAATATATGAATCTTATTCTCCAGACCATTCCGGATCTCCTCGTGATGTCCCGAATCCAATCCGAGACTCCGAACAATATTCGGTCTCCAACGCACATTCCATATCTACTTAAAACAACTTCGAACCTTAAGTGTGTCACCCTACGGTTCGTGAATATGAGGACATGACAGAGACACATCTCCTATCAATAACCATCAGCAGGACCTGGAGATCCATAATGGCTCCCACATACTCAATGATGACTTCGTGATCGATTGAACCATTTACATACGAAACCAATTCCCTTTGTCACGCGATACTATACTCATCCGATGTTTGATCGTTGGTATCTCCATACCTAGTTCTACCTCGTTACTGATAAGCACTCTTTACTCGTTCCGTGATATGTCATCCCTTGTGACCTAGTCACATGCTTGCAAGCTAACTAGATGACATTCCACCGAGAGGGCCCAGAGCATATCTATCCGTCATATGGATGGACAAATCCCAATCTTGGTTCATGCGCTTCAACACATACTTTCAGAATTCCCAATGACACCTTTATGACCACCCAGTTACGAAGCGGTGTTTGATGTCATCAAAGTATCCATCCGGTGATGGTGATTAACATAACCTCATGGTCGAAGGATTAGGTTACTATGCATTTGAAAGCTTATAGCAATACGAACTTAATGCCTTGATCTTTATGCTACGCTTACTATGGGTGTGTGTCCATTACATCATTCTCCTAATGATATAACCTTGTTATTAATCACATCCAATGTCCATGATCAGGAAACCATGATCATCAATTAATCAACAAGCTAGTTCAACAAGAGGCTTACTAGGGACTCTTTTATGTTTACAAAACACACATGTATCAGTGTTTCCTAATAATACAATTATAGCATGGGATGTAAACATTTATCATAAACATAAAGATATAATAATAACCACTTTATTATTGCCTCTTGGGCATATCTCCAACACCCCCCTCCGGTGTCTACCTATAGGCACGTTATAGGCCTCTTGATTCTTTGTTTGACTTTGCATGTGTTGTCTCGTCTTCCCGTCACAGGTGAGAGGGGGTGTTACAGTATTAGTAGATTATACTAGCCCTTTCCATCAGTTTGGACTTTTTGTTGTGTTGGCTAGTGCATGAAGGTTAACAAACACCATCCCTCCTACCATGTGCTCCAGCTGGTCCCATTGCACCCTAAGAGACCCTGCAAGCCTTCTCGTAAACTTCAGAGAGTTCAAACATTTGTCAAACACCCCTGCACCGAGATTGTATTATCCGTGGATATATCAAATAGTCCAGGGATATTTTTGAGCAAATATCCCACCAGACATCCAATGAACTTCCCAGAAACTAGGATTCTCCCATTACCATGTGGACTTCTGACGCAAGATAAAAAGAAATATTTAATCTCCATCAGCCCATGCCAAAAATGGGAATCCCTAGGTTTGACCAAAACCTGATAAAGACTGTGTTTCCTAAGGTACTCCCTCGGTTCCATAAAACTTGACTCATATTTGTCTAGATACATACGAATCTAGACAAATATGAGTAAAGTTTTATGAAACAGAGGGAGTAGTGATCGTCATAATTTCTAGACAGATCGAGATATAAGAGAAATACAATATTAACCGTAGGATGTGAACATAATGAACGGATGGGACGGTGAAGTGTGGAAACTTGGTGCGGATCGATGACCTGGCATCCATAGCGCGCACACTCGGCAAATATTTGCATCATCCCGCGCACACGCGGCGAATATTTTTTGCGCACACCAAATCCCCGCTACGATGACTAACCCTAACCCTTATCTCTTCCCCGCCGCCACACCACACCCATCTCCGGCCGCCCCTTCTCCTCCCTTGGCAGCTGCGCTTCCCCCTCCCTTTAGAGTGGCGCGCGGATCCCCTCCATCCTCACCTGATCTCCTCCACCCTCCCAACGAACTACCATCGGCCGGGCTAGGGTGGCTGGGTGGCCAAGGAGGGCGACGAGAGGCCGCCCCTGTCCTCAAGGTCGGCGACCTCCGCCTCTCCCTATTCCTCAAGGTCCTCAACCCTGACGTGATTCCTCCTCCAGTGCCTGCAAGGCGTGGAGCTAACTCATCCTCGGTGCCTGCAGGTTCCCCAACGGGCAGGCGCGGTGACCCTCGACGGCCTCCTCCTCACCCGCTTCCTGATGTTCCTCACCGCCATGTCGGATGTTGGCCACACAAATGGGTTCAAGGATGAAGAGGTCCTACTCGTGGACACCAAGGCCGAGCCCATCGACCCCAGGTCCGTGGACCATAGCAACTTCCGCTTCCGCCGGCTTCACGTCCACCTCCTCCATGAGCGAAGCACCGCCTCAAGTCGTGGAGCACGCCGACAAGTTCATATTCGACGTAGGAGGGTGTATGCGTCTGTTCTTCTTCCCAACATGTACAACAAATCTCTCGCTCTTTATTTCTTGTTTCCTCTTTCGAGTACAACTACATGGATGCTTTGGTACTGGTACTTTTATTAGATCTGGCAGAAACATGTCTTCAGCTTAGTAGGAGAGCAATGGTATTGTTGATTCATCACTTCATGCATTTTCCTTCTTCATATACATCCTAAATTATCTTCACTACTTTCTAATAGAATGCAAGGGATTAGTGTATGCTTGTTAATATGCATACCAGAATCAGATGTGTATTCTTAGATTAGTGTGTGCTTATTCTCATATTGGATTTATATAGTTTTCTGCAGTTAAACGCCCTGTTGAACTTGTCTTAGGGTTTTTAATTTGTATTGTAAATATATATCTCTTTATTTTCTTTATTTCTGTGTAACTGTGACACAATCTTGCTTAATAGATGATAATTACTAGATCTGATGATTGCCACGGTATCATATTGTGTCGAATTGTGTCTGTAAACAATTTTATGTTTTATTGACAATGTACATATGTTCTATGCATAATACAGTTAGCTAATAACATATCCTAGTCGCTAAACATAACATATTGTCATCTGAAACATGTTATAAATCCTATGCAAAAGCTAAGTAATTTCAGGTGTGTTGGCTTTGATCAGTAAGAAAACATTCCCTAGTTAGTATCTATACAAGTGTGAATGCACTCTGCTCTTTGTGAGTTTGCTCTAATTAATATGCTGAATGCAAGTGTGTTTGATTGGATTTTGTGTAATTTAGGGTTGTGACTAGTGTTGTTGATACCGATGCATCCTCATTTAATATGATTTGATCATGCATGATTATTCTGCTTCAATATAGGGTTCACAACATTACTTTTATTCATTTGTTCTCTGTAGCTTTGATATTCATACATATGTTCAGTTTTAATATTAGTAGTACATCATCCTGACATTAATTATCCAAGTAATGGAGTAAAAATTGATATAGTTTCGTTCCTGTTCTTTTTGCGTACAAGCATAAATCATAGAACTTCTTTTTCTTGACTTAATTGAATATCTTTATTGTGTATATGGGAGTTGGCGATGCAGCGCAAGTAACTTTGGGAGGAGCTCACAGTAGTTGGCAGTGCGGAACGACCCTGTCTACCTGAGACTGTCCCTTGGCCCATGGGTCTGACACAAGGTTAGAATCCACCATGATGTTCTCTACTTATATCTAGGTTTCCTTTAGATTCAATACTATTTGTGTGTATGTTTAATATTGCTTTTTCCACAGAGGAGTCGGAGGCTGCATTTTAACATTCCCGTCCATGGCCTTCCCATCCGTGGTGCTGCAGTCGTCACGATGCGGGATCCTCGCCATCCCTGTCGTCCCCGCCTTCCATGTTGTCAGGCCAGCCCGGTGAGTCGCCCCTCTTCTCCATACCCCCACTCCTCTCCTCGATCTGATCCTCCTATGGGTTTTCTTTTGCATATGTTGTATGTAGATATCATCGGAGGCGGCCAAGGTGTTGACGGTGTCACTGCTCAAGAAGACGAAGCAGATGCAAGGCTAGGCCATCGAGAAGCTGGTCATCTCCTACCTCTGCAAGGTCATCTTGGCAAGGTCATCTTCGCCCGCGCCAAGCAGTCCCAGAAACTGGCCAGCTCCTACTTCTACAAGGTGACCAATGGATACGCCTCACTAGGAGCATCCCAGTAAGATTCCATGTTCCCTCCTTTTGTGGTTGCTTTATTGAGCGGAAACCATGTTGAATTAGCTAAGGTATTATTGCTAGGATATGCATCTGAATAATGTTATGCAACTTAGCAAGATTTTGTGGTTTCTTGCGTACACAAACTAAGATGTGTTATTTTGTGAGCATTGATATACAAATTATGATTTTGGTGACATTTTCATTAGCTATGTATATTCTGGAACTGCCAATTCATGCACTGCATTTATTGTTGTTCATATCGAGATTTCTTGTATAGTTCTTAGCAACCATTAAATTTCAATTATCATCCTTCCAACCATTTTAGCCTCTTCAGTAAACCTGCTAGACATACTGATTTATTACTTAGAAAGTTTTAAATCTATTAATATTATGCATGCTTACTAGTTGATTTGTTACTAATCTTACTAGTTCTACCTTTAACAACTCGTTTTTGATGTCCCACTCCCTTGGGTCCTTGTTAATTCACCTATGTGAGCTGCTTGCTAGACGTTATAGGTTCATAATCAATTGATTCATAATTTGTGTTGATACCTATAGTGTCCTATTCTATATGTAACTGCTACTACATATGTTTATGTTCGTTCTAGCTGATCTATGTTATTTTTAGAAGATATTGTTTTCTTTCCAACTGATAGCCATTACTATATTTTCCTTTCTTTTATAGGAGCTCCAGGATGAAGGTGGAAGATGCGAAAGCTTCATAGTCAGCAAAGAATCGATGGTCATATATTTTGTGGCTAGTTGTATCTTCCTGGGAGTTGATAGTCATTTTTTGCGGCTAGTTGTATGCCCGTCGGTGATTTGGACTATAGAATGGTTAGTCCTGGGTTTTGTTAATTATGTCTGATTGTATACTTCTATCTATGTTGTACTTTTGAAACTATTTTATATTTCTGGGTTATGTCTGATTGTAATATACTGATTGTAATATACTGAATGTGATTTGGGCTATGCTTACTGAAATATTGAATATTTAATGCCTGTACTTTAGAAATAAACCAAATGTTAGTTGGGCTCTAAAAAGGCACGATCCGAAAAAGGTTGGACTGGAGCAGCAAGAAATATTCCACAAAATTGTTGAAATAAGAATGAATTGGAAGCTAAAAAGGCCCTGTCCATGAAAATAAAAAGGCCAATATTTTGGGCTTGGCCCAAGAAGCAAACGCGAAGTTTCAAGAAGAAATTAATAGCTGAATTTTGGGCTTGGCCCATGTAAACTACTGGAATGGACCGGATTGAATTTATGTCACGTAGGACCAACCACGTAGGGTCTGATCTGGCCAAGCCAATTTTCTCATGACGACATCGGATCGTCATAATGGTTATGTATCGTCATAGATGGCTATGACGATTTTACTAAAAACGTTGTTATAATTCATTAGCGACGCTTAGCATTCGACGATCTTAAAATCGTCATAGAATCGTTATAAACGGATTATTGTGACGATTCTGTGACGAAAATAGAGGGTCATATATAGCCATATTCCTTATAGTGGTTAGAGACAGTAATTAAACTTTTTTATGCTCACTCTCCCTGCTATCTCATAAAGTGTTCAGATTTCGATCGCGTCCCATCAGTTTTTTACAGTGTTCATTTTGAAGACCATAAATGACACGGAAGGGTTTAAGGTCGTCGATGAAGGTTGGAAGACATGCTGGTGGTGCTCGGCTTCTCAGCTGTTCTTTCTGGGACCTAGGGTATGGATGGAGCCATTGATCGTCTACCTGCACATCCATGTTCACGTGACTAACATATATTTATACAAATTGTGGTGACTCAACGATCTATGTTGGCTGGTTCAGAGTTAACTAGAATAGTTTACCTTCAATTTGACACTGTTTATCTAGCTTAGCCGAGCAACACCACACCGCGCTTATTTCTTCTTTCATTTTCTTCATGCTTCTTATTATACACTCCTTTGATCAATAGCTCCATCCATACGTTCAAGTCCTAGATAGAGAATGCGAGCGCCCTACCACACCACTCTACATACCTTTCTCCTTGGATCCATGACCACCATATCTTGGAATGGACATGTAAAAAGAGTGGTGGCACGTGACTGGACCCAAAACACTTGAGGGGATAGCAAAGAGAGTGATAATACAAAGTTTTAATTAGTGTCTCTAACACTAAATTAGAGTGGTGTTAGTCGGATAGCCTAGACAAAAAATTCTATATGCGAAGCTAACACTGGTGGAAAAATGGCCTCTAGTCCCGGTTCATAAGGGCCATTGGTCCCGGTTCCCGAACCGGGACCAATCACTTGGAACTAATACCGGTCCCGGTTCGCGCACGAACCGAGACCAATGGGTCTCCACATGGGCGGGCGCGCGACGAGGGGAGGGGGGAGTGGATCATTTGTCCCGGTTCGTGGAACAAACCGGGACCAATGGGTCTCCACATGGCAGCGCGAGAGACGGGCGGGGGTGGATCATTGGTCCCGGTTCTTGGCACGAACCGGGATCGTTGGTATCTGTGCCGCGGCAGGATTTTCGGGCTATTTTTGTGCCGCGGCAGGGTTTTGTGCCCTGGCAGGATTTTCGGGCTATTTTTCTGCCGTGGCAGGATTTTTTTTATCAATTTAATGGTACTACATATATACAGCAATAATGAAGCCACGATATACATATTACGCATCATGCATGATCACAAATATATTATACACCGTCTCATCCGTCTTCTTGGTCGAAACATATTATAATTACAAACGATACTCTCACACGAATTTGATCTAATTTACATCTTTTTTTTACACTTCACCCTTCCAAATAAAGCGGGTAATAGTATTCTCCTTTCGGATCTATGACTTGTTCTAACAAGAATCCGGCAATTTCCTCTTGAATTGCTTGCAAGCGTTCTTGTGATAGAAGACCGTCCCGCATCCGTTCGATCTAATATAAAGAAGGGGATCAATATATATGAATGAAACTAATCACAATTGGTGGTAATAAAATAAAGTTATGATTATTGTTTATCGTACTTCAATTTTTTTGATGTTCCGGTCTGCGCCCTTCTCTTTGGTCGTCTGGCGAATGAACTCGCAGACATAGTATCCACATAAGTTATTCCCGGCTTCCTGCCTCAAGCACTTTACGAGAACGGAGTTCAATCAAAATAATATTCAAGCATGATAATGATGGTATTGAAACTAGAATCAAAGAGATGCGTGGATCTAGCAAGTAGTACTTACAGTCAATGGTTGAAATGTAAGCTCTGCCTTCCAAACACCCTAGTTTTGGCGGTGAACTGTTTCCAAGCCTTCTGGAGGCATTCCTGCATGTCCGCCCACTTTTCTAATGGTGTGTGTTTCGAGTCCAGGACTTTTACTACTCCAGTGTCAACATCAATGATTAGTAGAATATAGTGGAAGTTGGACACACTAACAAAATATAACAAGAGTCAATTATACGCTTAACATCGAGTAAGCGAAAATAGAATGTGTACAAGACAGTAACACTCACCCAACGTTGAATAATATTTCCCTTCGTTGCTGAAATGCTTCAACGCTTGTACCAAGTTATCCTCTGTCTCTTTGGATTTTGTTTTTAGAGTAACTTTATGAACAAAATTGCAGTCAACAAACCCAAGGTCATAGATTTGTCCTTTGTTGCATTCGAGAATCTTCATTCTGCATATATAATTAGTATAGTGATGAGTAAGATTATACAAGCAACGAATGAGCTGAGCTAGAAAGACTTAATTACAGAAATTAATAATACTTACAAACAATAGGCACTGACGATAGTTTTTTCGAGGGCGTCTTGTTGGTAAAACTGAAATAATTCTGGAAATTTGATCAGTAGGAAGCCAGCTCCATGACCGTAATGGTGGTGTTTATATGCAGCATAGATGCAGTTTTTGGATTCAGCATAGGCTTGGACGTACCAGTTATGCAATCTTCGCATTTTTGTTGGTAGATCTTTGACTAACTCGGGTTTGACGAGAGGATCCCCGTACTGGTACACGTATGCTGTTTCTTGGTACCCCTCGAACTCATCCATACGGCTCATGTACTCAGTAATAGACAGTCCATATAATTGGGCCTTTTCTCCGTACAGTCGAACAAACTCCGGATCAATGTTCAGATCATGCCGCTCCTGGGCTCTCCACTCATTGGTATCGTATACTTTGAGCGGTTCGATCGATTGATTTTTCTGTTGTCCGAGCTGGGAAACTTCTTTCCCGACTCTCCGCTCTTTTGCCTCAGCCGACTTGGTAATAGAGAGATTATAGTCTGATGTGAGCGCTATGTGTTGGTGAAGCTGAATCTTAAGCGCGACTACTTTGGCTTTATCTTCTGCGGTGACCGGGAAGAATGCCTCTATCGGCTTTTTCTTGTTAGCCATGTCAATCTTACACTTTTCATAATGGGCACCTGCGGCCGCAGTAGTTTCCTCATCTGTCTTCTCGCAAGGTAGCTTCTTCATATTCTGATGAGGTACTTTTGGGAGGGGCGATAGCTTACGTTTCTGTGATCGGAACGTGCTATTGCTGCTGCTGGTGGTGCTGCCCCTCTTAGTATACTTCCGCTTTTGTCTCTGAGGCTCAGGGGACGGAGACGGCTGACGCGGCGACGGAGACGGCTGAGGCGGCGATGGAGACGGTTGCGCTGAGTGGTGAGGCGGTGAAGGCGACGGTTGCGCTAGAGAATGGTGAGGTGGCGGCGAAGGTGGATTGCTGCTCTGAGGAGTGGGTGGCCTTGGCGGCACATAATTTGGAAGCATGATGTGCTCCTTTGGCCATAGAATAGTCCCCCTTTGGCTTCTCCTAATTGAGTCAGCTCCATATCTTCCCTTGCATGGTGGTCTAGCTTCAGCTCCTCAAAATCTTCCTTCACCTCATCCACCGTGATGACAACGTACCCTTTTGGAACCGGTCTGCAATGCCGAGTTGGGTTAGGCGCAATTGGTACCTCCATGCTGACCGCCGCCGTCACCCATAAGTTCATAACCTGCACCTTTAGCTCACAAGCTGTGGTCTCCGTGATATCATCCACTGGGTAGCGTTTAGGAGGAGAAGTCGTCGGTGCATCATCATCAACATCATGGAGCTGCGTGGAAGATACGCTGCTTTTCTTATTCGATAGGGTGCCGGTACCCTTGAATGCAGCTTCTACCACGTGACGCTGAGATTGGCCGCTAGTACCTTGCTGGCTAAGTCTATCGAGTTGATCCTGGTGCCGCTTTAATGCTTTTTCTACATTACGCATCCGGTCTGCAGTGGCCGCTTTCTCAGCTGCCTCCCTTTCCTTTCTCTTCTGATGGCTTTTATCGGGATATCTCTTCATTTCCGCGGGAAAGACAACCTTCCACGGCTTGGAGCCTGGTGTGCCTGGTGCTCGTCCGTCGTGTTCAGGATTTTTAAGGGCGCGTGTGAGCTCGTCGTTCTCTCTATCGGGAACGAACCGTCCCACTGCAACATCATCTACTGCATTTCTAATATCGTCGATGGGCAGTAGGGGATCATCTTTGTGTTTCTGATTATATATTGCCCTCCCTTCTTTGTCCAACGTGCCCCCATGGCCATAAAACCAGTTTCTCGCCCATGGTGTCCATGTTGCAGGCTCTTGTCTGATCCTGACAGCTATGTAATTAACCTCAAGTGCATCCCACTTAGGCATGCAACCGGCATAGCCAGCAGGCCCCATGTTATGATGGTATACTTTCTTAGCAACGTTCTCCGTATTTATTCTAGACCTTTCCTTAGCTTTCTCCGATGTCTTGTACTTCACAAAATCCTCCCACTGGTTTCTTAACTTGCATAGCCGCCTTGAGTGAAATTCGGAGTCTTCTCTACCTTGACAAAGTTATTGTACAGTTTCTTCTTCCAGTTCTTGAATGCATCGGCCATCTTGATGAGAGCAAACTTCTTGACTCTTTGCACAAGCTCCATTATTACTCTCTCCTCCTCATCTCGATTCACATCTGGCATCGGCAAGAGGAAATTAATCATGAGCTTGTCATAAAGCTTATCTTTGGCGGTGTCACCAACATACGGGACTCCACTGCCGCTTGGCCGATTCCATTCTTGAACAGTGATCGGGATGTAGTCCCTCGCAAGAACTCCGCATTGCTTGACAAATTTTCTTGCGACATTGACGGGATCTTGCGGTTCGCCATCTACACCGACCACATCGATCCTATACCTCACAGTGTCATTCAACTTTTTTGTTGGGCCTCGTTTCGTTCTTACGGAAGAAGTTCTCGATCCGGAGGGCTAAAAGAAGAAAGAGTAATAATATATGAATGTATATATATAGACATCATCATTTTAATTACAAAAATACATATATACACCTCGCCGGTGTTTGCGATATTTAAGGTTCCGCCGGAGCCGTCGCCTTCTCCCTTATCGTCTTCTCCCCTATCCCATGCTTCGGCTTCTACCTCACCGGAGCTATCTCCTCGGTTGAGAGACTCATCTCCCTGACCGGAATCGTTCATAAACTCACTAGTGACATCGATATCGATATCTTCATTTTCGCAGATCATTCCTCAAAGGGGAACATATTGTGCAGAAATACATGACCGAGAATGGAAATCTCTTCGACTAGGTGAACTAAGAGATGTGTCATAATATTGAAGAAGGACGGGGGGAACACCAACTCAAAACTGACAAGACATTGGACCACATCCTTCTGTAGCCTTTCCAGACTTTCTCGATCGATTACCTTCTGAGATATTGCATTGTGGAATGCACATAGCTTCACAATGGCTAATCGAACATTTTCTAGTAGAAGACCCCTCAATGCAACCGGAAGCAACTGTGTCATAATCACGTGGCAATCATGAGACTTCAGGTTCTGAAATTTTTTCTCTGCCATATTTATTATTCCCTTTATATTTGACGAAAAGCCATCCGGGACCTTGATACTGTAAAGGACTTCAAAAAATATTTCCTTCTCTACTTTGGTAAGAGCGTAGCTGCTTAAGTATTCACGTCATTTATCAATATGCTTGTTGTATGGGTCTTTGATACGTTGCTGGTCCTCCCGTGCTTCTGGTGTATCTTTTGTCTTCCCATACACGCCCAGGAAGCCTAGCAGGTTCACGCAAAAATTCTTCGTCACGTGCATTACATCGATTGAAGAACGGACGTCTAGTTCTTTCCAATACTCAAGCTCCCAAAATATAGATTTCTTTTTCCACATGGCCATGTGGCCGATAATGGGGTCTTTCGGAATAGATTGACCGCTAGGACCCTTTCCAAAGATTACTTCTAGGTCCTTCACCATACCAAATACATTAGCACCTTTAGGGAGCTTAGGCTTCTTCCGGTAATCTGCCTCACCGTTGAAATGCTTGCCTTTCTTTCTTACTTGATGATTGGTCGGAAGAAATTTACGACACCCCAGGCACACAACCTTCTTACATTTATCCAAATATGTACCGTTAGTATTATCTAAACAGTGTGTGCATGCATTGTATCCCTTGTTTGACTGTCCTGAAATGTTACTAAGAGCAGGCCAATCATTGATGGTTACGAACAACAACGCTCGTAGGTCAAATGGCTCCTGCTTGTGCTCATCCCACACCTTTACACCTGGTTCTGCCCACAACTGCAAAAGTTCATCGACTAATGGCCTTAGGTACACATCAATGTCATTGCCGGGTTGCTTCGGTCCTTGGATGAGCACTGGCATCATAATGAACTTCCGCTTCATGCACAACCAAGGAGGAAGGTTGTAGATACATAGAGTCACTGGCCAGGTGCTGTGACTACAACTCTGCTCCCCAAAAGGATTCATGCCATCTGTACTTAGACCAAACCATAAGTTCCTCGCGTCACCTGCAAAGTTTGAGTACTTTCTCTCGATGTTTCTCCACTGCGACCCATCGGCGGGGTGTCTCAGTTTCCCGTCTTTCTTACGCTCTTCTTTGTGCCATCGCAACAACCTAGCATGCTCTTTATTTCTGAACAGACGTTTCAACCGTGGTATTATAGGAGCATACCACATAACCTTAGCAGGAACCCTCTTCCTGGGGGGCTCGTCATCGCCCTCAACATCACCAGGGTCATCTTGTCTGATCTTGTATCGACATGCAGTGCATACCAGACATTTATCCATATACTCGTACTTCTCACCGCGGTACATGATGTAGTCATTAATGCATGCATGTATCTTCTCCACATCTAATCCTAGAGGGAAGATAGTCTTCTTTGCTTCGTACGTTGTCTCGGGCAGCTCGTTATCCTTTGGAAGCTTCGGCTTCATTATTTTCAGTAACTTCTCAACTCCCTTGTCAGATAAGCCAGTCTCTGCCTTCCATTTCAGCAGTTCAAGTGTGGTACCAAGCTTTGTGCTGCCATCTTCACAATTTGGGTACAACAATTGTTTGTGATCCTTTTGCATGGCCTCCAACTTAAGCTTCTCCCTTTTTGTATCACATTGTTGCTTTGCATCAGAAATGACCCGACCAAGACCATCAACGGGCTCATCCGATGCCCGTTGTTCTTCTTCATTGCCGCCTCCCTCTTCTTCATTGTCTTCCATTGCAGTATCACCGTATTCTTCAGGGGACATAGGATAGCTGTCATGATCCTCCTCTTCTTCATTTTCTTCCAGCCTAACCCCTCTTTCTCCGTCCATGGCCCAACAATAATATCCGGGCATGAAACCTCTTCGAAGAAGATGGCTTTGAAGGATTCTCGGGGCAGAGTGCTCCGCCACGTTCCGACAGTCGACGCAGGGACAAGGCATAAAATTATCCACTTTGTTTGCCTTAGCCAAATCGATAAATTTATACAGGCCTGCAATAAAATCAGAATCGCGTCGGTCGCCATACATCCATCGCATCCGTGCATCGATCTGTGTCATAATAATTAACCATTACAATAACATTATGAATAGTAAAATGACCATCCTACATGGACACATGCAATATTTTTGTATCAGTTACAGATAAAGAAGATAAGGTTGCTAACCTCAGCCGAGGATACCGTGTTGTGCGAACTAAAGTGTGGCTCGGACATTTTGTCGAACACCTTGTGTGCAATCAAAGAAAAAAAAGCTAGCACCCACACCTCACACACAATCCAGCAAAATTTGGTGGGCAAAGGGCTAGACTTATATATAGCCAGGGGAGGGTTTTTGGTCCCGCTTAATGCCACAAACCGGGACCAAAGCCCCTCCCGCGCGACACGTGGTGGCCCAGCAGCGCGCCCCCCACCCAGGTCATTGGTCCCAGTTAATGGCACGACCCGGGACCAATGACCTTGGTGGGAGGCGCATTGCTGAGCCGCCACGTGTCGCGCGGGAGGGGCTTTGGTTCCGGTTCGTGGCATTAACCGGGACCAATGCCCACCGTCGCTTCATCGTCCCCGTGTATAAATATGAGGCCACAGCGCGTCGCTTTCGCCATCGCCTCGGCCTCTCTATAGTCGATCTCCACCCCACCCCTTTAGCCATCGCCTCTCCACAGCGCCGTCGTCTCGCCTCCCCTCTCTCTCCAATCTCCACCGCGCCGCCATAGAGGTGCCCACGCTCAACTTCTACGAGGCGGCGATGTTTGCGTACTACGGCATCCTTGCGCCACCGCGCGCGACCCTGCCCGCCGGATTTCGCATCAGCGAGGCGGGTGTGCCGGTGGCTCCGCTCCTCGTCCCCGGCGGATACGAGATGGAGTGCGTCATCGCGGAGCGTCGCCACCAGATGCTCACGTGGATGAGGGCGTTGCCCCGGTACGCGGCGCCCATCGAGTACTGGCCCCGGCTGTTCAAGAAGGAGCGGAAGGCCAAGCTTGACAACCGTATTATGGACGGACGCGTGGTGCACCCGGATCTCCGCAACCGAGAAGGGCGGGAGATGTTCTGGTCCGTCCCTGGACGGACCATCTACACTGCCATCGATGCCGCTAGCCGTGCAGAGGAGCTCCTTCTCCCGAACAACGCCGAAATCGTGGAGATTTCGTCCGACGACGACGAGGAAGCCGGCGGCTTGGAGGACAACGACAGCCGAAGTGTTGTTGACTAGGAAAATTTGTAAAGTCGCATCTTTGTTTGGAAAAATTTGTGGTCGAATAATAAAATGTCTCAATTTAGATCTTTGTCTCGATTAATTTGTGGAAGATTTTTTCAAAAATACTGATCAATTCAATTTCTACCTCGAATTAATTTCTGCCCCGAATTAATTTACATTAATTGTCCCGGATTGCGGACCGTCATGGGTTTTTGGTCCCGGTTCATGGCATGAACTGGGACCAATGCTCCGCAGAGCGCCATGTGTGCGTCGCGGGGGCACGAACCGGGACCAATGCTTAGAGATGAACCGTGACCAATGCCCAGGTGGCATGAACCGGGACCGGTGCCTGGCATTGGTCCCGATTATAAAAACGAACCGGAACCAATGGAATTTGGGCGCTGGACCAAAGACCCTCTTTCTACCAGTGTAAGTTGTTCCAATTAACTCTCAAGTAGCCTACATAGACCGTTGGGTTGCATCATTATGTACATACTAAACCTTCAGTCTTGGTCAAAGTTTCTCTCTTGTTTTGTGTTCATGAATATGGATATGCATCTACATGATTTTGATGGATCCATCCATAACTCAGCTCCTTGCAAGAGAAGCCAAGTACCGTCATACCATGTCTTCCAACCTTCGTCAGGCGACCGTCAATCATGCCTTGTCGTTTACTATCCTCGGAATGGACACTGTAAAAAGAGTGGTGGAACGCGATTGGGTCCTAAACACTTGAGTCGATAGGAGGGAGTGTGAGAATAAAAAGAATCATACCTCTGAGTCTATTCATGTGTTGATTTCCCGCGGCACGTGTGAGTATATGTGGATTTCACTAGCCATTTCCATTAGTTTATTGTTGGCTGTGTTGGCTAGTGCATGAAGTTTGACACGGTATCAGGTCTCAAGTTTGAGTCCTGGCATTCGTAATTTATTCAAAAAAATCGCATGACCCCCAATCCTCATATAGGCCTCCTGAGCCATACCTCTTAGACTTCACGCATCGTGTTGCCCCCCTCGAGTCACACATGAGAGGAGGTGTTGAAGTGTATATGTGAATGGCCTAGCCATTTCTATCATCTCGGACTTTTGGTTGTATTGGCTAGTGCATGAAGCTTGTCAGGATATCATAGCCTAAGGTCTCGAGTTTGAGTCCTGGCTTTCTCCATTTATCCAAAAAATTCTCTTGTGCCTTGGGTCCATGTATAGGCCTTTCGGGCCATACCTCCAAGTCTATTCATGTGTTGATAGCCAAAAGTCACACTGACAAGGTGTGTATGTAGATTTCACTAAACATTTCTATCACTTCGGTCTTTTGATTAAATTGGCTAGTGCATGAAGTTTGACACATCATAAAATTCAAAGCATCCACACATGAGTACATTCCCAACTTCAACTTTTCTTTTCGTATAATGTATACCATAGCACCAACAGTTGTAAAATTTGTACCATGTACTTAATTCATGACATTGTGTCCATTAATCAAATTAAAAGTAACAAGACAACATAAACTCAAAGATACAGAATTTCCAGATACAAAGATGCTCAAGCTAACAAACATGGGTATTGATCACCATGTACTTGTTGGCGATGGTTCCCATAAAGTTGCAGGAGTTAGGGTACCTCATCTGGATCCGGAAGTGGGAGGGCATTCCTCCATTGCTTGCACACTGCACGGATCTTGATCACATCGTTCAATGTCCCTAGGTACACGATATGTTGAATCACTCCGGATGGCAAAGCTGACCAGTTACGACTTCAAATGGAACATACAAACAAGTTGGAACATAAAAAATAAGCTAACTTGCAAGAAATATTCTTGACAACTAGTAATACGTGCGGATGAGCAATAAAAGCATGAGGGAGATAGTAGTATAGTATGTACCAGCCAGGGTTATTGTTCCGGGGGACGACCATTACGACCATCGGTCGGGTGCAAAATGTATAAGAGTGAGGAACTAAGGTTTGGCTCTAGTCTGCTATGCTCTTATGCCTTCCATCCTCCGTGTACTGTTTGTGTGTCCTACGAATCGAATGGATTGTATTCTACGGTAGAAGAATAATAACAAAACTTTTCTAGGTCTGGCTTGCCCATGGCCTACCGCACCTAGACACCTTTATAATGTAGAGGTGTCACCATATACAGCCTCGGCCGTGCATTAATCTCTTGATCCGAAATTAATTTTGGATTTTATACGTCATTAATTGGTGCCAAAATATGGATTGCCAAAAGATATGTGGAGTTAATGTTGGAAATAAATGGATAAAATGTTGGAAATAAATGGATACCATTTTTAGAGATGGATTTAATCGAGGGGTATCGTAGTAGTGAATTTTGACACCGTAAAGATATTGCGGTTAATAATTGTACCTAGATCCCTGGACGTGGCTATGAGGCATAACATGATGTCACGTCCCTAAGGGCACCTCCACTCGTTGAACGTTTCTAGACGGAACCCGGAGTTAAAAATCACCGGATGGATGTAACTTTCGGTCTAAAATTGTCGAATTCACACTTGCGATTCCTAGGTTCAAAATTTTAAAATCCGCCCAAAGATTATCTAAACTGATAAAATTTCATACTAATCGGCGCCTACATATTTTTGTCAAATTCGGACACATACCCGAATTCGAGTTACATTAGGCTAAAAAAACATAAAACACGCGTGAAAATCCTAGTTAATGTCGGGACGACGGTAGAACACTGTGCAGTCCTCGCCGTCGTTGTCGTCGTCGCTCTGCGGATGGGATGTCGGCGAATGGGAGCTACAGCCCTGCCCGGCATCGCTGTTGCGCCATAGCTGCGACGAGGGCCCCGGCCCGCCCTCGTCTTCGTTGGAGTCGTCGAGGATAACGAGCGGCCCATGTTGTCGACGGCGAGCAGCACGAGCGGCCTGCTCCTATAGGCGACAGAGGCATTCGGCCTCCTACCACTCCCCGTGCGACCTGGACCAGGCACACACAGCGGCGGCTGGCTGTAACATCGCAACATTAGAGCTTAATAAGCTGAGATGTGGTGTGTGCATTGCATTCATGTATAGAAAATTTGGATAATTTTCATGCTTTTAAATAAAACTTGTCAAAGTGATTAAATCTTTTCTTAACTTGGTGGAACTGAAGTAGATCATCAAGTTGATTGCGATAAGGTTCAATATGACCTTTGCTAAAACCTTACCTTTGGATAATATAATTTGATCGGTAGATCAAATGTAATAAAACTAAGTCACAACACACTACTTAATAAGGAGTACTAGATCTTCTAGAGATCATTACATGGTATTCCATACAAAAACTCAAGGATGAATACTTAATATTCCAAAAATGATATCAAGGTATTATCTACCACAAACCCTGAATACCAAGTTAAGTATATAACTTAAGTAAAGAAACTCTATAATTAAATTTTGATACACTTGCTTACCATAGTTATTCCTACCATGGTAGTTCTTAAACATTAACTCTAATCACAAATAGAGAGAAAATAGAAGTCAAACCAAGACCATTCATCACATACCTTTGTTGCCATATTAGTAGGTTACATATTTATTTAACCAAGTCCTAGTGTCAATTGATCATCCATGTTGAGTGATCAATTCCCGACCTAGAACTTATTGACTCTTAGCTTTGACCAATTTATAACCTTCCAAAGACCTTAAATAAATTAATAAGAAGAAGGAACTAGTTATGGTAGAGTGTTCCATCATCAATGGAATGTGATCCTTAGTGGGGATCAAATCATCTTATGTTGGAGGAGTTAAGTCACTCATGAGTTAACTAGAAGAAGTACCTACACCCAAGAGTTAAGTTAGTATTTATGGAGCTATGAGAAAGATATTAGTATTAGAGTATGCAATGATAATCTTGTTAAGACAAGTAGATATGAATATAAAGTAAGCTTCCTTAACAAGATAAATCCTATAAAGAGACTAGTACAAGCCTACTACTTAGTTGGATATAGATCTTGATTAGACAATTAGAAGCCTAAGCTTTGCTTGATCAAAGGTTGGTGGTTATTATGCTCAAGTCATTTGAGAATAGATGACCAGCTGATAAAGAAGAGTTCTGAGTATACTAAATTAGGCAAGCCCTAGTAAGATGAATCATGTATCTTGATCATGAGAAGTCAAGCTAGAGTATGATGAAGTATATAACATAAGTTGTATGGAGTAGTTGAAGGCATAGTAGTTTAACCAAGCTAATACAAGAACAAACTTGTATTATGGGATAAGTACCATATCTCTTCTAGAGGATTGATATCACATGTGATATAGAGAGAATTGCAATCTTGCAAGCCTTAGATGTAGATGCAAGGTGAATATAAAGGAGTTAATGGATGGAGTTAGTAATAGCTACAGTGATGGATTCATCAGAGGTAGTTTAGAAATGGAAATCATATGTACTAGGAGAAGAATGAAGGAGTAATGTTGAAGTGGCATGACCATGTCATCATATGATGATGGATATGGTGGAGTCAGATGATTGACTTATTCAGGAAGATGTAGTGTTTGTGAATAAGATAAGAGAGATTTATAGAGTATATTTACGAAAGGAATTCCTTAACTATGGTCCAAGCTTAGTGAAGTGTCAGGATATGAATTCTTTAGAAGCCTTAACAAAGATCATATCAACTAAGACAAGACCCATGTCTACCTCTTTGTCCAAAGCCCCAGAATTAAATGGATAGTGGAACCATTTCCCATTCCTAGGTACTCATTAAGTAATATCTCTTAGTCAAATGAAGTTTCTAAGAAATGGTTAGAATACTAGAGGAGTGTTGTATTTAAGAAAATCTTATCCATCTTATTGTCTTAAACCCTAATAAGTACTTAGTCTTATATACCATCAAGTTCACATTAGGAGGTAATCCCAATAGCTCACTCTAAGATGAGATGTTATCCTTGGTCATAAGACATGAAGTTAACGTGTCTTAATCCCTAATCTCCATCCACATTCGTAATAAGATATGAGTCTATTAAACCTTCCCAAAACTCATGACAATTATTTGGAAATGAACATTTTCATTTCCTCATTAATGATTGATATTCATGCATAATGACTTAACCAAGATTGTGCTAAGGAAATTCTAATAATAAACACCTAGTTGATTTGAGTAGAAGAAATCACCATATTTTGAATCATAAAGACTTAAAGCATTATTAGGGGTATATATATATATAGGAATTACAATATGATACCAAGTGTGTATAGAATGGTATAATCATCATTAACCATTTTAAATCTTTATCATTATAATTAGCATGGTGAAAACAGAATCATTTTTATAAGGATTTTTGATAATAAACAAAATATTAAATCCTAAGGAATAAATGTTGCCATCAATAAAATAGTTCTTAGTTTAAATTTATGAAGAACCATGAAATGTACAGGCACCACTTAGTCCCCAAGATTCTTGTAGTATTTAATGTGTTCCATGAAAACTATGGATATTTAAATCCTTAGGAAAATTCATATTTGGAAATGGTTTTATCAAAATAGAAAAGAATAAAAAGGGAAGGAAAAATCTGAAGCAGATCAATTTGGCCGATAGCGCACAACCTCCAACACTATCCATCGCTCGCGTGCAAACTCTGTAGTGTCCCGCTTGCTTTGCCATAGCCGATTACCGGCCCAAGCCCAGATACCCCTTTGTCATCGTCTTCCTCACGTCACAAGCATCAGTGTGGAACTCGCGTTGCCGCCCGATGCCGTCGCCGTCGTCAGCCTTCTTTGTGATGCTTGCCGCCGTCACCTAGGGGGATAAGGAGGCCATGAGGCCGTTCCTACTCGTCCTCGTCCTCATTCCCTTCCTCTCAACCTCCCTCTCTTCCATTTCTCTCTCGGTTCCGGAACCTAGCGCCGGAGTCGCCATTTCGCACCGCCGTTAGGGGCCACCCCAAGGCCAACCGAAGATGCCACGAGCTCCGCCGTGGTGAGCTTCATGTCCACGATGAGGGAATTGAGACAAGAAGGTCTTAATAGGCTGCATTGAATCGATCTTCTCCAAGCCCTATGATCACCGACGCCCGCTTCATCGTCGATTTCGTCTGCCTCAGCTCCATCTAAGGTCAGCCGCGTGTCAAGGGTAAGCCGATGATGCCCGTACGCCTCTTCTCCACCTTCCTCTTGCTGTGTCGCATCGTTGTGTCATGCGCCGTCGCTCGCCGTCATCAGGTGCCGTTGCAACTGGTGTTTCGATGACCGTTTCTTAGTAGTATGACCATCAGTAGGACCGCTTCGGTCTCCTCGTTCGAACACACATCCTCGCGTGTTTGCGTGGGCATGATAGCACCGTCATCGTATGGTCGCCGACGTCCGTGGTCCGCCACCGTGCGAGGAGCCCAGTCGAACCTTGATGGACCCTTCATCGCTGAGCTGGAGTGCGACGTGGCTGCAGACCCAGTGGTCAGTGACCATGGCTATAATCAGCCCAGTGTAAAAAGTTTTAATTATAGTGCCTCCGTCAGCATGATGTCACGCCTCTGTCATTCCTCACCTCGTCAGCACCTTTGACCGGTCAGTGCCCCGATGGCATCTTACGTGGTCCTGACCCCACTGGTCAGTTACCTAGGCTAGGTGTTGGCTGCGTGTAAAAAGTATTTTCAGTTAAATAAAATTTCGGAAAATGATTAAATCTTACAAATTGAATATCTTTTGTTTTATAACACAGAAAAATATATATTATATATCCAAATGTTCAGAAAAATAAACTCTATAGTTTAAAATTATTATCATATTTTATTTTTAAACTTAAATAAAATAATAATAATTATTAGTAAATAGCCTATTAGGGATAAATCTTAATTAAACATATTTTATTATTTAAAATTCAGAAAAATAAGTATATTATATCAAAATTCTTAGAAAGAGAAAATATACATTTATAAACCTGTTACATATATTTTTGTGTCACTTAACTAATTATTGTTATTTATTAAGTCTTTATAAAGTGATAAAACTTATAAAAATCATATCTTATTAATTAAAAATCATAAATATACTTATAATATACCAAAATGATCGCAAATATAAAAATCTATACTTTAAAAATATCATACTTCATAACTGAAGTCAAATAAAAGGTAAAGGTCTAATAAATATTATTTAAATCCTTTTCTTTTATTTTAACCCATTAAAAATATATAAATCTTTACTATTACCTTTATGATTATTTAATTAAAGTGTAAAAGTATAAGAACAAGCTCAAATAATGTTTATATGAAACCCAATATGGTTCCAACCATTTTAAAGTGTAGTTCCTAAATTTTTTATCCAAAGTAATCATATTTTGTTCCAAGAAAGATTTCATCAAGTATAAAATCATTAAAAATAGTGTATGGTTTGTTAGGAGGATTTTATTTATTTATAAAATCATACATGTGATATTTATCCAGTTCTTGAACCAATATGGGAATGCACTTAAAAATCTAAATAAAATTTTAATTGATTAAAGTAATGCTTTGTCCCATGTTAATAAAATATAAGCATTACTTCTAGAATAGGTAAGTGAATAGTATTAAGAAAACACTACTCCAATAAGGATAATAATACCCTTATTTCACCTTTAGGAAGAATTATGAAACAAAACAACATATAATGTCATCTTGTATTCAATACATATAAGTCTCCACTATAAGTGTTGTGATTATTCAAATCTAGTGATGCTTTCATTTTTAGTAACTATAATTAGAAAATAACCCTAAGAGTGTTAACTTCAAGTTTAAATGCTTTTGTTTAGTTAAGTAAGTGTTTCTTCAAAAGTTATTCTTTCAAGAAACATTAAAGGTAATCTTTAAGCATTTTTATAAAGGCTCTAATTGATTAATAATCTCGCTTAAGAAATCTTTTAGATACCATGCCCCATTTGAGTGCTTTAATATTGTATGCTACCTATTGTATTTACATATTGTTTCACACACTCTGACAAGCCTTAATAAGAAGCACAAATGTGAAGCTGATATAAAAGTGAAACACATTCTAAAGACACCATCCCTAGTTTCCAAACCCTAGATTCAATACGATTATTCTGCGAAGTCGTGTTTCTTAAACTTGCATTACATTACTTACGCATAATTGCATCTTGCTTCTTTAAATATTCGTCCTTACCGGACTAATGATGCTATTTCCAGATTTTGGATCTTCTAGTATCTTGAAGAACCGTGAGTGCATAATCTTGTAATCACAAAAGGCAAGTTCACACTTTCTCATGTCCTTTGATTATTTTCTATGTTTGTAACTGAACTGTTGTCATCACCTGCATTTCAAAAAAGTCGAAAACACTATTTTCATAATTAACTGGAAGTATCAGTTACTGATCCAGGGTGATCAACTAATCTATTATAATTGGCAATGGAAACACCATTGTATAGGAATGTATCATCTAAGACTTAACAACCAATGTCGCTAGTGATTCTAGCGCCATATATTACGTGTTAACCATATGATCTGGAATGGGATGGAGAAGTCAGCTGGATCATCTTCCTTTCACATGGAGGTATGACCTTATCGTGAAGCTGCAGATTTCGCGTGGAGAATCCAGCACATGGGTGGGACCCCTCAGTGCCCCGTGATATTGGTGTCTAGATTATATCTGCATAGCTATCTTAGTGGAGGTTCACCATAGCTGATGATGGATGCCAGGCAGAGCTGCTTATAGAGTCTTCGAGAGGCTACCCGGACTGTACTCGTGGTATAGCTCTTAGGGGATCGTTTGTTCATGCGGGGTCGCGGAGAAGGGAAATGATTGGGTTGGATCATCTACTAGGCCCCACATCAAGGAATTGTGGACGGGAATAAGCTACCCGGTTGTGCAACAAGGATTTGGTCTCTCATGGGTAAAGTAACACACCTCTATAGAGTATAAGAACTGTAACTTGTTACTCCCTGTTCTGAGAAGGAGCTACGAATGCGGCATGAAAGGAACTCCACGAAAGTTCTAGTAAACCAGTGAAGGCTGATGGACATAGTTTTCAGAATAAAAGCAACCTTTGAAGAAATGTGTAAAAAACCTCCATTGCCTATGTCCTATGGTCTGTGGCTATAGCTAGTGCATCAAACACTCCTTTTTAGTGAACTTGCTGAGTACACTCGTACTCAACTGTACCTTCTTAACCCTAGCTAGGTTCTAAGCTATTGAAGACGACGTCAGCACCAACTTATGCTCAAGAAACCATCATCGATAGCTCAAGTTCTTCAATAAAGTCCATAAAATCAACATATACATAAACCGAAGTGAAGATGAAGTTCTTGAATAGATAGGAGTAGATACTCTAGCCATAACACCTACTTCTGTAGAGCATTGCACTAGCAACAATTGCAAGTCAATGTAGTTCAGATGCTAGTCTTAGTCATAAGATAGTCCTGAGTTTTATTTCTCGTTCTTCATTATAAGAAGTTTCTTCCTCTCTCTTTAAACTAGAGTGTTGTTGGATCTTTTGTAAAGAGTCAAGTTGTAATCTATAGTCATGTCTTGGATCTGCTGTGTTTCTGTTGTACCACTATGAGGGATGTAATACTAATGAACAGTGTTTCATTGGTGTTATGTCAACGACTATAGTGTACTACATCATGCAGTGGTATGATGGGTCGCCGCAGCTGGTATCAAAGCATATGCTTTGGCCTTAGGATTAAAACCCTTTTAGGAAGATTTGTAGGTTGGATAGTGACTATAGGAGCCATATTATCTAAACCAAGACTTGTGATGGTATCCACTTGGGGATAACCTTGTCACCTTTAAGTCAGATGCTTTTGTCATCTTTCTTAAAGATTAGTTAGCTATCTTCTCAAGAGAACTGCCATTTTAGATTAGCTCTAAATGGGTATAACAGCACTAAGATATCTTAAGTAAGTTAAAATATCAAAGAAGATTATGGTTAAGATCAGGATATCATGTGGAGTAGTATTAGTGATGGAGTCTATATTTAGAATCCATGTGAAGTAGCAGAATCTTACCACTAGTTGATACAACTATACCATATAGGGTAGACTATTAGAGTATGTATAGATACAATTTGAAGTAAATCTTGTGGTATTCACTTGAGAATTCTACGTGATGAAGTAGAATTTGGATGGGAATAAACAACCGTAAGTTAAAAATAAGAATTATCATGATAGATAGTTCTCAAATCCCGAGGAACATGTAAATCATAACAAGATCATGGTGAGATTAGCTCCGAAACCATGAAATAGGTATAAAAAAGACAACGATATAGTAAATAATCTTGAAGTAGAAGTAAGTAAAGAACAGTTTAGGTCTATGATAGAAGTCATAGGTATTATAACACATTATGATAATTTTTGGATTAAGGTAGTGAATACAATTCTGTTAGTAGTCTTGAGAGATTATGTGGGGGTAGTTTATGATCGAATGCAAGGTTGGTAGTCTTTAGTAGTCCTAACAGAAAGTTAAGAGGTTAGTCAGAACAAAAGTGAGACCACTTTGCTAAATTATCCTGTTGCAACTAAGAAATTTGGGTAGATATTGAGACAAAGAAAAGTTTAACCCTTAAGTGCTAAACCTATACTAGGAGGTGTCATGTATTCCACAGCTAAGCCTAAATTCTAGAAATGTTTTACTCAACTACTATATTATGGGCTTAGAACAATGTGTGTTATATGTACCACATTTGGATTTCTTCATTTTTCTTGCATCTTCTTGATTGACTAGATCTATACATGAAGTTAGACTTGGTGTGCAAATGCATGATGCATCATCAAGTTATTACTTGATGTTATGTACCTAGATAGAAAAGGGAATTCGTGTAAGGGAGTGACGAGTTCCGAAGATCAAGAGGAAGACTTGCATGAAGAAGGAAGCTAAACATAAGGAGTATCAACACTATTTTGAAGGATGGATCAATCCCCATTCACTATGAGCTAGCAATAAGAAGGAATATTAATGCAGAAAAGGTGTGGAGCTACATGAAGAAATGAACATAAGTTCACTCAAAATAGGTGATGTTTCTAAGAAGCTAATGAAGTAGTTGTACCAAGATCATGGAAGTATCATGAATTAGTGCAAATAAGATGTCTTGAAAGAAGGGTGGTATACAAGCTCTGACAACTCAGAGAGAATGCCAGTAAAAAGTCGAAAAACCATAGGGTAATCCATACACCTAGGAGGATCCACAAATGGTATCCATAGCTAGTATCCTTGCGATTTAGCTAGTTAGGTCATCATTGTATAAACTAAGGAGCATAAAACTTTGCCTAAGATAAGTAAGGCATAAAGGAGTATAAAATTTATAGCGAACAACATTTGAGACGTTTTGTGAAATTGGGGTTATAAGTGAGAAATAATGTCTAAGATAAAAGGAAGACATGTAATGTAAGAAGATTCATTTTAGAGATCCACAACTATGTGGGTATATCGCAGATTATTTCGTGAGACCTTCCAGAGGTAAAGGATAAGCTAGATAGAGACCAATATCCTTACTATTGAGCTAATGGGTATTATACATGCATATTAGAGACCATTAGGAAACCCCAAGGGGGAGAGTAAACAATAAACACTGAAGTGTTGTTGTCTGACTTTCTGAGTAAAGGCTGGAGAAGATTTACTAGGCTATGATGAGGTTAAGCCTTATTTTCATAAGGTTATAAGAAGTCATCATTATAAAGTATTTCCGAGAGTATGTCCGGCTGATCGAATGATGGAAGGAGATAAACCAGACTAACTCTAGTGGACTAGTTATTAAAGAAACAACTCATAAGTTGTCCTTAAAGGGGGAATAAAGTACTCCAATATAGGCCAGTATAGAGTAATAGGATAGCCTGGTCGGAATGGATTAAAATGTGTCCAAAACCAATCCTAAGTAGGACTGTGAAGACATAACCCAAGGGATTGTAGTAGAAGGAGTAATGCTATAAATTAAAAATGGTAGCTGGAAGTTTCCAAGAATGCAAAAGATGCAATAAAAAGATCTAGATACAGGATACTACAATTATCCCCATTTGTGATCACAATGGAGTTGAGAAATGGCATGATCAATAAAAGTAAACTCCTTATTCCAAAACATAAGAGAGTAAGAACTTCGGGGACAAAGTTTATTTTAAGGGGGAGAGTCTGTAACATCCCAGCATTAGAGCTTAGAAATAAGCTGAGATGTGGTGTGTGCATTGCATTCATGCATAGAAAATATGGATAATTTTCATGCTTTTAAATAAAACTTGTCAAAGTGATTGAAGCTTCTTTTAACTTGGTGGAACTGAAATAGATCATCAATTTGATTGTGATAAGGTTCAATATGACCTTTGCTAAAACCTTACCTTTAGGTAATATAATTTGATCTAAGGGTAGATCAAATGTAATAAAACTAAGTCACAACACACTACTTAATGAGGAGTACTAGATCTTCTAGATATCATTACATGGTATTCCATACAACAACTCAAGGATGAATACTTAATATTCCAAAAATGATATCAAGGTATTATCTACCACAAACCCTGAATACGAAGTTAAGTCTATAACTTAAGTAAAGAAACACTTGCTTGCCATAGTTATTCCTACCATGGTATCATGTTAGTTCTTAAACATTAACTCTTATCACAAAAAAAGAGAAAATAGAAGTCAAGTGATACGTTGCAAACGTATCTATAATTTTTGATGTTCCATGCTTGGTTTTATCTACTTTCTTATGTTTTGTCCACACTTGGGAGTACTTTTCATATGATTTCTTGGACTAACCTATTAACAAGAGCCATAGTGCAAGTTGCCTGTTTTCTGCTGTTTTTGGTTCTAGAAAGTTAGAAAATGAATATTCTCGGAATTGGACCGGACAAAAGCCAAAGTTGTTATTTTCCCGGAAGACTCACGGAGCCAGAAGGAGAGACGGAGAGGGGCCACAGGGTGGCCACACCACTCCTAGGCGCGGGTCCCCCTTGGCCACGCTAGGGATTGGTGTGGGCCCCCTGGCCGGCCACCGACCTTGCCTCTTTCGCCTATATATCTCCCCCGAGGCAAAAATCCTAGATCGTCAATCAGAAATCCACGAAAAGTTCCGCAGCGCCACCGCCACCAAAGGGTAGATTCGGGGGACAGAAAGTCTCTGTTCCGGCACCCTGCCGGGACGGGGAAGTGCCCACAGAGCCATCTCCATCGATCTCCACCGCCATCTCCATCACCGTTGCTGATTCCCATGATAAGGAGGGAGTAGTTCTCTCTCGAGGCTAAGGGTTCTACCGGTAGCTATGTGTTCATCTCTCTCTCTATGCATGATCATATTGTGATCATGAGCTTTGTAATCAAGTAGATCCACCTTGCTACTCAAGTGCTTTAATAGATCTCTACTCTCCCATGTGTGTAAAGTTGATAGTGTGCACACCATGGTGGCACTTAGGCTAGAGATTACAAATACTTGTTATGAGTTATATTTGGAGTGGGATGTCTTTATGAAATTGTGGTGTTTGTTGGACTCATCTAGTACTCAAGGTGACAGTGTGGGGTTATTTAGATGGGAAAGATGAACTTTGAGGTGTGATGTTATAGCCCTACCATCGATTAGAGTATCCAACCGGAGAGTAGTTAAGCATAGTATCATAATGAAGAATATATTTATATGAGACTGTTCACTAGTGAAAGTATGATCCCTAGGACTTGTTTCTAAACATGGAAACACCGTTTGCAATTAGATCTGTTACATGTTTGCTTGCTTCCATCTTTATGTCAGTTTTCCTTTAGCCTTTTCCCACATCAACCACACACCATCAAGCTATTTTCTAGCACCGTTACCACTTATAATTATCTATACCACTTGTATTTCACTATCTCTTCGCCGAACTAGTGCACCTATACACCTGACAAGTGTATTGGGTGTGTTGGGGACACAAGAGACTTATTGTATCTTGATTGCAGGGTTGCTTGAGAAGGAATACCTTTGACCACTTCCTCCCTGAGTTCGATAAACCTTGGGTGATCCACTTAAGGGAAAACTTGCTGCTGTTCTACAAACCTCTGCACTTGGAGGCCCAACAACTGTCTACAAGAATAAAAGTGCATAGACATCAAGCTATTTTCTAGCGCCGTTGCTGGGGAGGTAAGGTAAAACGTACTCACATCCTCCGGTGTGAGTGCTCGAAGTTATTTCCTTTAGATTCTGCAATTTTGTCTTTTTGTTTCTTGTTTTCACTAGTTAGGCTTAATGGAAAACAACAACAAAATTAGAGAGCTTTATAGTATTTATCTTGAGTTAGGACATGAAGTGTTTGAAGAGAAAATTAAAAAACCTATGGACCTTTATTTGCATGCTAATAGCAATGTTGTTAGTATGAATTCTTTGGACACCATTATTGCTAATGCTATGGAAAAGTCTAAGCTTGGGAAGCTAGTTTTTATGTAAATGATATTTTTAGTTCCCCAACTTTGGAAGATAGCTATTCTATTGCTTATGATGATACCAAACCTCCAATATATGATGATTATAATGATGAATATGATATTTTCAGTCCACCTACTATTGAGGAGAAAATTAATGATTACAATATGCCTCCTATATTTGATGATTATGGTGATGAAAATAATAATGATAGCTATTTTGTTGAATTTTCTCCCACTACAATCAATAAGAATGACTATGTTTATGTGGGGAGTATTAATTCTTTTATGCATGTGGCTCATGATAAGAATGTTTCATGTGATAGTTATATTGTTAATTTCATTCATGTTGCTACTGAAAGTTATTATGAGAGAGGGAAACATGGTCTTATGTATCTCAATAATATTAAGTTTCCCCTTTTTATGTTGAAAGTCTTGGAGTTGCACTTGTTTTGCTTTCTTATGCTTGTTGCTTTGTGCTTTCATAACTTGTTTCTTTATAAGATTCCTATGCATAGGAAGTGTGTTATACTTAAATGTGTTTTTGAACTTGCTTCTTGATGCTCTCTTTTACTTCAATTCATATTTCTTATGTGAGCATCTTCTCAAACTATCATGCCTAACTTAAAGGCGTTAAAGAAAAGTACTTATTGGGAGATAACCCAAAAGTTTTAGATGAGTCTTGGAAGTTATTACTTCAGTAATAACCGTTCCTTATCCTTTTTATTTTCTTTTTGTGCCAAGAGTAACCTCTAATGAGAGAGAAGTAATGATTGAGAAAGTTGATGTCCCGAAACAGATTTCTGTGCTTCACCATAAAAATTCATGTAAAATATTTGTACGTCGTTTTGAGGCGTGAATGTTTGTGCTTCTGCCCCAGGTTGTTATATAACTTTCATTAGTTCAACACTTTTTGATTTGAGTAACAGAAGGGCTTCGAAAAAATTCGTCTTTACCTGCTGGTCTATTTTGACAGATTTCTGCCATTATTTGCATTTGCTTCTTGTTGGTTCCTTTTTGAGTTCTTTTGGGGAATTGAGATTTTTGAGGGAAGTGCTACAGTAGCTTGTGTTTTGATGGAAGTTTTATTGGTGTTGAAACTGAACCTAAAGACTTATTATCTTGAGTGCACTAATGTTGCTAATAAAGATTATGTGAAGTTTTGTATGAAGGAAAATTTTCAGGTGTATGGAAGGAATGAGTAATGATATGAAGGATGGACTAAAGCTCAAGCTTGGGGATTCCACGCGTGTCACCCCAAGAAATATCCAAGAAGTACAAGCGTCAAAGCTTGGGGATGCCCAAGGCATCCCCTTCTTCATCAATAAAAATCCTAGGTTTCTTCCAAACACTTCATTTTTATTGTTTCATGCATAGTTGTGTTGTTCTTGGAGCGTCTTCTTTTTCGTTTTTGTTTTGGTTTTCGTTTGCTTGGTTTTCTTAGTTTTATGAATAAATTGGTTGGACCCCCTATTTCATACATTGGTTTTCAAATAGTTTGGTTTGGTTTGTGAGTTTGTTTTTGACTGTGGCCTATGCTTTGTCATGCCATGCTTGATATTGTTTTGGCTTTATGCTTAGTATTCTTTTTTGTAGCATGACTTGTTATAAACAATTGAGATTTCTTAATGTGCCTTGGATGAATCATGCGTTGTTTTAGCATATTAAAAGCATAGTATTGGGCTATTCTCCTTTGATGTTTTATTTGGGTTGACTTGGCGCATGCTCACACCATGTTATGACTATCCCTGGTCACCATAACCTTTATGATCCTTTAGTTTTCGACTTGTAGTATCACTTTATGCTTTGATTAATGATGTTTTGTCGCTCTGCATGATTATGGCCATTATTGCTCTCTTAGTTGGTCGCTCCCAGTCTTTTGCTAGCCTCCATAACCAAGTATGAGTTCCACTCATGTATCCAACTCCTTAACCCAAGTTATTCCAAAGAGTCCACCATACCTACCTACTAGCATATGCTATTCCAAGTATATTCATGTTTTTGTTTACCTTCCAAATTAAACTTGTTATGAGAAAACTAGTGATTAAATCTCTCATGAACTTGATGGCATACTTTACTTTTCTTGCCCTTAATAAACTTGAACCATTGTGTCGTCTATGTTGTATATGCTTGCAATTATTTGTTGGGGATTAGCAGAACCATGCTGTCATGGAGAACGCTTTCAACATTGCACTGGTACTTTGTACCTAGTTGATATCATGCTCTTTTGTCTATGGATGTCGTCGGTGTGAAATGAAAGGGGAGCTTGTAAGTCCATGGAGTTATGTATATGTGTTAGAGAAACGCCTGGGCCGCTGGTCTAATCCATGCTGACATGGTGTAAGCCTGCAGCGTAACCATAATGAGCTGTCTATGAAGCATTCTTCTTATAAAAAAAGAGTCCTATATTGAGAAAAAAGAGAGAAAAAGAAAAAAAGAGATTATGAAAAGAGGAAAGAGAGAAAAAAGCACCATATTCCCATGGTAAATCAGAAGATTGATGAGATGCTCGTTGTCTGCTTGCCTTGTCATTTTGATATGGGGATTCATCAGTATCATCGGGCAAGGGGTACCCCGTTGGCGGTTCTCTATGATACACATGTACTTACAATGACAAGAACTTACCGTGACTAAACTTGAGTAGCATGAGGAGCGGCCCTTGTATTCAAGGGACATGAGATTTCTAACTTATACTTCGTCAAGCATGTACACCATAGTTTCTTCACTTTAACCTTAATCACTTCAAGATGCTTATGATAGGGGCAATGAGAGCTGAAAGCTATAAGTACCATAATTTTTGGAAGCTCTTTATGAAACTTGAATCTCTGCTTCCTTCTATGAAGGCCTTTCTTCCAGCATTATATTGAGTCTCCACCTTCTATCTTTATGCACCTACTTTGAGAGCCTAGTGGCCATTCTTAGTTCTATGTGCATTCTCCCAAAACTTGTTGATTGATGCATAGCTTTGATATTGCTTGTTTTAAACTATTTGTATCTAGTCACTCCTATGAACTTTGAAGGTGTGCTATGCATTTATGTTTGCTACTGAAAGGGTAATTGCCCCTATGTGTGGTTTTGGTGATTAATGACAATCCCTATGGACTAATGTTTTCATTGAGTTTTATATGAAGGAATATTCCATAGGTCATGCTTGTAGTTCATGTGTTGGATTCAAGTATGGATGCCATGAAGATAAAGATATACCTTGAGTTTTGGCATCAAGATCATCAAATTGAAGAGAAGAATATGATATGTTCAAGATCTTGAGAGTGTGATCTAAATAGAAGAATTCAAGATATGGCTCTAAGCTGGTGTCATGATAGCCTCATTATTTGAGCTATGGTTGACTAAGATTTAGAGCATGTAATCAAATGAAGAATTCCTTATGTACCTCAAGATATTGAGATGGAGCATGAGAAGACTCTTGGTTGACCAATGCAAAGAGTGAAGAGTGATTTCAAGTTGGCCAACGCATGAAGCATAAATAATGTACCACATGGATCTTGTGGTGTGGTAAGCCTTTTCATTTATGCATCATGAACTAACCCATTATATATGTTCCTTTGTGTTTTATATATGGGATAGGTATCTTTCCATGGGCATGATTCAAAAGGGAAGCTCTCAATAGCCCATGAGAGGATGGCATCAAGTGGTGATCGCCATCAAGGTTGAGAAGGGCAAGTTCAAGATAAGCATCTCGAGAAGATCATTTGCCTGAAGCTTGCCGTCCATATTGGTGAAAATGGACATGTGAAGATGTGTCCTAATGAAGCTATCCCATAGTGATGTATGGGGAGCAAATTATGAATCTTCACGAAGCAACAATGATCAAGTGATGCATTCCGGCTTGGATGGAGCTTGAAGCGTTGTCATCAAGATCAAGCGGGATGCGCAAGGCAAAGGTATGTCCTTGCTAGGTTTTCCTTTTACTGGTCTCAAGGTGGTTGTTGGGAGACCGGGTTATAGGATAGATAGCCGCACTATCAAGAGGGGCTTTCGGTTGGGTAACTTGATCACATCGTCATAGGGAGCTCAATCCTTTGCATACTTTGCATCTTCCTATTTTGTTGCTTCTGGGTATTTTCTCTATGTGAGGTTCTTGAGCTTGTTGCTAGCTCTTCAACAAGCTCAAGTTCATCGAAAACAGAATTCGTATGCATCTTATATGGCGTTTTCGAGTTTGAAGGTTTTACCGGTTCTTCTTATAGGGAGGCTCCATACCTTTCCTCATTTGGTTCTATCTTCCTTTGTTGGACTATGATGTTTTCATTCACCATATGGTAGAGCTTGTTTTCCTCATCAAAACAAGCCCAAGATCATCGAAATCGGAGTCCGGATGCAAAAGTTATTGCATTTTTGGTGAAGTCAGTTTCATCCCGGTTGTGGATCCGGTTCAACCGAGCCCCACACCGGACGGTCCGGTTCCAGCTCCGGTAGACCAGATCTCAGGACGGGTTTTCCAGTTTTTGCGACCGAGTCTATTCCAGGTTGGCAAACAGAGGTATTTCGGTTTGTAGGTCGGTCCTCCGGCCTGGGGACCAAGTTTCCCGGTTCTGGGGCCGGTCCAACCGACTTTGGAACCGAGTTTTCGCTGTTTTCTCTCCAATGGCCATATTTGCTTTTCCCTATAAAGGGGGGTTCTTCCCCCAACGTTTTTGGTTGTTCTTGAGCCCGAAATTGACCTCCATCGTTGACCCTCTTGAGCTTGCTTCCTCTCCCTTCCCTCCTATGATTCTTGCATCTTTTTGAGGGCTTTGGAAGAGGAGATCTAGATCTACAATCCCCACCAATCAATTCCTTCTCTAAATGAGGGGAACCCTTTGGATCTAGATCTTGAAGTCATTGGTTGACTTCCACCATTGTTCTTCCTCTCTAATTCCTCCCTAGCACTTGTTGCTTTGGTGGGATTTGAGAGTGAGGGATTTGAATGCCCTTGGTGTTCTTGCTTTGCATTCTTGCATAAGTGATGGGTTTTCTTTGGTTTTTTTTCTGATAGTTTTGTGTACCACACTCCTTGTTCAGTCGTGTGCGATATACTTAATATCTTCTAGGTGCTTTGAACTTTGTTGATATATTAATATCATCCTAGTGATTTGTATCCTTTAATCTTGGTTAATTCCATTTTGGTACTGTTTTGGATTATTATTATTCTCCATTATGGTACTGACTTGAGTTTATATCAATCCCAGGATGGCACCACCACGCCTCAATGAGGAGGACATACCACCTGAACTGGGTGCGGCGTTGGCAAGTATTGCAAATGCCTTGGGAGCAATGCAACAGAACCAGCAACGCTTTGAAGAGAGTGTCAAGAGGAATGAGTTTGTTCCGCTACGTCCACCTCCCAAGCAAGGAGACATCAAAAGCTTTCTGAAGTTCAACCCGCGCCACTTTGAGGTGTCTGATCAGCCACTTGATGCTGATGATTGGCTGCGTGAAATGTCAAGGTTGCTGATGACTGCTGATGTTCCTGAGCAAGAATGGGTAAAATGTGCCACTCACCTTCTGAAGGGAGACGCAGCTCCGTGGTGGGAGAATTACTTGAAGGCAAACCACTCTGGTTTTCAGCCTACTTGGGAGCAGTTCACTGCGGCTTTCAAAGAGCACTACCCGTCAGATATTGTCATGGAAAGGATGAAGGAAGTGTTTCTCAACCTCAAGCAGGGCAATGACAATGTCAATACCTATATCATAAACTTCATGAATCTTTCTCGGTATGGTGGCGATGAGATCTCTCATGACAAGAAGAAGCAAAAGAGGTTCAGGCAACGGCTCAATGCATCTATCAAGTATGCAATCACTCATGCAAGGCCAGGGTCTTTTCTAGAACTCCAACATATAGCTCTACAGGAGGAAGCAAGTAGGCAAGTGTTTGAGGAGTCCAAGAAACACAGCCGTGACGCAGCAAGCTCTTCAGCTATGACAACTCCTTCTAAGCGTCGTGTGTGGGTTCCTAATACCGCACCGCCGCTCCTGGCTCCACCAAGAACTCCAAGCTACGTAGCAAGGCCACCAAACTCCTTCACCGCGGCTCCTAGGGGCTACAACAACAACTACCCTGGAGCGCCTGGCGGAGTCCCTGGCTACACTGCTCCACGTCCACCTGGTGCTTGCTACACTTGTGGGAACACTCGGCATCAACACTGGAGTTGTCCCATGAACAACAAAGCTCTCCCTCCACCACCTCCAAGACCTGCGGCAAGTTCTTCTATGGTTCGTGCACCTCCACCGCGGGCTCTCAACATCAACACCAAGCCCGGGTCAACTGTTGGTCGTGCCAACTGTGTCAACGTCGCTCAAGCTGAGCATGCACCTAGAGTTGTGATGGGTACGCTTCCCGTTAACTCAGTCCCTGCACGATTTTTGTTTGATTCTGGTGCTTCGCATTCTTTTTTTTCTCACAAGTTTGCACATGAGCATGATCTGGCTATGGGTCCCCTATTGCATCGTCTTGTGGTACAATCTCCTGGGTCAAACATGAGGGCTGCCCATACCAGCCATGGCAATCAAATTGAGATTGGTGGCTCTTTGTTCCCGGCTTCCTTAATTATCCTAGGCAATTCTGACATTGATGTTATCTTGGGCATGGATTGGTTGACAACAAATGCACTTGTGATTGATTGTGCTGAACGCTCGGTTTCTCTGAAAATTCCTGAAGGCCATATAGTCTATTCCCCAAGTCTGACTCCTACAATTCAGCTTTTCTCTTTGGCGCCTCTGAATGATGATGCTATGGAGGCTATTCAGAGTGTTCCGGTGGTGTGTGAGTTCCCAGATGTTTTTCCTGAAGAGTTGCCAGGTATGGCTCCTGATTGTGAGGTCGAGTTGGTGATTGAGCTTGAACCTGGAACTGCTCCTATCTCCAAGCGGCCTTATAAAATGGGTCCTGCTGAATTGGCTGAACTCAAACGTCAGCTTGATGAACAAGAGAAGTTGGGTTTCATTCAGCACAGTACTTCTTGGGGTAGCCCAACCATCTTTGTGAAGAAGCGAGACAAGACTGATAGACTTTGTGTTGACTATCGGGCTCTCAATGCTAAAACCATCAAAAATAAATATCCCCTTCCGCAGATTAATGATCTCTCCGATCAGCTAGCTGGAGCTGTGGTATTATCTAAGCTTGATTTGAGAAGTGGATATCATCAAATCAATATTCGCAAGGAAGATGTTCCCAAAACAGCTTTCACCACCCGCTATGGCCTGTATGAGTACATGGTCATGTCTTTCGGTCTCACCAATGCACCTGCCACCTTCTCGAGGCTTATGAACTCGGTTTTCATGGAGTATCTTGATAAGTTCCTTGTGGTCTATCTGGATGACATTCTAGTCTATTCTAAGTCAAAGGAAGAACATGAAGAACACCTTCGGAGTGTCCTAAACAAGCTTTGTGAGAACCGCCTGTATGGAAAGTTCTCCAAATGTGAGTTCTGGCTGCCTAAAGTCACCTACCTTGGTCAGGTCATCTCTGCCAAGGGCATCGCCGTCAACCCAGAAACTGTTCGGACAATTGTTGACTGGCTTCCACCCAAAAATTTCAAAGAAGTCCGGAGTTTCCTTGGTTTGGCTAGTTACTGCCGTCGCTTCGTTCAGAACTTCTCGAAGATTGCGAAGCCTCTTACCGATCTCCTCAAGAAAGGCAAGAAATACCTTTGGTCTCCTGCATGTCAAGCAAGCTTTGAAACACTCAAAGAGAAGCTCACTTCCACACCAGTCTTGATTCCTCCAGATACATCAAAGCCTTTCCAGATATTCTGTGACGCCTCTTTGCAAGGATTCGGTGCGGTCCTCATGCAAGAAAAACAAGTTGTTGCTTATGCCTCTCGACAGTTGAAGACGCATGAGATCAACTATCCTACACATGACCTCGAACTCGCAGCAGTTGTCTTTGCTTTGAAAATATGGAGGCACTACTTGCTTGGAAACCGTTGTGAGATCTTTTCTGATCACAAGAGTCTGAAGTATATCTTCACACAACCTGATCTCAACCTTCATCAAAGGAGGTGGACTGAAGCAATTAATGATTTCGATCTGACCATCAACTACACTCCGGGCAAAGCTAATGTGATGGCTGATGCTCTTAGCCGAAAAGCTTATGTCAACAACCTCATGGTGGAAGAACAACAACCTCTCTTGTGCGAGGAATTCCGCCAGCTCAACCTTGAAATTGTGGATCAAGGATATCTTCTAAACCTCCTGGCTACACCTCTCCTGGAAGAAAAAGTTTGCTCCATTCAACTTGGTGATCCTTACACTAAAAAGATCATCTCCAACATTCAGCTTCCGAAGTATGAGTCCTTCCACGTCGACGACCAAGGCGCTCTATTCTTTGAACACCGGATGTTTGTTCCAAACTACCCGTGTTTAAGAGAGCAAGTTCTCAAGGAGGCGCATGATTCTGTTCTTTCTATCCACCTTGGCAGCACTAAGATGTACATGGATCTGAAAACACAATATTGGTGGCTTGGGTTGAAACGATATTGTGCCAAGTATGTCTCAGAGTGTGATGTCTGCCGCAGAGTTAAAGCTGTCCATCAGAAACCTTCCGGTCTTCTACAGCCATTGAATCCTCTGGAATGGAAATGGGAGAAAGTTGAGATGGACTTCATAATTGGTTTTCCAAGGTCGCAGAAGGGCAACAATGTAATCTTTGTTGTCATCGACATGCTTTCTAAAGTGGCTCACTTCTTTCTCGTCAAGGAAACAATTTTTGCAATTCAGTTGGCTGAGCTCTATATCAACAGAATTGTCTCTCTGTATGGGGTTCCTCTTGAGATCAGCTCAGACCGTGGAAGCATCTTCACTTCCAAGTTCTGGGGAAGTTTCCAAAATGCTTTAGGAACAAAGTTGAACTTCAGCACAGCTTACCACCCTCAGTCGCAAGCACAAGTTGAAAGGATCAATCAGATTCTGGAAGATATGCTCTGTGCTTGCGTCATCTCTTTCAGCATGAAGTGGGAAGAATGCCTTCCATATGCTGAATTCTCTTACAACAACAGCTTCCAGAAAAGTCTAAAGATGGCACCATTTGAGGTTCTCTATGGCCGCAAATGCAGAACTCCGATTGGTTGGTCGGGCGCAGGTGAAAGAACATTGTTTGGCCCCAACATTGTAACTCAAGCGGAGGAGAAGGTTCACATCATTCTCGAAAACCTGAAGGTTGCTCAAAGTTGCCAGAAGAGCAACCATGACAGAAAGCACACGGACATGGAGTATGTCCCTGGTGATCTCGTTTACCTTCGTGTCACTCCCATGAGAGGCACGCACCGGTTTGGTATCAAAGGAAAGCTGGGTCCTACATACATCGGTCCTTTCAAAGGTCGTGGAAGAAGAGGAGAAGTTGCTTATGCTCTTGAGCTCCCCAAAAAACTCAAGGTCCATGATGTTTTCCATATCTCTCAACTCAAGAAGTGCTTCAAGGATCCTGGCAGGACCGTGGACCATGAGCTCATCAATCTCCAAGAAGATCTGTCTTATCAAGAACACCCCATAAAAATCCTGGAAGTCGCAGAAAGAAGGACCTGCAACAAGTCCATCAAGTTCTGCAAGGTGCAGTGGTCGCACCATTCCGTTGATGAAGCCACTTGGGAACGTGAGGATGAGCTCCGTGCCAAGTATCCTACCCTCTTCGTGTCTTCTTCTTCTTCCTAGAATCTCGGGGCGAGATTCCTGTTTAGTGGGGGAGAGTTGTAGCATCCCATCTGTCTAACATCTGTAATGCTACATGGTCTAATAATAAAATGCTACTTCCTACATATAATTGTTGCATCATAATTATTTCATGCTCATGTCATCATGCCACCTTGCATTTGAGCATCATATAAAACCCTTCTTCTTTTGGTTCTTATCTCATATGCATTATTAATTGTATTTGCCTCTTGATATATTGTATTTGGTTTTTGATAAATGCTTGATGCCCAAGTTGAGTTGGGGGCATATCATATCCTTTATTTAACTCCACCACCTTTTCTTGTCACCACCCCATAATTCCACCATCCAACTATATGTGAGCTTTGCATTTTATTTGGGTTTACCTCTAGCTCATGTGGGTTGGGATGGATCCACTTCTAATTCCACATGCTTCCATATATGCCTCATGTTGTTTCACATTGTTGATATGTGGAGAGCCACGTGACCACCTTTACATGTTAAGTGGTAATAGAAGCCATATTTATATTTCAAATCATGTCTCTGTTTAATTGTGAGGTCATTTGACTTGATGGGGTCATGTAACACATAGTGGAACATACACACTATATATACCTTACTATTCAATACTCTCATGATTAAATGAAACTCTGTTTGAGGCTTGGTTTCTATGAAGCATAAATTAAATGGAGGAGGTTGGAATTATCTGTTTTGAGGCTAGTTTGTTTTCACAAACTAGGCCAAGTTTAATTCATGCAAGTCCATAAAACTCTCTTCCTTTCACTCTCTTTTGAACTCTTTTGAATCTTGATGTGTAGAATCATATGCCCTAGAACTTGCGATCCTTTTTCCGATTCGAGTGCTGGCCTTTGATTCTAACCTAGGAAGCATCTGTCCTTTTGCTGAAGACAACAGCCGCAGCGTTTTGTTTTTTTTTCTCTGCCACAGCTTGCAGCAGCGGATAGCCAGCAGCTGGGCCTCGCAGCCCAAGCCAAGCAGCAGGCCGCAGCAACAGAAGGAGCCCAACCCCCGGCCCAAACCTTCCTCCACCGAACATATCGTTTCGGGACAAACAAACACGGCGCCGTTCCTGTTCTTCTTCTTCGTAGCTCTCTCTTTCTCTCTGTAGGTTGACGGCAGTGAGCAGGTGGCCGTCACACCCGTTATGTTTGCGTCAGCACTTCCTCCTTCTTATCCTCTCCCGAGGCCCTAGAAACCCTAGCTTGCGTCGCCGTTTTCCCCTCGTTCTCCACTGCCTACCTGCCGTGGCTGCCGCGAGGCACGCCTCTGCTCTGGAATCTTAGGCAGCGCCGGAGGAGCAGAGGGGCTTCGTTTTCACGTGCTGATTCGAGCCACTACAGCAGGGAGGCCGGAGCCGCGAGGACCGTCGCCGTGTCTTCTTTCCCGACAGCACCAAGAGCTGCTCCGCTCGTTCCCTTCTACCCGGAGCTGCAGCCTGCCTGCGACCCCAATTCCCGCGGGAATTGCTCGAGGTGAGGAACCCTGTCCCTTCCCCGTTCTTCTCCTTCATCTTCCTGTCCCAATTTCACCTAGATTCGAGTCCTCCATCATGTGTATCTGTGAGAACCTTGTCTGGTGTTCAGTAAAGAAGGCTCTGTTCACTGTCAGTTAGACAGTCCGCCAAAACACGCGCTAGGTTCAAGCCTGGATGAACCTGAAGTGGTTAAAATAGTACAGCGGGGGCCTAGGGGCCACCCACGTGTAGACCCGTCGGCCGTCCTATCCACTTCCAAGACATCAGGACAAGAGCGAGCGGCGTAGGCAACAGGCGAAGAGATCAAATATATACACAAGTGAGTATGTATGCAAGCTACCTTACAACAGTTCTCAGAGTCATTCCATCTAAAAGAAATAGAAATATTGCAACGCCATATGGCAAGATCCAAATATCCTAGATAGAGATAATAGTGTAGGATAACTCCTCATACATCAAACATCAGAGTATCAAGCGGAAGCGGGGAACAAGATCCGAGTACGAACAAGAAGCAAATCGGCATAAGATGCCACATAAGTAAGCACATCCTGCCCACAGATCTCGCGGATCCCCATCCCCGGAATCTCTACACCGCGTGATCATTGCCAACATCATCTGTCTCCTCCACCCAGTATCCCTCTTGCGAATACACCTGTTCATCTGAATCAAACAATTTATCGTGTGAGACCCTAGGGGTACTCAGCAAGTCTTTATGCCTCTAAAGGGGACATATACCTGGGGTGACGCAATTGCAGCAAAAGATAATAACTAACAAGTCTATAGATAATCACTAACCATCCGCCTAACCAAAGATAGACGGATGTCCGTTTATTAGAAACAACAATTATAACAGTATATAGTAGCAGGTCCATCCTCCTTCTCGCTTACCAACGAGAAAGCAGACGAATAACCCATCCGTTGGCAGTTTTATTGACCATTCCGTGAGCATTGCACTATTTACTAGTCAGGCATTTAGTCAAATTAAAATCGGTACTTTAGTTATACTTGTCTATGATCGAGAAACTGTGCTCCAAGTCGTCCATAACCGCGGACACGGCTTTCAGAAAGATTTACCCTGCAGGGTTACACAAATAGCAACACACACTCGATCAACCTCGGAAAATCCAACTCAAAACCCAACGAGGCATTCACGACAAAGCGATCACAGGATTCATAAAATATTTCAGGGGGCCACCCCACTAATCTACCTGCAACGAAGTTGGCCGACTCCGGAACGGACCCAGGGTTTGTGTGGACGGCCATAAACGACTGGGAACCCGAAAGTGTGACTGGGCTTGTCGATACAGCGAAAACGTGTCACGATCCAAAACAGTACAGGTGCTCCACGCACAATCGTAAATAAAGCAATAAAGCATGGCATAAGTACATGATAGTAATAAATCCCCAAACTAGTTGTGGCCCCAAGAAATGGAATTGAATCAAGCTCTAGCTCAGGGGGTCCATAAGGCCTCCCGGATGTGGATAGTGCGAATAGTCAAGGAACAGGAATCAAGTACTCGGGGTCCTACGGGACACAAGTGAGCATGAAAAACCAAATGACATATATTGCTCACTGGTACCTCTTTCATTAGTTATCCCATTACTACTCAGGTTAACTTGTTTAGGTACCTCGTTATCCAACAGACACTCACATACCCTACACATGCTATTCTACGACTCGCATGGATCAAACAACTCCTGTAGTAATGGCTCATGGGATTGGGGAACAGGCTCGGTGGGGTTTAAAAGTAAAGGATATGCAGTACTTGGGATTCAATTTAATGCAATCGCGACTCAATGATGCAAGAATAAGATAGAGGCAATAGGTACTATATGTATGCAAGCATGTGGTAGTGCTTGCCTGGCAGCTCAGTTGAAGCGAGAGACAGATCTGGGTAGTACTCCTGGAATTCCTGATATTTCCCCTGCTCGGCGTCTATCCGAAAGAAGAACCAAGCAAACAAGGGCCAGCGTAAATAAAGTGCACAAGCATATAAATAAAATGCGACAAGCAAACAAGCATGCCATGATGAATGATGCACAAATTACATGGCAATAATGTCGCATGGCAAGGGTGAGGTGTGGGGACAAGAATAAATCATTTTATTATTTATATGGTCAAGTTTTATTGCCATAAACAGTTCTGGTTTTTAATAATGACATGATGCATGCTTCAATTCAGAACATGGAATGCATAGTTAGAAGGGGCTCGTCGCACTGATCGATTTAGACATATTATTTGCCAAATTTGGAGTTATAGACTTAAAGTTATTAATTAATTAAGAAAAAGGCATTTTTATCGCAATTAAACAATTTCGAAAATTTAAATTAGTCAAACATTAAATTGGATGGCATATTTGAATTCCTCACATTTTTATGATTCTAAAACATATATTAATTGCATTATTTGGAAATGTCAATAAAAAGTTATTAATTTCTGAATATTAAAACAAATATGCAAATTCCTGGAATTATCTTTATTTCGAAAAGGCTCACATAAACTTTTTGTACTCAGGTGGAACTTATCCCGAGTCACTGACGGGTGGGACCGATGCTAACAGACGCTACGCTGGCAAAAGAATACAGCGGCAGCTTTTCTCACCGTGGCCGAAGCTAGCCACTAAGACAGACGAGTGGGGCCAGCATATCGCGGGACCACCGCGCGTGTGCTCCAGCAGGGGCTGGACACATGGGCGAGCCGGGTCCGTGCGGAGGGAAAAAAGGCGGAGTTCGGGGGCCTTTTTGTAAAACGGCGCGGCGGCTGACCGGTGGGGCTCAGAGGACCGCAGAGGGACTTGCGCGTGATCGACTTAACTTGCGGGGGGGCTTTCTGCAAACCTGCTGCGGCTGCTGTTAACTGAACCCGGTGCCTGTACGTCTGAAGACAGCGGCGGGGGCGCATCTACCGGGGAATATAATGGCTAAACGGCGGCGAAAAACGCTATGCCACAAAAATAAAAGATGAAGAGGGATGCTCGGGCTACGATTTTCATTCAGCAAGTGCGCGTGGAGGCGGACCACATCGCCCGGAAAACGCAAAGGAACAGAGGGGCTTTTCGGCGCTGCTGCTGCTGCTGTCGTTGCTGCTAGCGCGTGTTTTGGCGGACTGTCTAACTGACGGTGAACACAGCCTTCTTTACTGAACACCAGACAAGGTTCTCACAGATACACATGATGGAGGATTCGAATATAGGTGAACTTGGGACATGAAGATGAAGGAGAAGAACGGGGAAGGGACGGGGTTCCTCACCTCGATCGATTCCCGCGGGAATTGGGGTCGCAGGCGGGCTGTAGCTCCGGGTAGAAGGGAAGGAGCGGAGCGGCTCTTGGTGCTGTCGGGGAAGAAGACACGGTGACGCTCCTCGCGACTCCGGTCTCCCTGCTGCAGTGGCTCGAATCAGCACGCGACAACGAAGCCCCTCTGCTCCTCCGGCGCTGCCTAAGATTCCAGAGCGGAGGCGTGCCTCGCGGCGGTCATGGCAGGTAGGCAGTGGAGAACGAGGGGAAAAACGACGACGCAAGCTAGGGTTTCCAGGGCCTCGGGAGAGGATAAGAAGGAGGAAGTGCTGACGCAAACATAACGGGGGTGACGGCCACCTGCTCGCTGCCGTCAACCCACAGAGAGAAAGAGGGAGCTACGGAGAGGAAGAACAGGAACGACGCCGTGTTTGTTTGTCCCAAAACGATACGTTCGGTGGAGGAAGGTTTGGGCCGGGGGTTGGGCTCCTTCTGTTGTTGCGGCTTGCTGCTTGGCTTGGGCTGTGTGGCCCAGCTGCTGGCTATCCGCTACTGCAAGCTGAGGCAGAGAAAAAAAAAAACGTTGCGGCTGTTGTCTTCAGCAAAAGGACATATGCTTCCTAGGTTAGAATCAAAGGCCAGCACTCGAATCGGAAAAAGGATTGCAAGTTTTAGGGCATATCATTCTACACATCAAGATTCAAAAGAGTTCAAAAGAGAGTGAAAGGAAGAGAGTTTTATGCACTTGCATGAATTAAACTTGGCCTAGTTTGTGAAAACAGACTAGCCTCAAACAGAGAATTCCAACCTCCCTCATTTAATTTATGCTTCATAGAAACCAAGCCTCAAACAGAGTTTCATTTAATCATGAGAGTATTGAATAGTAAGGTCTATATAGTGTGTATGTTCCACTATGTGTTACATGACCCCATCAAGTCAAATGACCTCACAATTAAACAGAGACATGATTTGAAATATAAATATGGCTTATATTACCACTTAACATGTAAAGGTGGTCAGGTGGCTCTCCACATATCAACAATGTGAAACAACATGAGGCATATATGGAAGCATGTGGAATTAGAAGTGGATCCATCCCAACCCACATGAGCTAGAGGTAAACCCAAATAAAATGCAAAGCTCACATATAGTTGGATGGTAGAATTATGGGGTGGTGACAAGAAAAGGTGGTGGAGTTAAATAAAGGATATGATATGCCCCCAACTCAACTTGGGCATCAAGCATTTATCAAAAACCAAATACAATATATCAAGAGGCAAATAAAATTAATAATGCATATGGGATAAGAACCAAAAGAAGAAGGGTTTTATATGATGCTCAAATGCAAGGTGGCATGATGACATGAGCATGAAATAATTATGATGCAACAATTATATGTAGGAAGTAGCATTTTATTATTAGACCATGTAGCATTACAGATGTTAGACAGATGGGATGCTACAACTCTCCCCCACGAAACAGGAATCTCGCCCCGAGATTCTAGGAAGAAGAAGAAGACACGAAGAGGGTAGGATACTTGGCACGGAGCTCATCCTCGCGTTCCCAAGTGGCTTCATCAATGGAATGGTGCGACCACTGCACCTTGCAGAACTTGATGGACTTGTTGCGAGTCCTTCTTTCTGCGACTTCTAGGATTTTTATGGGGTGTTCTTGATAAGACAGATCTTCTTGGAGATTGATGAGCTCATGGTCCACGGTCCTGCCAGGATCCTTGAAGTACTTCTTGAGTTGAGAGATATGGAAAACATCATGGACCTTGAGTTTATTGGGGAGCTCAAGAGCATAAGCAACTTCTCCTCTTCTTCCACGAACTTTGAAAGGACCGATGTATGTAGGATCCAGCTTTCCTTTGATACCAAACCGGTGTGTGCCTCTCATGGGAGTGACACGAAGGTAGACGAGATCACCAGGGACATACTCCATGTCCGTGTGCTTTCTGTCATGGTTGCTCTTCTGGTGACTTTGAGCAACCTTCAGGTTTTCGAGAATGATGTGAACCTTCTCCTCCGCTTGAGTTACAATGTCGGGGCCAAACAATGTTCTTTCACCTGCGCCCGACCAACCAATCGGAGTTCTGCATTTGCGGCCATAGAGAACCTCAAATGGTGCCATCTTTAGACTTTTCTGGAAGCTGTTGTTGTAAGAGAATTCAGCATAAGGAAGGCATTCTTCCCACTTCATGCCGAAAGAGATGATGCAAGCACGGAGCATATCTTCCAGAATCTGATTGATCCTTTCAACTTGTCCTTGCGACTGAGGGTGGTAAGCTGTGCTGAAGTTCAACTTTGTTCCCAAAGCATTTTGGAAACTTCCCCAGAACTTGGAAGTGAAGATGCTTCCACGGTCTGAGCCTATCTCAAGAGGAACCCCATACATAGAGACAATTATGTTGATATAGAGCTCAGCCAACTGAATTGCAGAAATTGTTTCCTTGACGGGAAAGAAGTGAGCCACTTTAGAAATCCTGTCGATGACGACAAAGATTGCATTGTTGCCCTTCTGCGACCTTGGAAAACCAGTTATGAAGTCCATCTCAACTTTCTCCCATTTCCATTCCAGAGGCTTCAATGGCTGTAGAAGACCGGAAGGTTTCTGATGGACAGCTTTAACTCTACGGCAGACATCACACTCTGAGACATACTTGGCACAATATCGTTTCAACCCAGGCCACCAATATCGTGTTTTCAGATCCATGTACATCTTAGTGCTACCAGGGTGGATAGAAAGAACAGAATCATGCGCCTCCTTGAGAACTTGCTCTCTTAAACCCGGGTAGTTTGGAACAAACATCCGGTGTTCAAAGAATAGAGCGCCTTGGTCGTCGACGTGGAAGGACTCATACTTCGGAAGCTGAATGTTGGAGATGATCTTTTTAGTGTAAGGATCACCAAGTTGAATGGAGCGAACTTTTTGTTCCAGGAGAGGTGTAGCCAGGAGGTTTAGAAGATATCCTTGATCCACAATTTCAAGGTTGAGCTGGCAGAATTCCTCGCACAAGAGAGGTTGTTGTTCTTCCACCATGAGGTTGTTGACATAAGCTTTTCGGCTGAGAGCATCGGCCATCACATTAGCTTTGCCCGGAGTGTAGTTGAAGGTCAGATTGAAATCATTAATTGCTTCAATCCACCTCCTCTGACGAAGGTTGAGATCAGGTTGTGTGAAGATATACTTCAGACTCTTGTGATCAGAAAAGATCTCACAACGGTTGCCAAGCAAGTAGTGCCTCCATATTTTCAAAGCAAAGACAACTGCTGTGAGTTCGAGGTCATGTGTAGGATAGTTGGTCTCATGCGTCTTCAATTGTCGAGAGGCATAAGCAACAACTTGTTTTTCTTGCATGAGGACCGCACCGAATCCTTGCAAAGAGGCGTCACAGAATATCTGGAAAGGCTTTGATGTATCTAGAGGAATCAAGACTGGTGTGGAAGTGAGCTTCTGTTTGAGTGTTTCAAAGCTTGCTTGACATGCATGAGACCAAAGGTATTTCTTGCCTTTCTTGAGGAGATCGGTAAGAGGCTTCACAATCTTCGAGAAGTTCTGAACGAAGCGATGGCAGTAACTATCCAAACAAAGGAAACTCCGGACTTCTTTGACATTTTTGGGTGGAAGCCAGTCAACAATTGTCCGAACAGTTTCTGGGTTGACGGCGATGCCCTTGGCAGAGATGACCTGACCAAGGTAGGTGACTTCAGGTAGCCAGAACTCACATTTGGAGAACTTTGCATACAGGCGGTTCTCATGAAGCTTGTTTAGGACACTCCGAAGGTGTTCTTCATGTTCTTCCTTTGACTTAGAATAGACTAGAATGTCATCCAGATAGACCACAACGAACTTATCAAGATACTCCATGAAAACCGAGTTCATAAGCCTCGAGAAGGTGGCAGGTGCGTTGGTGAGACCGAAGGACATGACCGTGTACTCATACAGGCCATAGCAGGTGGTGAAAGCTGTTTTGGGAACATCTTCCTTACGAATCTTGATTTGATGATATCCACTTCTCAAATCAAGCTTAGAGAATACCACAGCTCCAGCTAGCTGATCGAAGAGATCATTAATCCGCGAAAGGGGATATTTATTTTTGATGGTTTTTAGCATTGAGAGCCTGATAGTCAACACAAAGTCTATCAGTCTTGTCTCGCTTCTTCACAAAGATGGTTGGGCTACCCCAAGAAGAAGTACTGTGCTGAATGAAACCCAACTTCTCTGATTCATCAAGCTGCCGTTTGAGTTCAGCCAATTCAGCAGGACCCATTTTATAAGGCCGCTTGGAGATAGGAGCGGTTCTAGGTTCAAGCTCAATCACAAACTCGACCTCACGATCAGGAGGCATACTTGGCAACTCTTCAGGAAAAACATCTGGGAACTCACACACCACCGGAACACTCTGAATAGCCTCCATAGCATCATCATTCAGAGGCGCCAAAGAGAAAAGCTGAATTGTAGGAGTTAGACTTGGGGAATAGACTATATGGCCTTCAGGATTTTCAGAGAAACCGATCGTTCAGCACAATCAATCAGCTGCATTTGCTGTCAACCAATCCATGCCCAAGATAACATCGATGTCAGAATTGCCCAGAATAATTAAGGAAGCCAGGAACAAAGAGCCACCAATCTCAATTTGATTGCCATGGCTGATATGAGCAGCCCTCATGTTTGACCCAGGAGATTGTACCACAAGACGATGCAATAGGGGACCCATAGCTAGATCATGCTCATGTGCAAACTTTTGAGAAACAAAAGAATGCGAAGCACCAGAATCAAACAAAGCTCGTGCAGAGGCTGAGTTAACGGGAAGCGTACCCATCACAACTCTAGGTGCATGCTCAGCTTGAGCGACGTTGACACAGTTGGCACGAGCAACAGTTGACCCGGGCTTGGTGTTGATGTTGAGAGCCCGCGGTGGAGGTGCACGAACCATAGAAGAACTTGCCGCAGGTCTTGGAGGTGGTGGAGGGAGAGCTTTGTTGTTCATGGGACAACTCTAGTGTTGATGCCCAGTGTTCCCACAAGTGTATCAAGGATCAGGTGGACGTGGAGCAGCGTAGCCAGGGACTCCGCCAGGCGCTCCAGGGTAGTTGTTGTTGTAGCCCCTAGGAGCCGCGGTGAAGGAGTTTAGTGGCCTTGCTGCGTAGCTTGGAGTTCTTGGTGGAGCCGGGAGCGGCGGTGCGGTATTAGGAACCCACACGCGACGCTTAGAAGGAGCTGTCATAGCCGAAGTGCTTGCTGCATCACGGCTGTGTTTCTTGGACTCCTCAAACACTTGCCTACTTGCTTCCTCCTGTAGAGCTGTATGTTGGAGTTCTAGAAAAGACCCTGGCCTTGCATGAGTGATTGCATACTTGATAGATTCATTGAGCCCTTGCCTGAACCTCGTTTGCTTCTTCTTGTCATCAGAGATCTCATCGCCACCATACCGAGAAAGATTCATGAAGTTTCTGATATAGGTATTGACATTGTCATTGCCCTGCTTGAGGTTGAGAAACACTTCCTTCATCCTTTCCATGACAATCTTGGACAAGTATTGCTCTTTGAAAGCCGTAGTGAACTGCTCCCAAGTAGGCTGAAAACCAGAGTGGTTTGCCTTCAGGTAATTCTCCCACCATAGATCCGCGTCTCCCTTCAGAAGGTGAGTGTCACATTTTACCCATTCTTGCTCAGGAACAGCAGCAGTCATTAGCAACCTTGACATTTCACGTAGCCAATCATCAGCATCAAGAGGCTGATCAGGCACCTCAAAGTGGCGCCGGTTGAACTTCAGAAAGGTTTTGATGTCTCCTCGCTTGGTTCTCAGAGCCATTCCATCTAAAAGAAATAGAAATATTGCATAGCCATAGGGCAAGATCCAAATATCCTTGATAGAGATAATAGTGTAGGATAGCTCCTCATACATCAAACATCAGAGTATCAAGCGGAAGCGGGGAACAAGATCCAAGTACGGACAAGAAGCAAATCGGCATAAGATGCCACATAAGTAAGCACATCCCGCCCACAGATCTCGCAGATCCCCATCCCCGGAATCTCCACACCGCATGATCGTTGCCAACATCATAGGTCTCCTCCACCCAGTATCCCTCTTGCGAATACACCTGTTCATCTGAAGCAAACAATTTATCGTGTGAGACCCTAGGGGTACTCAGCAAGTCTTTATGCCTCTAACGGGGACATATACCTGGGGTGACGCAATTGCAGCAAAAAACTAACAAGTCTATAGATACTCGCTAACCATCCGCCTAACCAAAGATAGTCGGATGTCCATTTATTAGAAACAATAGTTATAACAGTATATAGTAACAGATCCATCCTCCTTCTCGCTTACCAACGAGAAAGCGGACGAACAACCCATCCATTGGCAGTTTTATTGACCATTCCGTGAGCATTGCACTATTTACTAGTCAGGCGTTTAGTCAAATTAAAAGCGGTACTTTAGTTATACTTGTCTATGATCGAGAAACTGTGCTCCAAGTTGTCCATAACCATGGACACGGCTTTCAGGAAGATTTACCCAGCAGGGGTGCACAAATAGCAACACACACTCGATCAACCTTGGAAAATACAACTCAAAACCCAACGAGGCATTCACGACAAAGCAATCACAGGATTCATAACATATTTCAGGGGGCCACCCCACTAATCTACCCGCAACGAAGTTGGCCGACTCCGGAACGGACCCAGGGTTTGTGTGGACGGCGGTAAACGATTGGGAACCCGAAAGTGTGACTGGGCTTGTCGATACAGCGAAAACGTGTCACGATCCAAAACAGTACAGGTGCTCCACGCACAATCGTAAATAAAGCAATAAAGCATGGCATAAGTACATGATAGTAATAAATCCCCAAACTAGTTGTGGCCCCAAGAAATGGAATTGAATCAAGCTCTAGCTCAGGGGGTCCATAAGGCCTCCCGGATGTGGATAGTGCGAATAGTCAAGGAACAGGAATCAAGTACTCGGGGTCCTACGGGACACAAGTGAGCATGAAAAACCAAATGACATATATTGCTCACTGGTACCTCTTTCATTAGTTATCCCATTACTACTCAGGTTAACTTGTTTAGGTACCTCGTTATCCAACAGACACTCACATACCCTACACATGCTATTCTACGACTCGCATGGCTCAAACAACTCCTGTAGTAATGGCTCATGGGATTGGGGAACAGGCTCGGTGGGGTTTAAAAGTAAAGGATATGCAGTACTTGGGATTCAATTTAATGCAATCGCGACTCAATGCTACAAGAATAAGATAGAGGCAATAGGTACTATATGTATGCAAGCATGTGGTAGTGCTTTCCTGGCAGCTCAGTTGAAGCGAGAGACGGATCTGGGTAGTACTCTTGGAATTCCTGATATTTCCCCTGCTCGGCGCCTATCCGAAAGAAGAACCAAACAAACAAGGGCTAGCATAAATAAAGTGCACAAGCATATAAATAAAATGCGACAAGCAAACAAGCATGCCATGATGAATGATGCACAAATTACATGGCAATAATGTCGCATGGCAAGGGTGAGGTGTGGGGACAAGAATAAATCATTTTATTATTTATATGGTCAAGTTTTATTGCCATAAACAGTTCTGTTTTTTAATAATGACATGATGCATTCTTCAATTCAGAACATGGAATGCATAGTTAGAACGGGCTCGTCGCGCTGATCGATTTAGACATATTATTTGCAAAATTTGGAGTTATAGACTTAAAGTTATTAATTAGTTAAAAAGGCATTTTTATCGCAATTAAACAATTTCGAAAATTTAAATTAGTCAAACATTAAATTGGATGGAATATTTAAATTCCTCACATTTTTCTGATTCTAAAACATATATTAATTGCATTATTTGGAAATGTCAATAAAAAGTTATTAATTTCTGAATATTAAAACAAATATGCAAATTCCTGGAATTATCTTTATTTCGAAAAGGCTCACAGAAACTTTTTGTACTCAGGTGGAACTTAGCCCGAGTCACTGACGGGTGGGACCGATGCTAATAGATGCTGCGCTGGCAAAAGAATACAGCGGCAGCTTTTCTCACCGTGGCCGAAGCTAGCCACTGAGACAGACGAGTGGGGCCAGCATATCGCGGGACCACCGCACGTGTGCACCAGCAGGGGCTGGACACGTGGGCGAGCCGGGTCCGCGCGGAGGGAAAAACGGCGGAGTTCGGGGGCCTTTTTGTAAAACAGCCTGGCGGCTGACCGGTGGGGCTCAGAGGACCACGGAGGGACTTGCACGTGATCGACTTAACTTGCGGGGGGGGGGGGGGGGGGGGGGGGAGGGGCTTTCTGCAAACCTGCTGCGGCTGCTGTTAACTGAACCCGGTGCCTGCACGTCTGAAGATAGCGGCGGCGGTGCATCTACCATGGAAGATAACGGCTAAACGGCGGCGAAAAACGCTATGCCACAAAAATAAAAGATGAAGAGGGATGCTCGGGCTACGATTTTCATTCAGCAAGTGCGCGTGGAGGCGGACCACATCGCCCGGAAAACGCAAAGGAACAGAGGGGCTTTCCAGTGCTGCTGCTGCTATCGTTCCTGCTAGCGCGTGTTTTGGCAGACTGTCTAACTGACGGTGAACAGAGCCTTCTTTACTGAACACAAGACAAGGTTCTCACAAATACACATGATGGAGGACTCGAATCAAGGTGAAATTGGGACAGGAAGATGAAGGAGAAGAACGAGGAAGGGACGGGGTTCCTCACCTCGATCGATTCCCACGGGAATTGGGGTCACAGGCGGGCTGCAGCTCCGGGTAGAAGGGAAGGAGCAGAGCGGCTCTTGGTGCTATCGGGGAAGAAGACACGGCGATGCTCCTCGCGGCTCCGGCCTCCCTGCTGCAGTGGCTCGAATCACCACGCGACAACGAAGCCCCTCTGCTCCTCCGGTGCTCCCTAAGATTCCAGAGCGGAGGCGTGCCTCGCGGCGGCCATGGCAGGTAGGGAGTGGAAACGAGGGGAAAAACGGCGATGCAAGCAAGGGTTTCCAGAGCCTCGGGAGAGGATAAGAAGGAGGAAGTGCTGATGCAAACATAACGGGGGTGATGGCCACCTGCTCGCTGCCGTCAACCCACAGAGAGAAAGAGGGAGCTACAGAGAAGAAGAACAGGAACGACGCCGTGTTTGTTTGTCCCGAAACGATACGTTCGGTGGAGGAAGGTTTGGGCCGGGGGTTGGGCTCCTTCTTTTGCTGTGGCCTGCTGCTTGGCTTGCGCTGCGAGGCCCAGCTGCTGGCTATCCGCTGCTGCAAGCTGAGGCAGAGAAAAAAAACAAAACGTTGCGGCTGTTGTCTTCAGCAAAAGGACAGATGCTTCCTAGGTTAGAATCAAAGGCCAGCACTCGAATCGGAAAAAGGATTGCAAGTTTTAGGGCATATCATTCTACACATCAAGATTCAAAAGAGTTCAAAAGAGAGTGAAAGGAAGAGAGTTTTATGGACTTGCATGAATTAAACTTGGCCTAGTTTGTGAAAACAAACTAGCCTCAAACAGAGAATTCCAACCTCCCTCATTTAATTTATGCTTCATAGAAACCAAGCCTCAAACAGAGTTTCATTTAATCATGAGAGTATTGAATAGTAAGGTCTATATAGTGTGTATGTTCCACTATGTGTTACAAGACCCCATCAAGTCAAATGACCTCACAATTAAACAGAGACATGATTTGAAATATAAATATGGCTTCTATTACCACTTAACATGTAAAGGTGGTCAGGTGGCTCTCCACATATCAACAATGTGAAACAACATGAGGCATATATGGAAGCATGTGGAATTAGAAGTGGATCCATCCCAACCCACATGAGCTAGAGGTAAACCCAAATAAAATGCAAAGCTCACATATAGTTGGATGGTGGAATTATGGGGTGGTGACAAGAAAAGGTGGTGGAGTTAAATAAAGGATATGATATGCCCCCAACTCAACTTGGGCATCAAGCATTTATCAAAAACCAAATACAATATATCAAGAGGCAAATACAATTAATAATGCATATGAGATAAGAACCAAAAGAAGAAGGGTTTTATATGATGCTCAAATGCAAGGTGGCATGATGACATGAGCATGAAATAATTATGATGCAACAATTATATGTAGGAAGTAGCATTTTATTATTAGACCATGTAGCATTACAGATGTTAGACAGATGGGATGCTACAGTGTTCTTGCTTTGCATTCTTGCATAAGTGTTGAGCTCTCCACTACGATTTGTTCGAGTGAGAGACCGTGAGCTTGTTGCTCTTGGAGGGTGACCTCCTAGTTGGCTTGGAGGTTGGTGCCATGGTGTCCTCTTCGTGGAAGATTGTGAAGAGATCCGGGCTTCTCCTTCCTGGAGCTTGTGAAGTGGTTGTGGAGCTTTCTATCTCAGGAGTGGAGGAAAAGCTAGGCATAAGGAAAGGGCCTATTCCTTTGTGGGATAGACTCGGAGAAGAAGGTGAGCCTTCGTGGCGTTGGGAAATCCTTCGTGGAATCCCACACCTCTCCAACGTGAGGTACCTTACTTGTAAGGGAACACGGGAATACATCTTCGTCTCCGCGTGCCTCGGTTATATCTATACCCGAGCTTACTTTCCTTGTGATAGCCATCGAGCTTGAAGTACTTATATCTTGCTTATCACTTGTGGTATATTTATCTTGTGCTATCTTGCTTAGCTTATCTTGTTGTTGGTGCACTTAGTTGAGCCTAGTGTATTTAGGTTTTGTTCATCTAAAATAAACGTTTGTTTAATTCCGCATTCTATCAAGCCAAAACCATAATAGTTTTGAAATTTCCTATTCACCCCCCTCTAGGCGACATCTCTATCCTTTCAATTGGTATCAGAGCAAGGTCTCTCCTTGTTTAGGCTTCACCGCCTAGAGTGTAAAGATGTCGGCTAGTAGTATAGTGCACAATGACACAATTTCTTTCATGGCACAAATTATATTTTGTGGAGAAATTGCTTGCTTTGTAATCTTCGGACCTTGTGTCCAAATATTGAGCGATTTCTAGATGTAGGTTTTTCTCCTCCGATGGATCCTAAAAATCTATCTTTAGAGGATGAGAAAAATTTACATCTCGAAGCTCAAGTATCTAATGAGCTTATTTTCTCTTTGAGCCCCATAGTTAATTTGTTCTTGACAAATGTAAAGCGTAAGTCATCTCATGAGATGTGGACCAAGATTAAAGAAATATTTGGTGGGTCCATTTCTCATAGGGTTGGTGGTATCTTCGAGGAGCTCTCTTCTCCTTCACATCATGAAGAGCTCCAAGTGGCTTCCACCTCCGGCCGCGATGAGATTTCAATTCCCTTCACTTCACCTACATGTAACAAGTCACAAGGTAATGGCATGGTGAGTGGAGAAATCATATGTAATGATGGTAGTGGTTCTGTTTACACCAATGCTTCATGTTCTATAAATGCTAATGGTGTAGAGAGTTTGGACTTAAGCACTTCTTGCAACAATAATTATATATCCCCTTGTGTTGCTAGTCCTTGCATATTGTCTAGAAATAATTTGAGTACTAGTGTAGATGATATGCTTGATTTGTCTTGTTCCAATAAACAAAATGCTTCTATTTCCTCTAGTTGTGTATCTAACAATGTAGAGGAAATCAAACACCCTATGGAGCAAGACACGATCATGAATGAAGATTCAAGAATATCCTCATCTTTATCCTCCCGTGCTCACATGTGCCTTATGGCAAGAGGATCAAAGGTATCTCCTACTTTGGATCCCAACATATCTTCTCTAGATAATAGCAATGATAATGATGATAGTGATGATGACCTTGATGAGGATACTAGAGCTCTTGTGCTTGAGCTGACCTTTTTGTGTACCTCTCTTCATGGTAATAATAAGGCCGTTGCTTGTATCAAACATGTTATGGACACCATAACTAAACAAACGGAAACCATAGAGGAGTTGGATTTCCAACTTGATGATGGGAGTCGTAGATTCCATCTCCTTAAGCAAGAGCTTGCTGAGGAGAAGCACACTAATTGTCTCCTCACACAAAAAATTGAATCTTATGAGCTTGAAAATGAAAATTTTATTAATGATGCTAGTGCTACTAACTCTAATTCTTGTGAAGCATCTATGTTAAAGGAGAATGTTGAGCTAAGGGCTCAACTTGAGTTGCTAACTAGCAAGTATAGGAAATTGGAAGAGAGTCATGAAATGCTCTCGGGCTCTCATAATGATCTTCTAATCTCCTATAGGTAACATCTTGTGAGCCTCTTTTTGACATTAGCACAACTTCTAATCAAAATTCTATTTTGCCATGTGCTAGTCCTAGTGATCCTTCTAGTCATACTAGTGATAAACCTTGTGTTGGATTACTTGCTTTGCCTTTTTACTCTAACAATGAAGCTTCTACTTCCTCTAGTACCTCTATTTATACTAACCATGTAGAGGAAATCAAATAGGTCAAGGCCCAAGTCACTTCTTTGAAGAAAGACTTGAAAAAGAGTCATGAAGGAAAATCCACACTCGATAATATTTTGAGTGTGCAAAAATACCCCATTTGAGTGTGCAAAAATACCCCAATGATAAAAGTGGACTTGGATTCAACTCCAATAACAAGAACAAGTCCATGAGGAACAAGAAGAAGGGCCAAGACCAAGTCAAGGATTCGGCCAAGATTATTTGCTTCAAGTGCAAGGTTGTAGGACATCATGTACAATCTTGTCCATTGAAGAAAAAATACTTGAATGAGAAGCAACAGGGGAAGCGGCCACAAGTTCAAGGTCAAGCCCAATCTCAACCTCAAGTTGAAGCTAGGCCACTTCCCAAGAAGAATCAAGATAAGGCTCCCCAAGACAAGAAATCAATAAAGAAGAGAAAGGGGAGCACTTGTTGCTACATATGTCGTGAGAAGGGACACTTGGCCTCTTCATGTTCAAAAGGTACCTTATCTAACCCTATCATTGTTGATGATGATTATTCTCTTGGGAAGGATAAGGATGGGAATGTGTTTGCCAAGTTTGTTGGAACTCAAAGTGGTGTTAAGAAAAGAACCATTTGGGTTTCCAATCCTATTGTGACTAACTTCTTAGGATCCAACTTGGTTGGGGACCAACAAGCTCAAACTTTATCAATAGGTGTTTGTGGAGGGCATTAGAGACTTGGCTAACTCATGAAGAATTAAGGGATCTTCATATATTATATTTTATAAAGCCAAGTTATAAGGATTATCATCTCCCTACCATATAACCAATGCGCCAATTTGCGGTAACTCGAACTCAACTCTTTATATTGTAAGTTGCTTGCCCCTTTACATGTTTTGGTCTTGTACCAAGTATGTGTTTGTATTTGTTGTGCCTCATGCTTTCTTATTCTGTGTATTCAAGTATGTCTAGGTGTTTGGCACATCATTTACTCGTGTGTTTTGTTTTGAGCCTCTAATGCATCTTGATGATATCTTATTTGGCTCTTTTCGAGTGGTTAATGGAATATCCCATTTTGGGGGAGTGATATGCCTCGTGCATCTCTCATACCTTAAAATGTGTGTACATGAGTACTACCACGTAGTATTGATATTGCAAGATTATCTAGTCACTATGTGGTGTGTCATACTCATGAGAAATTCAAATTCTAAATGTCCATTAATTATCTCTAGTTGAGGTTGTTTTTCCTCTTATTAAGAAAAAAATAGAATAACACATTATGGGGGAGTAATATGCTTCTTTTGCATATCACAATCCTAGGAAATGTGAACATATGAGGCGGTGCCACTTAGAGTTGATATTGTTGATTATCTTGTATCTAGGTGGCATGTTAGCTCAAACAAGGTCTTAATTTTTGTTAGAAGCTTTTATTGCTCATCTTTTTGGTCTTTGCTTGAGTAAGAAATTCTTGGTGTGGCCCTTCCTCAAATGCATATCTCTATATCTTATTTGGGAGACCATTTGCTTCAAGTTATTATAATCATTGCTTTGCATGATTGTGTGACTAGTTGAAGCTATCAAGAATCTCTATCTTTGCATAGTGCTTTATATTTTTATTCCTATCCTATGCTTTTTATTGTGAAGATTTATCTTTAATATCCGTGCAATATACCACCGAAAATAAATTACAATACACTCATTGTCTTCGACAATTGATATACTTGGGTGTGGTAGCATTTGTGGATCATCTTCACCTTGGATTTCACCTACCATGGCCTTTTTTTATTTACAAAAATTGTTGTGGCTCCCATTGTCTTCCTTGGCTTTTGAACATCTCTTTGATGGTGTTTTTGATTATTATCAAATGTGCTTTTAGTGGAAGACAAACCTTCTCTTCTCGGAACCTTGTGCCATTGTGAAAATTATTAAGGGTCATTTGTTGAAACCTTGCTCTTTTCGGAGTTTGTTATGTCATTCTTTCTTCTCTATGTTATTTGCTTGAATGAGATAAATCTTTGAGCATTTATGTTTTTATCTCATCTTTTATGCTCAATAGTTTTTGCTTAGTTCATTTGTTGAACTTTGTTGAACAAATCTTGTGTTGATTTGATTCTTTGATATAGTTTGGACAACAAATGTGTTTTGTCACACCTTGTATGCCTTCTTGAATATTTTGGTGCTTTGTCCAAATTATATATTCATTGGTTCTTGAAAGTCTCGTGCATGCATGTTTACTAAATGTATATCTTATATCATGTTTTGATTTCTTTGATCCAATATATAGGGTATACTCCATCAAATCCTTAAACGGCTATGATGTGGATGAAATTCAAATTTCATCTCTAAATATGCACATATTTTTATGGAGTATTTCCTATGTGTTGTGGTTAGTCTAACCACTTTGGTCCCAATAAGTTTGGGGACCAAGATGTACTTGAATGTTGTTTTAGGTACATTGGAGATGCAATGGATGCTTGTCTTATATATAAGGAACATGTTATCACCACATGATAATTGGAGCCAAGCTAGGATGATCAAATAATTCTTATCTACTACATCATACCATTGCTATCTCGGTAACAAGTATCTTATTCATGCATACTATTCTTCCATCCAATCTCTTGTAGGTTGCATCTTGGCATGACTTTATTTGTTTGTAAATGTTGCGGTTCTTGCAAGGATCTTTGAAAGACTTTTCTATCCTTATTGCTTATGTGAGTAATTTGAGATGATGCATATAATGGGGAGTATATAAAATCATGGTCATGATTCACCAATCCCAAATATGCCTTCTAGCAATTTATTGCATATCAATTCCTCAAGGTACTCTCATGTGCAATATTGTTGAAATTGCATTGAATCCTTCCTTTTGATACTTGTTGCCTTTCTCAAAATATCCCAACTAGCATTAGTTCCCTTAGTGTTAGTTGTGATGTTTTTGAGGTTTTCTTTTTCTTTGGTGAAGTTCATTGATATACCATAAGAGAAAATAGAGCCATGGGCTATATATGCACTTAAGAAAAATATCATTTTTTTGGTATATCTTATGACTTCCTGTTGGATATCATGTTTTCTTATCTTTATTAACCTCTTATGTGTGGATGTTTCTTTGTGGATTATTCCCATGATTTCCCAATTAGAAACTTATATACACAACAGTGTTAATCTCTCGCCTTGATATCCTTGCCTTTTGCCAACCATCTCACTTATCCGCTTAGTTTTTAATGGTTTTGTAAGGTCTTGATTTATGAGTGCTCTGTTTACTTTCATTGCATCTTCATGCACTCATATCTCATATTTGGTTTCTTTTGGACTTAATCTTGTCTTGACAAGTGTATTGATTTATATCTCTACTCATTGTATCTTGTTTGTGTTCTAAATGATATAGAGGGAGTGAGGATTCCATGTTTGTGCATATTGTATTCAAATGAAACAACTAATTTATGCACAAACCTTGGGGAGCTTCCTTATTTCATTTAGAGAACTATTTGTCCACTTGATTATTTTGATCTTTTGATTGCTTGCTTCATCCGTTGAAGTTTCTTCACCTTGTTATCCTTTTTAGCAATATTTGATTCTCAATATAGTTGATTTCCTCCAAGTATTCTTCATTGGATATGTGCATATGATTTCACTCATATTATGAGAAATTCACACCTTGGGAGGAACTTGAACTATATTGGCCTTCTAACTTTGTCATCCATTTTGGCACTTGTTGTCAATGGGGGAGAAGTTTAGAGAGTTTTAAGGGAAATGGTTTTCTACTTCGGATTGGTTTGTTCTTAAGTGTTTGACTTTCATGCATTTCATCTTTATTATGTATTGCATGGTTGAATATATAGTGGAAACTCTCCCAAAGGTTATGCTTGACAATGTATGCAATGAAATTCAAGTTCATCACACGTGCATATATTATGGGGGAGTTTGCTCTATATATGTTGGTTCTACTCACATCTCTTGCATTAGTTGTAGTTTGTGTGAGTAGAAGAAGTTTTGATATGGGCTAGTATCTTTGTGTTACTTAACCATATCAAATACAACCTCTTGTATACAACTTATTCTCGGATAAGTTGCGTACTTGTTTCTAATATTCATTATATAAACCTTCTTATTGTGATTGTCATCAATTACCAAAATGGGGGAGATTGAAAGGGTAATTACCCCTATGTGTGGTTTTGGTGATTAATGACAATCCCTATGGACTAATGTTTTCATTGAGTTTTATATGAAGGAATATTCCATAGGTCATGCTTGTAGTTCATGTGTTGGATTCAAGTATGGATGCCATGAAGATAAAGATATACCTTGAGTTTTGGCATCAAGATCATCAAATTGAAGAGAAGAATATGATACGTTCAAGATCTTGAGAGTGTGATCTCAATAGAAGAATTCAAGATATGGCTCTAAGCCGGTGTCATGATAGCCTCATTAGTTGAGCTATGTATGACTAAGATTTAGAGCATGTAATCAATTGAAGAATTCCTTATGTACCTCAAGATATTGAGATGGAGCATGAGAAGACTCTTGGTTGACCAATGCAAAGAGTGAAGAGTGATTTCAAGTTGGTCAACGCATGAAGCATAAATAATGTACCACATGGATCTTATGGTGTGGTAAGCCTTGTCATTTATGCATCATGAACTAACCCATTATATATTTTTCTTTGTGTTTTATATATGGGATAGGTATCTTTCCATGGGCATGCTTCAAAAGTGAAGATCTCAATAGCCCATGAGAGGATGGCATCAAGTGGTGATCGCCATCAAGGTTGAGAAGGGCAAGTTCAAGATAAGCATCTCGAGAAGATCATTTGCCTGAAGCTTTCCATCCATATTGGTGAAAATGGACATGTGAAGATGTGTCCTAATGAAGCTATCCCATAGTGGTGTATGGGGGAGCAAATTATAAATCTTCACGAAGCAACAATGATCAAGTGATGCATTCCGGCTTGGATGGAGCTTGAAGCGTTGTCATCAAGATCAAGCGGGATGCGCAAGGCAAAGGTATGTCCTTTCTAGGTTTTCCTTTTACCGGTCTCAAGTTGGTTGTTGGGATACCGGGTTATAGGATAGATAGCCGCACTATCAAGAGGGGCTTTCGGTTGGGTAACTTGATCACATCGTCATAGGGAGCTCAATCCTTTGCATACTTTGCATCTTCCTATTTTGTTTCTTCTTGGTATTTTCTCTATGTGAGGTTCTTGAGCTTGTTGCTAGCTCTTCAACAAGCCCAAGTTCATCGAAAACGGAATTCGTATGCATCTTATATGGCGTTTTTGAGTTAGAAGGTTTTACCGGTTCTTCTTATAGGGAGACTCCATACCTTTCCTCATTTTGTTCTATCTTCCTTTGTTGGACTATGATGTTTTCATGTACCTTATTGTAGAGCTTGTTTTCCTCATCAAAACAAGCCCAAGATCATCGAAATCGAAGTCCGGATGCAAAAGTTATTGCGTTTTTCGTGAAGTGAGTTTCATCCCGGTTGTGGATCCGGTTCAACCGAGCCCCACACCGGACGGTCCGGTTCCAGCTCTTGTAGACCGGATCTCAGATCGGGTTTTCCGGTTATCGCGACAGAGTCTATTCCGGGTTGGCAAACAGAGGTATTTCTGTTTGTAGGTCGGTCCTCCGGCCTGGGGACCAAGTTTCCCGGTTCTGGGGCCGGTCCAACCGACTTTGGAACCGAGTTTTCGCTGTTTTCTCTCCAACAGCCATATTTGCTTTTCCCTATAAAAGGGGTTTCTTCCCCCAACGTTTTTGGTTGTTCTTGAGCCCGAAATTGACCTCCATTATTGACCCTCTTGAGCTTTCTTCCTCTCCCTTCCCTCCTATGATTCTTGCATCTTTTTGAGGGCTTTGGAAGAGGAGATCTAGATCTACAATCCCCACCAATCAATTCCTTCTCTAAGTGAGGGGAACCCTTTGGATCTAGATCTTGAAGTCATTGGTTGACTTCCACCATTGTTCTTCCTCTCTAATTCCTACCTATCACTTGTTTCTTTGGGGGGATTTGAGAGTGAGGGATTTGAATGCCCTTGGTGTTCTTGCTTTGCATTCTTGCATAAGTGTTGAGCTCTCCACTACGATTTGTTCGAGTGAGAGACCGTGAGCTTGTTGCTCTTGGAGGGTGACCTCCTAGTTGGCTTGGCGGTTGGTGTCGTGGTGTCCTCTTCGTGGAATATTGTGAAGAGTCTCGGGCTTCTCCTTCGTGGAGCTTGTGAAGTGTTTGTGGAGCTTGCCATCTCCGGAGTGGAGGAAAAGCTAGCCATAAGGAAAGGGCCTATTCCTTCGTGGGATAGACTCGGAGAAGAAGGTGAGCCTTCGTGGCGTTGCGAAATCCTTCGTGGAATCCCACACCTCTCCAACGTGACGTACCTTACTTGTAAGGGAACACATGAATACATCTTCGTCTCCACGTGCCTCGGTTATCTCTATACCCGAGCTTACTTTCCTTGTGATATCCATTGAGCTTGAAGTACTTATATCTTCCTTATCACTTGTGGTATATTTATCTTGTGCTATCTTGCTTAGCTTATCTTGTTGTTGGTGCACTTAGTTGAGCCTAGTGTATTTAGGGTGCTTGTAAAATAAACGTTAGTTTAATTCTGCATTCTATCAAGCCAAAACCGTAATAGTTTTGAAATTGCCTATCCATCCCCTCTAGGCGACATCTCTATCCTTCCAGCTACTCTATGAGGGACAAGCTGAATACTACTATGCTATGTTTTCTTTATGTGAAACAAACAAATGTCTTGCAAAGCATTGTTATTCATGAAACTTTTGTTTGTTTCTTTGCATGTTGCAACACAATTGCTTTGCCTTATTGTTAGAACTTTGTCTTTCATGTTATGATTGAGGTACTATGATCCCAGCTATCAATTTTTTTACAAATACTTTGATCAAATTTATGATGGTGCACATCACCTAAAAAAATATTCTTTCTTTTTTCACTTACCTACTCGAGGACGAGCAGGAGTTAAGCTTGGGGATGTTGATACGTTGCAAACGTATCTATAATTTTTGATGTTCCATGCTTGGTTTTATCTACTTTATTATGTTTTGTCCACACTTTGGAGTACTTTTCATATGAGTTCTTGGACTAACTTATTAACAAGAGCCATAGTGCCGGTTGCCTGTTTTCGGCTGTTTTTGGTTCCAGAAAGTCAGAAAATGAATATTCTCGAAATTGGACCGGAAGACTCACGGAGCCAGAAGGAGAGACGGAGAGGGGCCACGGGGTGGCCACACCACCCCTAGGCGCGGGTCCCCCTTGGCTGCGCCAGGGCATGGTGTGGGCCCCCTGGCCGGCCACCGACCTTGCCTCTTTCGCTATATATCTCCCCCAAGGCAAAAACCCTAGATCGTCAATCAGAAATCCACGAAAAGTTCCGCAGCGCCGCCGCCACCGAAGGGGAGATTCGGGGGACAAAAAGTCTTTGTTCCGGCTCCCTGCCGGGACGGGGAAGTGCCCCCGGAGCCATCTCGATCGATCTCCACCACCATCTCCATCACCGTTGCTGATTCCCATGACGAGGAGGGAGTAGTTCTCTCTCGAGGCTAAGGGTTCTACCGGTATCTATGTGTTCATCTCTCTCTCTCTCTATGCATGATCATATTGTGATCATGAGCTTTGTAATAAAGTAGATCTACCTTGCTACTCAAGTGCTTTAATAGATCTCTGCTCTCCCCATGTGTGTGAAGTTGACAGTGTGCACACCATGGTGGCACTTAGGCTAGAGATTACAAATAGTTGTTATGAGTTATATTTGGAGTGGGATGTATTTATGAAATTGTGGTATTTGTTGGACTCATCTAGTACTCAAGGTGACAGTGTGGGGTTATCTAGATGGGAAAGATGAACTTTGAGGTGTGCTGTTATAGCCCTACCATCGATTAGAGTGTCCAACCGGAGAGTAGTGAAGCGTAGTATCATAAAGAAGAATATATTTATATGAGAGTGTTGACTAGTGAAAGTATCATCCCTAGGCCTTGTTTCTAAACATTGAAACACCGTTTTTAATTAGATCTGTTACATGTTTGCTTGCTTCCATCTTTATTTAAGTTTTCCTTTAGTTTTTTCCCACATCAACCACACGCCATCAAGCTATTTTCTAGCATCGTTACCACTTATAATTATCTATACCACTTGTATTTCATTATCTCTTCTCTGAACTAGTGCACCTATACACCTGACAAGTGTATTGGGTTTGTTGGGGACACAAGAGACTTCTTGTATCTTGATTGCAGGGTTCCTTGAGAGGGAATACCTTTGACCACTTCCTCCCTGAGTTCGATAAACCTTGGGTGATCCACTTAAGGGAAAACTTGCTGCTAATCTATAGACCTGTGCACTTGGAGGCCCAACAACTGTCTACAAGAATAGAAGTGCGTAGACATCATCAAGCCAAGACCATTCATCACATACCTTTGTTGCCATATTAGTAGGTGACATATTTATTTAACCAAGTCCTAGTGTCAATTGATATTCCATGTTGAGTGATCAATTCCTGACCTAGAACTTATTGACTCTTAGCTTTGACCTATTATATTAACCTTCCAAAGACCTTAAATAAATTAATAAGAAGAAGGAACTAGTTATGGCAGAGTGTGCCATCATCAATGGAATGTGATCCTTAGTGGGGATCAAACCATCTAATGTTGGAGAATTTAACTCACTCATGAGTTAACTAGAAGAAGTACCTACACCCAAGAGTTAAGTTAGTTTTTATGGAGCTATGAGAAAGCTAGTAGTATTAGAGTATCCAATGATAATCTTGTTAAGCTAATTAGATATGATTATAAAGTAAGCTTCCTTAACAAGATAAATCATATAGAGATACTATTACAAGCCTACTACTTACTTGAATATTGATCTTGATCGGACAATTAGAAGCCTAATCTTTGCTTGATCAAAGGTTGGTGGTCATTATTCTCAAGTCATTTGTGAATAGATGACCAGCTGATAAAGAAGAGTTGTGAGTATACTCAATTAGGCAAGCCCTAGTAAGATGAATCATCTAGCTTGATCATGAGAAGTCAAGCTCGAGTACGATGAAGTATATAACATAAGTTGTATGGAGTAGTTGAAGGCGTAGTAGTTTAACCAAGCTAATACAAGAACAAACTTGTGTTATGGGAGAAGTACCATATCTCTTCCAGAGGATTGATATCACATGTGATATAGAGAGAATTGCAATCTTGCAAGCCTTAGATATAGATGCAAGGTGAATATAAAGTACTTAATGGATGGAGTTAGTAATTAGCTATAGTGATGGATTCATTAGAGGAAGTTTTGAAATGGAAGTCATATGTACTAGGAGAAGAATGAAGGAGTAATGTTGAAGTGGCATGACCATGTCATCATATGATGATGGATATGGTGGAGTCAGATGATTTACTTATTCATGAAGATGTGATGTTTGTGAATAAGATAAGAGAGATTTATAGAGTATATTTAGGAAGGGAATTCCTTAACTATGGTCCACACTTAGTGAAGTGTGAGGATAGGTATTCTTTAGAAGCCTTAACCAAGATCATATCAACCAGGACAAGACCCATGTCTACCTCTTTGTCCAAAGCCCCATAATTAAATGGATAGTGGAACCATTTCCCATTCCTAGGTACTCATTAAGTAATATCTCTTAGTCAAATGAAGTTTCCAAGAAATGGTTAGAATACTAGAGGAGTGTTGTATTAAGTAAAATCTTGTCCATCTTATTGTCTTAAACCCTAATACGGACTTAGTCTTATATACCATCAAGTTCACATTAGGAGGTAATCCCAATAGCTCACTCTAAGATGAGATATTATCCTTGGTCACAAGACATGAAGTCAGTGTGTCTTAATCCCTAATATCCATCCACATTCATAATAATCTATGTGCGGTGACCCATCATACCACTGCATGACGTAGTACACTATAGTCGTTGACATAACACCAATGAAACACTGTTCACTAGTATTACATCCCTCAGAGTGGTACAACCGAAACACAGCAGGTCCAAGACATGACTATTGATTACAAGTCGACTCTTTACAGAAGATCCAGAGAACACTCTAGGTTAAAGAGAGATAAAGAAACTTCTTAGAAAGGAGAACCAGAAATAATAACTCAGAACTATCTAGCTAATAAGACTAGTATCTAAACTATGTGGCTTGCAATTGCTGCTAATGCAATGCTTTACAAAAGTAGGTTTTATGGCGAGAGAATCTATTCCTATCCACTCAAGAGCTTCGTCTTCACTCCGGCTAATGTATATGCTAACTTCGTTGACTTTATTGAAGGACTTGAGCTACCGATGATGGTTTCTAGAGCATAAGTTGGTGTTGCGTCATCTTCAACGGCTTCAGAATCTCGCAAGGGTTAAGAAGGTACGGTTGAGTACGAGCGTACTCAGCAAGTTCACTAAAAAGGAGTGTATGATGCACTATCTCTAGAGCCACAGACCAAAGGTCGTAGACAATGCAGGTTTTCATAAACATTTCTTCAAAGGTTGCTTTTATTCTGAAAACTATGTCCGACAGCCTTCACAGGTTGACCAGAACCTTCGTGGGGTTCCTGTCTTGCCGCGTTCGTAGCTCCTTCCCGGAACACGGAGTAACATGTCACAATTCTTACACTCTACAGAGGTGCGTCACTTTTCACATGAGAGACCTTAAGCATTGTTGCATGGCCGAGAGTATGTCCCTATTCAAACTTCCATAGTTTGAGGCCCAACCTAAGATCCAAGCCAATCACTGCCCCCTTCGTGACCCCGCATGTCCCCTTGGTGTACGCCATGCCCACATCTTGAATTACGGCAATGGTTAGTATAGACCATCAGATGCCAGAACTATCGTGGGATGTTGAGGGTTCCCACCCATATGCTGCATATCGTCTATGAATTACCAATTAATGCACGCTACGAGGATAAAAGCCACAACCTGCACATCCAGATGCATGCGAGAGGAAGAAGATACAGCCGACTTCTCCGTCCCATTCCAAATCTCATGGTTAACGCGTAATATTCGGTGCTAGAATCACTAGAGACATTGGTTGTTAAGTCCTAGGTGATATATTCCTGTACAATGGCGTTTCCATTGCCATTTATAATAGATTAGTTGATCACCTTGGATTAGTAACCGATACCTCTAGTTAATTATGAAAATAGTGTTTTCGACCTTTTTGAAATGTAGGTGATGACAACAGTTGAGTTACAAGCATAGAAAATAATAAAAGGACATGAGCAAGTGTGAACTTGCCTTTTGTGATTTCAAGATTATGCAATCACGGTCTTCAAGATATTAGAAGATCCAAATTCTGTAAACAACATCATTGGTCCGGTAAGGACGAATGTTTAAATAAGCAAGATGCAATTGTGCATAAGTAATGTAATGCAGTTTGATATACGCGAATCCCTAGAACAATCGTATCTGATCTAGGGTTTGGAGTTTGTGATGAGTTCTTTGGAATTTGTTGCACTTTTATACCATCTTCACACATGTGCTTCTTATTAAGGCTTGTGAGAGTGTGTGAAATAACATGTAAGTATAATAAGTAGCATACAATAGTAAAGCACTCCAATGGGCATGGTAACTAAAAGATTCCTTAAGCAAGATTATTAATCAATTAGAGCCTTTATATAAATGCTTAAGGATTACTTTTAATGTTTCTGAAAAGAATAACTTTTAAAGAAAATCATACTTAACTAAACAAAAGCATTTAAACTATAAGTTAACACTCTTAGGCTTTCTTGCTAGTTATAATTCTCAAAGAAGAAAGAATTACTTCATTTGAATAAGGACCACATTAGTAGTTGAGAGTTATCTATCTTGGTCATTATACGGTATTATAATTTGTTCACTTCATAATGTTTCTTTACTGTTAATTAAGAGTAATATTACTTTTAGTTGGGTAGTAGTTTCTTGACTTTATGATTGAATAGAATCATTTGTCTCCTTATAAATGAGTAGTTATGATATTTAATCAAGGAAACAAAATTATTTAAATAATTATGAATTACTTTTGGATTTTTAATATGTTTATAACTTGTGGTTGAAGTGATGGTGAAAGGTTTTATTAAATAAAATAAAAATATCATTCTTGAGGATTTTATATTTCATAGGAATCTTTTTGGAAAATAATACACACTTATTTGTGAATAATAGTTTAACAAATACTGTATTTAGGATGCTTTATACTATTTTGACTTTATAGTATCATTACCTAAGATTAACACTATTATTAGACCTTTAATGACTAATATTAAAAGCACTGGCAATTTTATATATCCTTTTATGAATTATCCACTAAGGAAATAAGTTTAATTCAAGTTTATTGGAGTACTAAACATTTATTTAATTCAAAAGTGTATTATTATATTTTTAACATGTAGATATTATTTTTTGACCATTTTGGTATATTATAAATATTTTTGTGATTTTTAAATAATAAGATATGATTTTTATAAGTTTTATCACTTTATAAATACTAAATAAATAATAATTACTTAGTTAATTATCACAAAAATGTACAAAATAAGTTTATAAATGTATATTTTGTTTTTCTAAGAATTTTGATATATTATACTTATTTTTATGAATTTTAAATAATATAATATATTTATTTAAGATTTATCCCTAATAGGTTATTTACTAATAAATACTAATTATTTTATTTAAATTGGAAAATAAGATATGACAATAGGTGATATTCTAGAGTTTATTTTCTGAAGATTTTGATATATTATATAGATTTTTCTGAATTATAAAATAAAATATATTGATTTAATAAGATTTATTTATTTCCTGGATTTATTTAAATAACTAATAAATGCTTTTCTGCGTCAGTGCTGATGTCAGGCGCTCTCTAAGTCTTTTTTTACACCTCACCAATACCTACCCTAGGTCAGTGGGGCCAGTGGCCACGTCATTTCTAGAAACTAAAAACAATACTTAAAACGGCATGATGACATCAGCATGATGTCGTGCTGACATCACTCAAGCTTGATCCATCGATTGGGGGCTCACGAGGTAAAACAGAGGGGCGTGTTTGATGGAGGGCATCAAGGCGAATCTAGGAGTGGCGTCGCCGCCCCTTTTTGGTCACCGGAGTTACTCTAGCGACCATTTGTTGTGGCGGCCGACGACATGCACGGTGCTACAATGATTCAAAGCGGGAGAATACAAAAGGAAAGGTGCTTGAGCTTCATTGGCTCATCAGGATGTTGGTGGTAGGGTCGGCAAGGCGTGGGGTGGACCGGTGACAGTGAATCACTAGTAATGGTTGTGGTGGCCGGTGGGATGTTGATATCGATTCCGAATGATTCGGAGTGTGCCTGCTCATGGGCTTGGTCGGATATGAACAAGGACACACCGGCGCGTCTAGCGGTGGCTTTAGCGAAGCACGGGGTGCTTGGAAACAACAAGGATGACGACCTTGGCGAGCTAGGGTTTGCTCAACCGAGCAGACAGAGAGGAAGATAGCAGAGCGAGGGAGGGATTGGGAGGATGAGGACGGAGAGACTCTGTGGTGGCGTGCTTATCCCCTCGGAAGATGGCGGCGTGCATCGCGGCAGTCCAAGCTTGCTGACAGCGGAGGACGGCATAGGGCGGCGGTGAGGTGCTCCAGCGAGCAGTGTGTCTGCGTGGAAGTGACGACGACAAACTGATACGTGGGCTGGGCCGGTTCTGGGCTGTGGCAAAGTGAGCGGGTTGTTCCTTCTACTGCTCATGGGCAGCAGATAACGCTGGAGCTTGTTGGGCTGTGGGCCGGGCGGCTGGCTACTTTAAATATCCTGAAAATTTGTAGTTTAAATATCCTTTTTCTTTTTTAATTCCAGTTTCTAGTTTCACTCTCTTTATTTTTCTATTTACATATTCATTTCAAATATGAACATATTTCAAGGATTTAAATATCCTGAGAATTTGCAGGTCATGTACATTGTTGTATAAAGCAATTATGACCATCTTCTCACCATTTCTTATTGTGTATAAAATATTCATAACTATATGAAGAGCCCTTTTCATTTAGGAAATATTAATAGAAATTAGGGTTTTAGGAATTTACTTTCTATAGGAAAATCTTATAGAAATGATTTGTATTTCCACTTAATGAATGTAATGATAGTGGTTTAAGATGGCTAATGAGGTATATAGAATTCTATTTAAGCTTAGTCTCATATAAGGATTAATGTATAAAACTTATAATGAATTAAATCTTATGGTTCATAATTTGGTGATTTAAATTTTAGGGTTCTTTAAAGTTGGGAATTTCTTTTATACCAATTCCATTACATTTTCTTCATAACCATTTTACTCTTTTTCAAAGTAGGCATGGATCACTTCTTGAATTAGTTGTTCACTACTTAATAAAGTGTGATTAATGTGTTGATATAAGTTTCTTATATAGTGGTGAACAACCATTATCATTTATGTGACACATGAGATCTCAATGCCTAGCAACATCTAATTAGGGTTTCTAATACCACACTTACTATGGATGCTAGAGGATACACTACCCTCAAGTTTATTAGTGAATGTTTCAAGGAATCAAGGTTTAAAGATTGATCCAAAATTTATAACCCTGAATGATATCTCAACTTAGAGTGAGCTATAAAGATTACTTCTTAATGTGGTCTTGATGGTCCATGGTCTAGGTTTCTGTTAGGATCCAAGATAATAAAATGGACAAGGCTTTCATCCATAAGACTCATCTGATCCTCTAATTATCTCTTGGAAGCTTTATTTGTCCAAGAGATACTATTCTTTGGCTACTTAAAAATGGAATTGATTTAACTACCCTCTTTATTCTACGGTTTTAAACAAAGAGGTAGACATGGTTCTGTCATGGCTTGATATGATCTTGGTTAAGGCTTCTAAAGAACTCCTACCTTAATACCTCACTAAGCTTATCTTTAGATAAGGAATTCCTTTCCTAAGTATCTATAAATCTCTCTTACCTTAGTCGCAAAGATCACTTCTTCCTGAATAGGTTACCCATCAGACTCCACCATATCCATCATCATATGATTACATGGTCATGCCACTTCAAAATTACTCATTCTCCATTATTCTCCTAGTATCTATATAACTTCCATTGCTAAACTACACTTGATGAATCCATCAATGTAGTTTTTTCTAACTCCATCCATAAACTCTTTCATATTTACCTTGCATCTACTTCTAAGGCTTGCAAGACTACAATTATTTTTATGTTATATGTGGCATCAATCCTCTGGGATGGGTAGGGTACTACTCTCCATAATACAAGTTTATTCTTGTATTAGCTTGGTTAAACTACTATACCTCCAACTACTCCATATAACTCATATTATATACTTCATCCTACTCTGGCTTGACTTCTCATGATCAAACTAGATGATTCTTCTATTAGGACTTGCCTAATTTAGTATTGTCACAACTCTTCTTTATCAGCTGGTCATCTATTCTCAAATGGCTTGAGAATAGTGACCACCAACCTTTGATTAAGCAAAGCTCAGGCTTCTGTCTGATAAATATCTATACTCAACTAAGTAGTAGACTTGTACTACACCGGGTCTCTTTATAGAGTTTATATTGTTAATGAAGCTTACTTTTGCTTACACCTCCTTGACTTAACAAGATTACCATTTGATTATCTACTACTACTACTAGCCTTCTCATAACTTCATAATTACTATCTAAACTCTTGGGTTTAAATACTTCTTCTAATTAACTCATGAATGAGCTATCTCCTCCAACATTAGATGGTTTGATCTCCACTAAGGATCACATTCTATTAATGATGGCACACTCTACCATAACTAGTTCCTTCTTCTTATTAATTTACTTAAGATCTTTGGATGGTTAATATAATAGGTCAAAGCTAAGAATCAATAATCTCTAGGTCAAGAGTTGATCAATTGACACTAGGACTTGGTTAAATAGATATGTCACCTCTTAATATCATATTAAGGGTATTTGCTAGACGGTGTTGGCTTGTCTTCCATTTCTACTATATTTGTAATAAAATTTACTATTTAAGAATTACCATGATACCGTTGGTAGGAATCACTATGGCAATCAAGTATATCAAGATTTTAGTTATTATGTTTCTTTACTTAAGTTATATACTTAACTTGGTATTCAGGGTTTGTGTTACATAATACCTTAATATCATCTTTAGAAGATTAAGTATTCATCCTTGAGTTGTTGTATGGAATACCATGTAAGGATCTCTAGAAGATCTAGTACTCCTTATTAAGTAATGTGTTGTGACTTAGTTTTATTACATTTGATCTACCCTTATATCAAATTATATTACCCAAAGGTAAGGTTTTAGCAAAGGTCATATTGAAACTTATCGCAGTCAACTTGATGATCTACTTCAGTTCCACCAAGTTAAGAGACGCTTCAATCTCTTTGACAACTTTTATTTGAAAGCGCGAAAATTATCTGGATTTTCTATGCATGAATATAGTGCACACACCTCATCTCAGCTTATTTCTAATCTCTAATGGTGGGATGTTACAATATGAGTCTATTAAACCTTCCCAAAACTCATGGCAATTATTTGGAAATGAACATTTTCATTTCCTCATTAATGATTGATATTCATGTATAATGACTTAACCAAGATTGTGCTAAGGAAATTCTAATACCAAACACCTAGTTTATTTGAGTACAAGAAATCACCATATTTTGAACCATAAATACTTAGAGCATTATTAGGGGTATATATATAGGAATTACAATATGACACCAAGTGTGTATAGAATGATATTATCATCATTAACCATTTTAAATCTTTATCATTATAATTAACATGGTGAAAATAGAATCATTTTTATCAAGCTTTTGGATAATAAACAAAATATTAAACCCTAAGAAATAAATGTTGCCATCAATAAAATAGTTTCTGAATAGTTTAAATTTATGAAAAACCATGAAAAGTACAAGCACCACTTAGTCCCCAAGATTCTTGCTATATTTAATGTGTTCCATGAAAACTATGGATATTTAAATCCTTAGGAAAATTCATATTTGGAAATGGTTTTATCAAAACAGAAAAGAATAAAAAGGGAAGGAAAAATCTAAAGCAGATCAATTAGACCCACAACCCATGTCAACACCCGGATTTTTAATCTCAGATGGTTGTTATGCCATACCTCGCAATCCCAAGATTACCATTTTTGCGAGACATAACAGAATTAGTACCACAGTACATCATCCATTACAAACCATAATGAAGGTCTCACAAATAAAGGATCTCATGATCCAGTCTTAATACAATCAAAGAAGTGGAAAATAAATGTAGTAGGGGCTCCATCTTCAGGGTCACATGCAATGCTGACGATGGGAGATGATCCTAGTTGTCATAGACCTCCCATTATCCATCATCCTGGTAGTCCTCCTCATAGTCTGGACACGAGAATAGCCAGGGACAAAGCCATGAGTACTCTTTAAGTACTCGCAAACTATCATTAACAAGTAAGGTAGTTCTAGTAGGAATCTTAAGCTCTAGCTTTATTTGCAAAAAGGCAGGCTTATTTCATAAGGAGTTCAAAAGTAAAGCCCTAAGTTAAATCTCCATATCACTTAAGTGGGAACCTAGTTTTCATGTTCACAACCCTGTTGTGGTCAAGTCAACATCATATTTCAATTCACTAGTCATTTTGAAAATAGCTGACAACAGATCAGTATTGCCACTCCAACTGTCCATGACCGCGGACGCGGCTATTCGAATAGTTTGACACTCTACAGAGGTGGTACACTTTCACCACAACATTCGTTACATCCACCAGGGATAACCCTGAATCATCATACTTAGTATGCGGATAATAAATCATAACCTTTCAATTACACACTCTAGTATAGGCACCTCCCCTATGAGCTTGGCCTCCCAACCATGGCCATTTGCCATCCTGGGCACTGCATAGGTGGTCATTCACATTCACAAGGTAGCCTCAGCTCAACCTCTTTCCGTGAGGGAACCCATACTAAGGCATATAAATTTCCAGTTAAGCCCTACCTAATTCAAGTATTATGGTTGTACGGTAAAATTGGAATGGTATCGCATCCGAATCCAACCATCAGTTTTTGTCAAAATCAAGGCTCATGCCTCAACTAGTGTCATCATCAAATCATTTTGTGTTCATAACACATGTCAAAAACATTTTAATAGAATGAATCATCATTCCAAGGTTTTCATAATCATTTCCTCCAAGTATTTCCATCTAAGTGATCAGTAGTAGTTTAGCACTAGCAACTAGCAATGAGGGTGTCACTAATGAGGGGTTCAAATCAAGTGTAACTACCCAAATCTATTTTTATGCTTTTTATGGCATCTAAGTATAACTACCTAGGCCTAGTTTTATGCTTTTTATGGCATCTATCCTATTTTCCAATACTCACAAATCACTAACTAAAGGTAAAGAACTTTGGTAAAAGTAAAAGAATAACCAATGCATACCTAGTGCATCTTGCCTAGGTTATCTTGCATAGGTATGAAGCTTGCAAGTGTTAGCTTACATAGTTAAATTCTAGTGTTAGGCTTGCCTTGAGTAGTGAAGTGGTTTAAGTTCTCTTCTTCTTCTTCTTCTTCTTCTTCGTAGTACTCCTCCTCCTTGTAGCCCGGGTCGGTACTAGCATCTATAAATGAATACGAGGTACACAATCACCAAAAAATACTTATCTACTTCTATTTAGCACACAAAGGCTCAAACTAGATGACCTAGCATCATCACAATCATCACATGAAATAAAGCCCAGTCTTATTTTTCTTATTTTAGAAAGTAATTTCTACTCATTGAAAAAGACTTAAGATTTAATATTCTCCAATTAAAATATGGGATCATGTTGACACATGTCATCACCACATATTCTAATACTTGGGAATGTGATTTAAAGTGGTGGTCACATTTTATAAAGTTTAAAATTACTATTTAATAAAATTAAAGTGACTAGAAATGCCTATATAGCATTCTTTTGGTACTAGTCCAAGATCACTGCATGTAAACCTAAATATTTTTAAATATTCAGATAGATCTTGTCAAATGTGATTTTTGAGAGTTGGAATCAACTCAGAAGCATTTATGGGTGATTTTTGAAAAATGTTTGAAGTGGCAAAAGCCTCTGTCTTGTTATTTTTTGTATAGGTGATCTATAATTTCAAATGGGTTGAATCCAACGGGCTTGGGTATATAATTTGAATACCTTTCGAACAAAATTGGAATCATGCAATTTGGTTCAGTAGATCTCTTTAAATTGGATTTCAAAGTCACTAAAAGATTGTGGTTTTGAAAATAAAAGAAAATCTAATTTAAACGTGGGGCGCACGCGGGAACGATACTGGGCCAGCCTAGCTACGCGGCGCGCGCAGCGGGCTGCTGAGAAGCGGGTCCCACGCGTCAATGACTAAACTAAACCGAAACGGTACACTCTATTCTGGGCCGTGCAATTAGAGCGTGATTGACGACTAAGCGTCGTCGTCTCCGTCGCACAGCACCGGCGAGAACTGAACCCTAACACGGCGGTGGAGGTACTTGGGGGCTCACCAGGGCTCCAGCTAGACTTGGCGATGGGGGCGATCGAACGTGTCGAGGCCGGCGAGTCTAATGGTGGTCGTCGCGGCTCCTGGGGTGGTCGCAATCAGCGACTTCCTTCCTCGACTGCAGCGGCGAGCTCCGGTGAAATTCCGGCGAGCTAGTGCTCGGCTTGCTCCCGGGAGAGGTGTGGGAGGTTTATGAGAGAGAGGGGAGTGAGATGGTGTGAAAAATGAGGGCTGGGTGGCCTCTATTTATACACCAGCGAGAGAGGCGGAGCAGCATGGCTCAGGCTCGTCGGCGACGTCGTTGCAGTGAGCTATTGGCATGGCTGAGGGTAGGGGTTGACGCGGTGCTTCAGGTCGGTTGTTATGCGAGTGATGGCGCGGCAAGGGGAGGTCGAGAACGGTCGGGAGCGGTCCGTGCTCTATGCGGGAACCGCGGCGTTCGAGACGGCGCACAGTGTCCACGGTTTGCGCGGCGGTGAACGGGCATGTCTGGGGGGTAGCTAGGGTCACGGTGAGTGCGGGCACGCGCGCAGAGGGCAAGTCACGGCGTGTGTGCGCGTGTCGGCTGCGGCGCTCTGGCACGCTCTCGACACGGCAGATAGAGAAATGGGCGCATCGATTACGTCTGGTCCACGGTGTGTCTTCGGTCGAGGGGTGGACAGGGGGTGGCATAGAAGTGTCGCCTGTCTCCTAGACATCGTGGGAGAGAGCGGCATGGTCTGTGGCAAGCGGTGCTTGGTCGATCTGCACGGTGAGCTCAGGTGGCGCCGCACTGGTGCGAACGACAAAAGGGGGAGCTTGTCCACTGCGCTTCTGGGCACTGGGGGAGACCAGGGGAGATAAATGGGGCACAGTGGTGAGGAAATTACTGCTCAGAATAGTGATTGTTAGGCAGGGTTTTACTGGTGTCTGCCAGGTGCTCGACCAAATGGCCGCATGAATTCAAGATTTGAATTTTTGGATGAATTTTGGTGAGTGTGTTTGTCACATGCTTGGGTGTCTAGGGCTACTGGGAAAAGTCAAGTGGAATTGATTTGGTTGGTTTTTGAAAAAGGGTGATCTAAACAAATGAACTTGATTCAATTTTGCAATGCCCTTCAAAATGATTTGGAATTTGTTTCTGTTAGTTTGTAAAGTGGGCTTGGTTTACTTTTACTTGGTCTAGTAAGGGGTGAAAAGAATTGGGAAAGTTTCTGTTAGAAATCTTTTACTAGAAACACTCAAAGTGGTCTAGTGGATTATTTTGGTCAAAATGACCATTTGATCATATGATTTATATTTGATTTTCGTTTCTATTGATTTAGTTTGTACATGGCCTAGATGATGTAGTATTCATCTTTAAACCATTCTTTATCATTTCTAGCAATCAAATATGGCAATTGCACTCATTCATACACTAATGCAATTCACACATACACTCATATTAGATTTAATAATAAAAGTTTTTGTTAACCCTAAACTTGGGTGATTAGAACTTGCTAATCTTGATTAATATTTTTGGGAGTTACAGCTCAGAACCTCCATCGCTCACGTGCAAACTCCGTAGCGTCGTGCTTGCTTTGCCACAACCCATTACTAGACCAAGCCCAAATACCCCTTCGTCGTTGTCTTCCTCGCGTCACAAGCAGCAGGGTGGAACTCGCGTTGCCGCCCGATGCCATTGCCGTCGTTAGCCTACTTTGCGATGCTCGCCACCATCACCTGGGGGGGTAAGAAAGCCAAAGGGACGTTCCTGCTCGTCCTCATCCTCATTCCCTTCCTCTTGACCTCCCTCTCTTCCATTTCTCTCTTTGTGTCGAAACCTAGCACCGCAATCGCCGTCTCGCACCACCGTTAGGGGCCACCCCAAGGCCAACCAAAGATGCCACGTGCTCCGCCGTGGTGAGCTTCATGTCCATGGGAGGGAATCGAGCCAAGAAGATGTTAATCAGCCGCATCGACTCAATCTACTCCAAGCCCGATGATCACCGCCGTCTGCTTCTTCGTCGATTCCATCTTCCTCAGCTCCATCTGAGGTCAGCCGCGCGTCAAGGGTAAGCCGCTGATGCTCATACGCCTCTTCTCCACCTTCCTCTCGCTGTGTCGCGCCGTAGTGTCATGTGCCGCTGCTCTCCGTCGTCAGGCGCCGTTGCAACCGGTGTTTCGATGACCATTTCTTAGCAGTGTGACCATTAGTGGGACCGCTTTGGTCTCCTCATTCGAACACACATCCTCGCGTGTCCGCGTGGGCACGGTAGTGTCGCCGTCGTATGGTCGCCGGCATCGGTTGACCACCACCGTGCGAGGAGCCCAGTCAAACCTTGATGGACCATGCCTTGCTGAGCTTGAGTGTGACGTGGCCGCAGGCCCAGTGGTCAGTGACGGTGGCTATAGTCAGCCCTAGGGTAAAAAGTTTTAATTATAGTGCATGCGTTAGCATGATGTCACACCCGCGTCATTCCTTGCCTCGTCAGCACCTTTATCTGGTCAGTGCCCCAGTGGCATCTTACATGGTCCTGACGCCACCGGTCACTGACCTAGGCTAGGTGGTGGCTGCGTGTAAAAAGTATTTCCCATTAAATAATATTTCAGAAAATGATTAAATCTTAGAAATTGAATATCTTTTGTTTTATAACTCAGAAAAATATATATTATACATCCAAATGTTCAGAAAAATAAACTCTATAGTTTAAACTTATTATCATATTTTATTTTCCAATTTAAATAAAATAATAATTATTAGTAGTAAATAGCCTATTAGGGATAAATCTTAAATAAACATATTTTATTATTTAAAATTCAGAAAAATAAGTATATTATATCAAAATTCTTAGAAAGAGAAAATATACATTTATAAACATCTTACATATATTTTTGTGTCACTTAACTAAATATTATTATTTATTAAGTCTTTATAAAGTGATAAAACTTATAAAAATCATATCTTATTAATTAAAAATCATAAATATACTTATAATATACCAAAATTTTCAAAAAAATAAAATATATACTTTAAAAATATCATATTTCATAATTGATGTAAAATAAAAGATAAAGTTCTAATAAATCTTATTTAAATCCTTTTCTTTTATTTTAACCCATTAAAATTATATAAATCTTTACTATTGCCTTTATCATTATTTAATTAAAGTCTAAAAATATAAGAACAAGCTCAAATAATGTTTATATGAAACCCAATATGGTTCCAACCATTTTAAAGTGTAGTTCCTAAAGTTGTCATCCAAAGTAATCATATTTTGTTCCAAGAAAGATTTCATCAAGTATAAAATCATTAAAAATAGTGTATGGTTTGTTAGGAGGATTTTATTTATTTATAAAATCATCGAGGTAATATTTATCCAGTTCTTGAACCAATTTGGGAATTCACTTAAAAATCTAAACAAAGTTTTAATTAATTAAAGTAATGCTTTGTCCCATGTTTATAAAATATAAGCATTACTTGTAAAATAGGTAAGTGATTCTATTCACTTATAGTATTAAGAACACACTACTCCAATAGGGACAATAATACCCTTATTTCACCTTTAGGAAGCATTATGAAACAAAACAACATATAATGTCATTTTGCATTCGATACATATAAGTATCCACTATAAGTGTTGTGATTATTCAAATTTAGTGATGATTTCCTTTTTAGTAACTATAATTAGAAAGGAACCATAAGAGTGTTAACTTCAGGTTTAAATGCTTTAGTTTAGTTAAGTAAGTTTTTCTTCAAAAGTTATTCTTTCAAGAAACATTAAAGGTAATCTTTAAGCATTTTTATAAAGGCTCTAATTGATTAGTAATCTTGCTTAAGAAATATTTTAGATACCATGCCCCCATTTGAGTGCCTTAATATCGTATGCTACCTATTGTATTCACATATTGTTCCACACACTCTCTCAAGCCTTAATAGGAAGCACAAATGTGAAGCTAATATAAAAGTGAAACACATTCTAAAGAAACCAATCCTAGTTTCCAAACCCTAGATTTGATACGGTTATTATGGGAATTCATGTTTCTCAAACTTGTATTACATAACTTATGCATAATTGCATCTTGCTTCATTAAACATTCGTCCTTACCGGACCAATGATGCTATTTCCAGATTTTGGATCGTCTAGTATCTTGAAGAACCGTGAGTGCATAATCTTGCAATCACAAAAGGCAAGTTCACACTTGCGCACGTCCTTTGATTATTTTGTATGCTTGTAACTCAACTGTTGTCATCACCCGCATTTCAAAAAGGTGGAAAACACTATTTTCATAATTAACTAGAAGTATCGGTTACTGATCCAAGGTGATCAGCTAATCTATTCTAAATGGCAATGGAAATTCCATTGTACAGGAATGTATCATCTAGGACTTAAACAACCAGTGTCGCCAGTGATTCTAGCGTTGTATATTACGCGTTAACCATGAGATCTGGAATGGCATTGAGAAGTCAGCTGGATCTTCTCCCTTTCGCATGTTTGGATGACCTTATCGTGAAGCTGCAAATTTCCGTGGAGAATCCAGCACATGGGTGGGACCCCTTAGTGCCCCACGATATAGGTGTATAGATTATCTGTGCATAGCTGTCTTGGTCGAGGTTCACTATAGCTGATGGTGGCTGCCAGGCAGAGCTGCTTATAGAGTCTTTGAGAGGTTACCCAGACTGTACTCATGGTAAGGCTCTTGGGGAATCGTGTCTTCATGCAGGATCGTGGAGAAGGGCAGTGATTGGCTTGGATCATCTACTAGGCCCCACATCAACAAATTGTGGACGGGAATAAGCTGCCCGGTTGTGCAACAAGGATTTGGTCTCTCATGGGTAAACTAACGCACCTCTACAGACTGTAAGAATTTTAACTTGTTACTCCCTGTTCCAGGAAGGAGCTATGAACGAGGCAGGAAAGGAACTCCATGAAAGTTCTAGTAAACCTGTGAAGGCTGACGGACATAGTTTTCAGAATACAAGTAACATTTGAAGAAATGTTTACGAAAACCTGCATTGCCTATGACCTATTGTCTGTGGCTATAGCTAGTGCATCAAACACTCCTTTTTAGCGAACTTGCTGAGTACGCTCATACTCAACTGTACCTTCTTAACCCTTGCTAAGTTCTAAGCCATTGAAGACGATGTCAACACCAACTTATGCTGAAGAAACCATCATTGACAGTCAAGTTCTTCAATAAAGTCCATGAAATCAACATATACATCAACCGAAGTGAAGACGAAGTTCTTGATAGATAGGAGTAGATACTCTAGCCATAACACCTACTTCTGTAGAGCATTGCACTAGCAACAATTGCAAGTCAATTTAGTTTAGATGCTAGTCTTAGTCATAAGATAGTCCTGAGTTTATTTTTGGTTCTTCATTGTAAGAAGTTTCTTCCCCTCTCTTTAAACTAGAGTGTTGCAGGATCTTTTGTAAAAAGTCAAATTGTAATCTATAGTCATGTCTTGGACCTGCTGTGTTTCTGTTGTACCACTTTGAGGGATGTAATACTAGTGAACGGTGTTTCATTGGTGTTATGTCAACGACTATAGTGTACTACATCATGTAGTGGTATGCTAGGTCACCACACCGACATCGTCGGAAAGTCGTTGAGCGATGCCTCCACGGCCAGCTTGAGGAGGAATTCTTCCTCGGCTTTTGGTGAAGCCCACTTTGCCGAATCCCTCTTCGGCATGCTGAGCGACCCATCGGTGTCATGCTCCCTTTTTTCCTAATAGCCGTACTAGGTAGCTGATACGTTGCAAACAAATCTATAATTTTTTATGTTCCATGATTGTTTTATATCTACTTTCTTATGTTTGTCCACACTTTGGAGTATTTTTATACACTTTCTTGGACTAACCTATTAAAAAGATGCCACAGTGCCAGTTGCCTATTTTCTACTGTTTTTGGTTCTAGAAAAGTCAGAAAATGAATATTCTCAGAATTGGATGGGACAAAAGCCAAAGTCAATATTTCACTGAGGGGAACACGGAGCCAGAAGACGAGACGGAGAGGGGCCAAGCCTGGCCCGCGCCTGGGGGTGGTGCAGCTGCCTCGGGCACCCCCTTGGCCTCCCCTTTTTCCTATAAGAATCCTCCAATACGGAAACCCTAAGTACCCGATCAAAATTCCACAATTGAGTCTGTAGCCACCGTCATCTCCATCCCTAGATCGGGAGGGATCTGAAGCTCTTCCTGGCACCCTACCGGAGGGGAGAGATCACCGTGGAGGCCTTGTTCATCACCATGCCTACCTCCGGTGTGATGCGTGAGTAGTTGATCCCTAGCCTACGGGTCCATGTAGTAGCTAGATGGTTGGTTCTTCTCCTTTGTGCTACCATGTTTAGATCTTGCGAGCTCCGTTCATGATCAAGATCATCTATTTGTAATCATACATGTTGTGTTTGCAGGGATCCGATGGATATTGAGATGCTATTTCAGATTGATTATTGATTCTATCATGTCTTTGTTATTTGTGATCTTGCATGCTCTCCGTTGTTAGTAGCTATCTTGGCTGAGTAGATCCTAGCAACTCCAAGAGGGAGTATTTATGCTCGATAGTTGGTTCATGCCTCTAGGAATCTGGGGAAGTGACAGAAATCTCTAAGGTACTAGATGTGTTGTTGCTACTAGGGAGAAAACAACAATCCTTTGTTCATAGAACAATCGTATTGTTTACTTTACACACTTTGTTTAATGCAATTATCTGTTGCTTGCAACTTAATACTGGAGGGGGTTCGGATGATAACTTGAAGGTGGATTATTAGTCATAGATGTAGTTGGATTACGGTCTATGTATAATGTTGTAATGCCCAATCAAATCTCATAGGAGTCAAGATGATTAGTATATGCATGTATGCTTCGTCGATGTTTGTCAATTGCCCCGCTGTAATTTGGTTCAACCAACATGTCATCTATCTTAAGGAGAATCACCACTAGTGAACTATGGACCCTGGTCCTTTCCTTTACTATCAATCTACAATCTACTATTTATTGTTTTCTGTTTACTTTCTTCAAGCAATTATTATCTTCCACACAATACGTTTAATCCTTTGTTTTCAGCAAAACCGGTGAGATTGACAACCTCACTATAAGTTGGGGGCAAAGTTATGTGGTTGTGTTGTGCAGGATTCCAAGTTGGAAACAACACCTTGGAGGTGTTTCCTTGCTCCTACTGGTTCGACAACCTTGGTTTCATAACTGAGGGAAAACTTGGTATTGTGTTCATCATACCGTCCTCTTGGGGTTCCCCAATGAGCTCGAATATATTTTGAGCCATCACGCTCTTTTTCTGGCGCCGTTGCCAAGGAGTCAAGGACATCTTCACAAGGGGTGTCCCTCATAACCAATCTCTTTAATTTGTTTTATTTTTTTCTTAGTTTATTTCTGCTTTGTTTGCTTGTTTCTTTATCAAAAACACACAAAAATTAGTTGTACTAGTTTGCTTTCTTTATTAAAAACACAAAAAAAATTATTAGCTCGTGTCTAAGTTGCCATTATGTATAGCATTGCTCCAATCACTATGTCACCTGAGGAAATGATTTTTACTTTCAAACAAGGATTTGAAGAGAGTTTCAAAGAAGCTTGGTCTAGAATCTCTGATTTACATGAAAAAACTGAATCTAAAATGACTCAAAGCTTGTTTCTTAGCAGTTTTTACTTTGGAACTGCTCTTTGTTATAGATATGCTTTGGATGCTGTAGTAGGAGGAGATTTCCTCCAATGCAATGAGGATGAAGCTTTTAATGCCATAAATAAGTTGGTCTTAATATATAACTTGCCTAGCAAATCTGATTTTTCCTTTATAAACATATTTGCTAGATTGAATACTCTTGAGAACCACACTGCTAGTTTAAAAGAATGCTATAACCTGCTTAGAGAGCATCATGATTATGTTCAAATAAATTTTGAACCCTCAAAATGGCTTCCTACGGTAAACGTTGTTATAAATAATGAAACTTTTCATGCACGCTGTGATATCATGTCTAAATTCTGTCTTATGCCTAAAGATATCTATGAATCTTTGAATCTTTGGGGACTTTCTAAAGGGGAAGAAGGAATATCTCTTGCTAATAATGCCACAATATTACCCACTGGAATAGCTGAAGGAGTGTTTACAAAGATTCTAGGGAAAGTGGTGTCTACTGATTATCTTGTTATTGAATGTGCAGGAAAGGACAAATTACACTTGAAAGATCCCTACTAAAACTTCTTGGAGCAATAATAGATGTGGAAAAGGGCACTTTGCTTCTCCACCAAACAATCACACGTTCCCCAAGGATAAGAACAAAGGTAAGAAAGGTAGGAGCAAGAAATCTGGTTTTAATGCTTCTTCATTTGAGAATACTTGATTCTTTTCTTGCTTCTTATGCCTAACTTAAAGGCGTTAAAAAATTACTTATTGGGAGATAACCCAAAAGTTTTAGTTGAGTCTTGGAAGTTATTGCTTCAGTAATAACCTCTCCTTATCATTTTTGTGTGATTTTTGTGCTAAGAGTAACCTCTAATGAGAGAGAAGTAATGCTTGGGAAAATTCTTGTCCCGAAACAGATTTTTGTGCTTTGCTGTAAAACTTCGTGAAAAATCTCCGTACGTCGGTTTGAGCTGTAACTTTTTGTGCTTCTGCCCTAGGTTATCATCCAACTTTCGTTAGTTCAACACTTTTCGATTTGAGCAACAGAAGGTCTTCGAAAAAATTGGTTTTTACCTGTTGGACTGTTTTGACAGATTTCTGCCATTATTTGGATTTTCCTCTTAATCTCTTTCTCTTTGAGTTCTCTTTGATCATTTGAACTTTTTAAAGGAAGTGCTACAGTAGATTTTGTTTTAATGGAAGTTTTATTTGTGTTGGAGCTGAACTAAAAGACTTATTATCTTGAGTACACTAATGTTGCTAATAAAGATTGTGTGAAGTTTTGTATGAAGGAAAAATTTCAGGTGTAAGGGAAGAGTAATGTAATGAGATGAAGAATGGACAAAATCTCAAGCTTGGGGATGCCACCCCGTGTCACCCCAAGAAATATCCAATAAGCACAAGCGTCAAAGCTTGGGGATTCCCAAGGAATCCCCTTTTTCATCAATAAAAATTTCAGGTTTCTTCCAAACACTTCATTTTTATTGTTTCATGCATAGTTGTGTTGTTCTTGGAGCATCTTCATTTTTGTTTTTGGTTTTCGTATGTGTAGTTTGCTTAGTTTTCTTGAATAAATTGGTTGGACCCCCTCATTCATGAATTAGTTTTCAAATAAAGTTGGTTTGGGATGGAAAAGAGTAGGAAAATTTCGTGCTTAAGTGATAAAAAGGAGCCTCTTTTTGACTGTGGCCTATGCTTTGTCATGCCATGCTTGATATTGTCTTGGTTTTATGCTTAGTGATGTTTGCTGTAGCATGACATGTTATAAACAATTGCGATTGCTTAATGTTCCTTGAAAAAATCATGTGTTATTTTAGCATATTAAAGCGTAGTATTGTGGTATTCTCCTTTGATGCTTTATTTGGGTTGACTTGGCGCATGCTCACACCATGTTAAGACTATTCCAAGTCACCATAGCCTCTATGATCCTTTAGTTTTCATCTTGTAATATCACTCATGCTTTAATTAATGATGTTTTGTCGCTTTGCATGATTCTGGCCATTATTGCTCTCTTAGTTAGGTGCTGCCAGTCTTTTGCTAGCCTCCGTAACCAAGTATGAGTTTCACTCATGCATCCAACTCCAAATAAAATCAAGTTATTCCAAAGAGTCCACCATACCTACCTATTAGCATTTGCTATTCCAAGTACATTCATGATTTTATCTACCTTCCGAATTGAACTTATTATGTGAAAATTAGTGATTAAAGCTCTCACGAAGTTGATGGCACACTTTACTTTTCTTGCCCCTAATAAACTTGAACCATTGTGAAATCTATGTTGTATATGCTTGCACTTATATGTTGGGGATTAGCAGAACCATGCTGTCACGGGGAACGCTTTCAACATTGCAGTTGTACATTGTACCCAGTTGATATCATGCTCTTTTGTTTATGGATGTCATCGGTGTAAAATGAAAGGGGAGCTTGTAAGTCCATGGAGTTATGTATGTGTGTTAGAGAAACGCCTAGGCGGCTGGTTTAATCCATGCCTAATCATGGTGGAAACCTGCAACGTAACCATAATGAGCAATCTATGAAGCATCCTTCTTATAAAAAAAAGAGAGACAGAGATTAAGAAAAAGAAAGAAAAAAAGAGATAAGAAAAGAGGAAAGAGAGAAAAAGCACCATTTTCCCATGGTAAATAAGAAGATGCTGAGATGCTTATTGTCTGATTGCCTTGTCATTTTGATATGGGGATTCTTCCGTATCATCAGGCAAGGGGTACCCCGTTGGCGGTTCTCTATGATACACATGTACTTACTATGACAAGAACTTACCGGTAACTAAACTTGAGTAGCATGAGGAGCAGCCCTCATATTCAAGGGGCATGAGATTGCCAACTTATACTTTGTCAAGCATATACTCCATAGTTTGTTCACTTTCACCTTAATCACTTCAAGATGCTTATGATAGGGGCAATGAGAGCTAAAAGCTAATAAGTACCATAATTTCTGGAAGCTCTTTATGAGACTTGAATCCCTTCTTCCTTCTATGGAGGCCTTTATTTTACTTTTATGTTGAGTCCCCATCTTCTATCTTTATGCACCTATTAAGAGAGTGATGACCCACAAGTATAGGGGGTGTATCGCAGTATTTTTGATAAGTAAGAGTGTCGAACCCAACAAGGAGCAGAAGATGCTGGCTAGTGGTATGGATCAGGAATTCTCTGCAAATACTTAGCAAATGGATTTTTAGGGGTTTTTGATAAAGCAAGCAAACCAAGTACGAGTAAACAAAATATAGTAGGAATAAATGCAGCAAGTGGCCCAATCCTTTATGCAGCAAAGGACAAGTCGGTTGTATTACTTAAGATGACCAAACGTTCTCGATGACACATGGGAAGACTGCCAAGTGCTTTCGCTTCATATAGTTGATTAATCTTCTTTAGCCTGCTAAGTGTTGTGTGGGTGAACCTGTGCTAATGTACCGACCTTCCTAGGACTAATACATACTTGTGATTATACCCCTTGCAAACATCCGTAAGTACAAGAAAGTAATTAAGGTAGAAACCTAACCACAACTTTAAACTCTAAGACCCTTACGTCCCTTGTGCAATGGTTTCCTAACGGGGGTTCAGGTTTCTGTCACTCCGGCAACCCCTACGATTAGTAGCCAAATACACAATGCATTCCCCTAGGCCCATATAGGTGAAGTGTCATGTAGTCGACGTTCACATGACACCACTAGAAGAAGTACACCACAACTTAAATATCAAACTATTGAATCTTTCTCAACGCAATTCCACTACTAACAACATGACTTCTACCATGTCCTCAAGAACAAAACTAACTACTCACAAGACATTATATGGATTATGATCAGAGATGGAATAATGATGTATAAAAATCTGAACATAAACAATAATTCAATGGCTCACTCAATAGCATCAACTACAAAGAGTAATCAACACCGGGAAAGTTTCCCCTATGAACTATGCAAGATTTAACCCCAATTGTTACAGCAATATGGAGATGGTGATGAGGGTTCTGATGGTGATGATGGTGGTGATGATGATGATGATCCCGATGAAGTCCAGCTTGATGGTGGTGTTGATGGCGACGATCTTCCCTCTCCGAGAAGGAATTCCCCTAGCAGAAATCTGTCTGCTGGAGAGATCTTTCTCTCTCGGTGTTTTCCGCCCCGTAGAGGCGGCGGAATCTTTCTGTGGTCGCCCTCCGAGTCTTAGGGTTTCAGGAGGAATATATACGCCAGAGGGGAGAGCTAGGGGTGGACCAAGGCGGCCACACCACCTGGTGGCGCGGCCTAGGCTGGCCCGCGCCAGGGGGTGGTGTGGGCCCCCTGTGGCCCATCTCCAGCGCCCCTTCTGGCTTCCTTCGTCTTCTGGAAAAATAGGATTTTCCGTATATTTTCCCGGATTTCACCAATTTTGCCTCCAAACAGCACTTTTTCCATCAAAATCTTGACTGGAGCGGTCCATGCTCCAAAAGTCATCAACCATGCAAAAACAGATGAAATAACATAAGTATCACCTCTCAATACGAAATATATCAATGAATAACAGTGAATTATGACATAGAATAGTGATGCAAAATGGACGTATCAACTCCCCAAAGCTTAGACTTCGCTTATCCCGAAGCGAAACTGAGCTCAATAAACATGACCTCAGGATTATGGAGTGAAGAGTCGATAAAAGAATGCGGACAAGAAGCATCACATTCATCAATACATAGATCATAATAGAAGATAACTCACTATTATACAACTTTACTTGTAATAAGTAAAGGAAACACAATAAAGATACATAAAGTAAATCATAATTGGTAATGGCAAACTTAGCTCTTGGTCGAAGAATAGTTGATAATTTGCTGGAGTTCCCAAATAACTAATTTTCAATGATAGCTTTCAAAGTAGTAATCACCAATATAAGAGTAATGTGAAAAACAAGGAACATAAGAAACATGATTGAATAAATCATCATATGAATGAATGAAACACAACAACTCAAAACACATGCTGAGATAGAATGTAATAGGTTTACTGACTCAACTAAAAAGTAAAAAGAAAGGCCCTTCACAGACGGAAGCAGGGATTTCAAGTTTCATAAAGAGCTCCCAAAAATTATGGTACTTATTAGCTTTCAGCTCTCATTGCCCCTATCATAGGCATCTTTAGGTTGTTAAGGTTAAAGTGACACAACTAAGAGGATATGATTTACAAGTTATAAGTTGAAATCTCATGCCCCTTACTTACGAGTACCGAACCTCATGCTACTCAACTTCAGTCACGAGTATGCTCTTGTCACTGTAAATACATGAACCGCCAATTGGGTACCCCTTGCACATGATACATGAGCTATCCATAATCAAAATGACAAGGCAAGCAGACAATGAGCATCTCAGCGATCTTTTTATTTGCTATTTGCATAGGTTTTTATTGAGGATGCTTCACAGAATGCTTACTATGGTTATGCTGCAAGTTTCCACCATGATTAGGCATGGCTTAGGCTAGCGGCCAAGGCGTTTCTCTAACACACATATAAACTCCATGATCTTACAAGTTCCCCTTTTATTTCACACCGCCGGGATCCATAGGCAAAAGAATCATGATATCAACTAGGCACAAAGTACCATGGTAGTGTTGAAAGCGTTCCCCATGATGCATGGTTCTGCTAACTTCAACTCATAAAGCGCAAGCATATACGCAACAAAGAAGGACCCAATGGTTCAAGTTTATTAAACGCAAGAAAATAAAGTGTGCCATCATGTTCGAGAGAGTTTAATCACTAATTTTCACATAACAAGTTTAATTTGGGAGGTAGATAAAACAAGAATTTGCTTGGAATAGCAATAATGCTAATAGGTAGGTATGGTGGACACAAATGGCAAAGGTTTTGGTTTAAAGGAAGTGGATGCATGAGAAGAATTCCCTCTCAGTACAGGTTTTTGGCTAGCAAGGCTGGGTAGCAAGTAAGAGTTGAAGGAAACAAACAAACATACAAGTGATAAAAACAAACATGCAAACTTCCTTGGAAGCACAAAAGATCTTAACTAGAGAATACTAAACTTATCAGCAAATCAAGAAAGAAAGATGATGAAATTATATTTCTTTTGAGTACTTATATCTTTTTCATTCAACTCTCAAAAAAAATAGTGTTGCTACTGACCGAGCCAGGTTTGCCAAAACCAACTAAATTAACTCAATGATCCCAAAGTGACACCAATACTAATAAGAAGATCAATCATGTAACCACGAATTGAAAACTAATATAAGCTATGCAAATGAGTAAATGATATAACTTCTCATTAATATTCCATAATGGCAACTCACACCAAGGGATACATCCTAACGAGAGAGGGGAAACTTCCATAATGCAAACCATCCTACATAATAACTTCTCTATTCATGATATGACTCTACTAAAAAGGTAAAAAGATAGAAGATAGTGATGTGATACCGCGACTCTCCCCCAAGCTTGGAACAAACCAAGGAGATGCCAAACCTGATGACGAATTGCTCCTTCGGTGGTGGTGGTATCCTCTCATTATCGTCCGACTTCCAGGGTAAGGGCATCCCATCAACAAAGGACATCGTGGTCTCCAGCATCCTGAAACTTGTAGCAGCTCTCTGCAAATACTTAGCAAACGGATTTTTAGGGGTTTTCGATAAAGCAAGTAAATAAAAGATAGTAAGAATGAATGCAGCAAGTGGCCCTATCCTTTAGGCATCAAAGGACAAGCCGGTTGTATTTCTATAGATGACCAAACATTCTCGAGGACACATGGGAAGACTGTCAAGTGCTTTCTCTTCATATAGTCGATTAATCTTCTTTAGCTTGCTAAGTGTTGTGTGGGTGAACCTATGCTAATGTACTGCCACATCCAAGAAAGTAATTAAGGTAAAATCTAACCACAACTTTAAACTCTAAGACCCTTACGTCCCTTGTGCAATGGTTTCCTAACTGGGGTTCAGGTTTCTGTCACTCCGACAACCCCTACGATTAGTAGCCAAATACACAATGCATTCCCCTAGGCCCATATAGGTGAAGTGTCATGTAGTCGACATTCACATGAAACTACTAGAAAAGTACACCACAACTTAAATAGCAATCTATTGAATCTTTCTCAACACAACTCCACTACTAACAACAAGACTTCTCCCATGTCCTCAAGAACAAAACGAACTACTCATAAGACATCATATGGATCATGATCAGAGATGGAATAATGAGGTATAACAATATGAACATAAACAATAATTCAATGGTTCACTCAATAGCATCAACTACAAAGAGTAATCAACACCGGGAAAGTTTCCCCTATGAACTATGGCAAGATTCAACCAATTGTTACAGCAATATGGAGATGGTGATGAGGGTGCTCATGGTGATGATGGTGGTGATGATGATGATGATCCCGATGAAGTCCAGCTTGATGGTGGTGTTGATGGCGACGATCTTCCTTCTCCGGGAAGGAACCGCCCGGCAGAAATCTGTTTGCCAATGAGATCTTTCTCTCTCGGTGTTTTCCGCCCCGCAGAGGCGGCGGAATCTTTCTGTGGTCGCTCCCCGAGTCTTAGGGTTTATGGGGATGATATACGCAAGAGGGGAGAAGCTGGAGTGGGCCAAGGCGGCCACACCACCTCCAGGCGCGGCCTAGGCCTACCCGCGCCATGGGGTGGTGTGGGCCCCCTATGGCCCACTCCACTCCATCTTCTCGCATCCTTAGTCTTCTAGAAAAGTAGGATTTTCCGTATATTTTCCCGGATATTCTGATCTTCACGAATTTTGCCTCCAAACAGCACATTTTCCATCAGAATCCTGACTGTAGCGGTCCATGCTCCAAAAGTCATCAACCATGCAAAAACAGATGAAATAACATAAGTATCACCTCTCAATACGAAATATATCAATGAATAATAGTGAATTGAGACATAGAATAGTGATGCAAAATGGACGTATCAACTCCCCCAAGCTTAGACTTCGTTTGTCCCCAAGCGAAACTGAGCTCAATAAACATGACCTCAGGTTTATGGAGTGAAGAGTCGATAAAAGAATACGGATAAGAAGCATCACATTCATCAAATACATAGATCATAATAGAAGACAACTCACTATTATATAACTCAACTTGCAATGAGTAAAGGAAACACAATAAAGATACATAGAGTAAATCATAATTGGTAATGGAAAACTTAGCTCTTGGTCGAAGAAAAGTTGATAATTTGCTGGAGTTCACAAATAGCTGGTTTTTCAATGATAGCTTTCAAAGCAGTAAACATCAAGATAAGAGCAATGTGCAAAGCGAGGAACATAAGAGACATGAATGAATAAATCATCATATGAATGAATGAAACACATCAACTCGAAATACTTGCTGAGATAGAAGGGAATAGGTTTACTGACTCAAGTACAAAGTAAAAGAAAGGCCCTTTCGCAGAGGGAAGCAGGGATTGCAAGTCTCATAAAGAGCTCCCAAAAATTATGATACTTACTAGCTTTCAGCTCTCATTGCTCCTATCATAGGCATATTTAGGTGATTAAGGTTAAAGTGACACAACTAAGAAGATATACTTGACAAGTTATAAGTTGAAATCTCATGCCCCTTACTTATGAGTACCGATCCTCATGCTACTCAACTTCAGTCACGAGCAAGCTCTTGTCATTGTAAATATATACGTATCATTGAGAACCGCCAACGGGGTACCCCTTGCACATGACACAGGAGTTATCCCATAATCAAAATTACAAGGCAAGCAGACAATGAGCATCTCAGCGATCTTTTTATTTGCTATTTGCATAGGTTTTTATTGAGGATGCTTCATAGAATGCTCACTATAGTTATGCTGCAAGTTTCCACCATGATTAGGCGTGGCTTAGGCTAGCGGCCCAGGCGTTTCTCTAACACACATATAAACTCCATGATCTTACAAGTTCCACTTTTATTTCACACCGCCGGGATCCATAAGCAAAAGAACATGATATCAACTAGGTACAAGTACCAATGAAGTGTTGAAAGCGGTCCCCATGATACATGGTTCGGCTAACTTCAACTAATAAAGCGCAAGCATATACGCAACAAGGAAGGACCCATTGGTTCAAGTTTATTAAATGCAAGAAAGTAAAGTGTGCCATCAAGTTTGTGAGAGCTTTAATCACTAATTTTCACATAACAAGTTTAATCTGGGAGGTAGATAAAACAAGAATTTACTTGGAATAGCAATAATGCTACTAGGTAGGTATGGTGGACACAAATGGCAAAGGTTTTGGTTTTAAAGGAGGTGGATGCACAAGAAGAATACCCTCTCAGTACAAGTTTTTGGCTAGCAAGGCTGGGTAGCAAGTATAAGAGTTGAAGGAAACAAACAAACATACAAGTGATAAACACAAACATGCAATCTTCCTTGGAAGCACAAAAGATCTTAACTAGAGAATACTAGACTTATGAGCAAATCAAGAAACAAAGATGGTGAAATTATTTTTCTCTAGAGTACTTCTATCTTTTTCTTTTCAACTCTCAAAAAGGTGTTGCTACTGACTGAGCCAGGTTTGCCAAAACCAACTAAATTAACTCAATGATCCCAGAGTGATACCAATACTAACAACAAGATCAATCATATAACCAAGAATTGAAAACTAAAATAAGCTCTGCAAAAGAGTGAATGATAGAACTTCTCATTATTATTCCATAACAGAAACTCACACCAAGGGATACATATCTAATGAGAGAGGGGACACTTCCATAATGCAAACCATCCTACATAATAAATCCTCTATTCATGATATGACTCTACTAATAAAGTAAAAAGATAGAAGATAGTGATGTGATACCGCGACACTCCCCCAAGCTTGGAACAAACCAAGGGGATGCCAAACCTGATGATGAATTACTCCTTTGGTGGTGGTGGTGTCTTCTCATCTTTGTCTGTCTTCCAGGGTAAAGGCTTCCCATCAACAAAGGACATTGTGTTTTCCAACATCCTGAAACTTGTAGCAGCACTTATGCATTTAAATCTAGCCTCATACTCACAGTTTTGATTTTGAATGTCATAGAACTATGCTTGCAGTTTGTTGGTTGTTTGGCGGAGTGAGAGGACTTCGTCTTTGAGTTCAGCAGTCTCCTTTTGGTGCTCGGTGATGAGTTCGGAGCAAATCTTATGGATGATATCCACTTCGCGCTCCGCCATCTTCCTGTACCTAAAGACTTCTTGCTCCAGTGCTTCCATCCTGTCCTCCAGACTTCCTTCACCTTTAGGGCCTTGAACCTCCTTAATCCGGACCTCCCCACCTTCGAGCAACAACTCCTTGGGATGAATCTTCAATTCTCTCATGTATGGGTTGATGATATCTTCTAAAGAATCTCCTTTGGATGATCCAGAGGAAGACATTGTGGCTCCAAATCTGGGATTCTACCTGGCAGAAACAGATTGGAACAAAAACACGACGAAAACATGATATACGAACCTCGGGGGATCCGGGGGGTTATATATTTCGAAGTTTCATATAAAAAGGAAGGTACTTGGAGGAAAACGGGTCAGAGGCGGAGTCCTGGGTGGCCTCACCACCTGGTGGCGCGGCCAGGGGAGGGCCCGCGCCATGGGGTGTTGTGGGCCACCCCGGCTCTGGTTCTGTCCCTTTTTCGCTTCGAAACTTTCCTTACCGACTGAAAAATATAGTTGTATTGTATTTTCGCGAAACTTTTCTTACCAGAACTGTTACCTACATGAAAACAGACTCTGCAGGTCTCTGAATTTGGTCCTCAATGAATTTCTCTAGAGTTATAACTTGAAAGGCATCAACATTGTCATTTTAAGAATCTCCAGCAATATAGTGTTTGAGTCGCTATCCATTCACTACTTGTGTAGTATTATCTTTTAGAGAAGAAATTTTTATTGCTCCTCAATAGTATACTTCTTCAATGATGAAAGGTCCTTCCCATTTTGATAGTATCTTACCTGCAAAAAATCTGAGACGAGACCTATACAATAGAACTTTCTCACCAACATGAAATTCTCTCTTAAGTATTCGCTTGTCATGCCATCTTTTAACTTTTTCCTTAAAGAGCCTAGCATTCTCATAGGCTTCACTCCTCCATTCATCTAGAGAACTTAAGTCAAATAATCTTTTCTCACCAGCGAGCTTACAATCTCTATTTAGTTCTTTCACTGCCCAGTAAGCTTTGTGTTCTAATTCTAAGGGTAGGTGGCAAGCTTTACCATAAACCATTTTATAAGGAGACATTCCCATAGGATTTTTGTAAGCAGTTCTATTAGCCCATAAAGCATCATTCAACTTCTTAGCCCCGTTTTTTCTAGACCTATTAACAGTCTTTTGCAAGATAGATTTAATTTCTCTATTGGGTAACTCTACTTGCCCGCTAGTTTGGGGGTGATAAGCTGAAGCAATTCTATGATTAGCATCATACTTAGAGAGGGTCTTCCTAAAACCGTCATGAATGAAATGAGAACCCCCATCAGTCATGAGATACCTAGGCACTCCAAACCTAGGAAAGATAACGTCCTTAAGCATTTTTAGAGAGGTTTCCCCGTCAGCACTTTTCGTAGGAATGGCTTCTACCCACTTAGTAACATAATCAACGGCAACAAGAATATGAGTGTAACCCTTCGAAGGAGGGAAAGGACCCATAAAGTCGAATCCCCAACAATTAAAAGGTTCAATAACTAGAGAGTAGTTCATAGGAATTTCATTGCGTCTAGAAATATTACCAACACACTGACATTCATCACAAGATAAAACAAATTTTTTTGCATCTTTAAAAAGGGTAGGCCAGTAGAAACCTGATTGTAGTACCTTTTGTGCAGTTCTATCTCCTGCATGATGTCCTCCATAGGCGCTACTATGACATTTACGCAATATCTGTTTTTGTTCATATTCTGGAACACATCTTCGCATAATACCATCAACTCCTTCTTTGTATAAGTGTGGGTCATCCCAAAAATAATGCCTCAAATCATAAAAGAACTTTCTCCTTTGCTGAGCTATAAAAGTTGGAGGCAAATAAAATTAGCATAATCAGCATACCAAGGGCTTCCTCGCGAGCTCACCCCTACTGCGGCTAACTGTTCATTTGGGAAACTATCATTAACAGGCATAGGATCAAAAGAGATGTTTTCCAAACGATATAAATTATCAGCTACAGGGTTTTCAGCACCCTTCCTGTCTACTATGTGTAGATCAAACTCTTGTAAAAGCAGTACCCATCTAATAAGTCTAGGCTTAGCGTCCTTCTTCGTCATAAGATATTTAATATCAGCATGATCAGTATGAATGGTTACTTTTGATTCCACAATATAGGGCCTAAACTTATCACAGGCGAAAACAACAGCTAGAAATTCCTTTTGAGTAGTGGCATAATTCCTTTGAGCAGCGTCTAGAGTCTTACTAGCATATTGAATAACGTTTAACTTTTTATCAATACGATACCCAAGGACAGCCCCTACAGCAAAATCACTAGCATCACACATTATTTCAAAGGGTAAACTCCAATCAGGTGGTCGAACAATAGGGGTTGTAGTTAAAGCCTTCTTAAGAATTTCAAAAGCTTCCCAACAATCATCATCAAAAACAAAAGGTACATCTTTTTGAAGAAGATTAGTGAGAGGTTTTGATATCCTAGATAAGTCTTTAATAAACCTCCTATAGAAACCAACATGACCAAGGATACTACAAATACCTTTGATGTCTCTTGGACATGGCATATTCTCAATTGCCTCAACCTTAGCTCTATAAACTTCTATGCCTCTTTCAGAAACTTTATGCCCAAGAACAATCCCTTCATTAACCATGAAGTGGCATTTCTCCCAATTAAGAACAAGATTAGTTTCTTCACATCTCTGCAAAACTTTATCAAGGTTGTGTAGACAATGATCAAAAGAAGTTCCATAGACAGAAAAATCATCCATGAACACTTCTACAATCTCCTCACAAAAACCATGAAAGATAGCAGACATGCACCTTTGGAAAGTAGCAGGAGCATTACATAAACCAAAAGGCATACGTCTATTAGCATAAGTTCCATAAGGGCAAGTAAAAGTAGTTTTTTCTTGATCTTGTTGTTTAACAACAATTTGAGAGAAACCAGAATAACCATCAAGAAAACAAAAATGGGTCTTTTTAGACAACCTTTCCAACATTTGATCAATAAAAGGAAGCGGGTAGTGATCTTTCTTAGTAACTTTATTGACTTTCCTAAAATCAATGCACATCCTATAGCCTACCACTGTTCTTTGAGGAATAAGCTCATCATTATCATTAGGGACAACGGTAATCCCTCCCTTTTTAGGAAAACAATGAACATTACTAACCCATTCACTATCAGCAATAGGGTAAATAATACCAGCATCAAGGAGTTTCAATACCTCATTCCTTACCATTTCCTTCATCCTAGGACTCAAACATCGTTGGTGCTCCACTACCGGCTTCGCATCTGGTTCTATGTTGATAGAGTGCTGACATATAGTAGGTGAAATCCCTTTTAAATCATCCAGAGTATATCCCATAGCTCCTCGATGTTTCCTCAAAACTTCCAATAACCTTTCTTCTTCCTTCCCTGAAAGTTTAGCGCTAACAATAACAGGATATATCTTTTTATCATCAATATAAGCATATTTAAGATCATCAGGGAGAGGTTTTAGATCGAAAACAGGATCCTTTTTAGGTGGCATCGTGGTACCCAAGTCTTCTACAGGAAAGTCGTGCTTAAGCATCATAGGTTGATCACAGAGAATCATGTCAATCTCATTCCTTTCTTCCATGAAGATTTCACTTTCATGATATTCCCTAAATTGCTGCAAAGCATTTTTAGGAGCAAGAGAAATAGAAGCAAGTTGTTCAACCCTAAAATCCTCATTATGGGTTTCCTCTTCGTAAGGTTCTTTAGCAAATTTCGAAAAATTAAACTCATAAGATTCCCCATCGAACTTAGTCAAGATTTTCTCCCTCTTGCAATCAATAATAGCTCCACAAGTACTTAAGAAAGGTCTACCAAAAATGATAGGGTAGGTTTTACTAGTAGCCGAACCAAGTACTAGAAAATCAGCAGGGTACATAATCTTACCACAAAGAACTTCCACGTCTCGTACAATACCAATTGGAGAGATGGTCTCTCTATTAGCAAGGTGAGTAACCACATCAATCTCTTCCAATTCGCAAGGACTGATTTCATGCATAATTTCTCTGTAAATCTCATAAGGAATAGCACTAGAACTTGCACCAATATCACATAAACCATAATAACAATGATCACCAATTCTAACAGAAAGCACAGAAATACTAGCCTTTTTAGTTCTATTGGGATGTGAAACAATATTAGAAGCATCCTCACAAAAGACTATGTGCCCATCTTCAACGCTTTTAGTGACAAGGTCTTTCACAATTGCTACCACAGGTTCAATGTTTATTTGTTCATCAGGTTTTATAGTTCTTTTTTCACTTTTGGTGATTACATTAGTTATCATAGGATGGTCCTTTACCTTTTCGGGGAAGGGAATCTTCTCGATATAAGCTTCGGGTAAGATGGGATCAATAATGCAATACTCAACACTTCCAATAGGAGCATAGTCAACAATATCTTTGTAAGGTGCAAGGTATTTTTTCCATCCCCTTTTTGGAATTTCGATATAGGAAGCAAAAGCTCTAAAGCAATTCATAATAACTTGCAAATCAAGACCATAAATATTACTAATATTTTGAAAGTCATCAGTTCCCATAAAAGATTCAATGCATTCATAATCATAATTTATACCTGACTTTCTACCTTTGTCATTCTCCCAAGATTTAGCATTATCTTGAATACGGTCTAGAAGGTCCCATTTAGCTTCTTCATCCATACGAGTGAATGATCCAGCACAAGAAGCATCCAATAAATCTTTATCATGTAGAGGGAGCCTTGCATAAAAGTTGTTGATAATAATATTGTTGGGGAGCTCATGAATGGGACATTTGAGCATTAGTAACTGCAATCTCCCCCAAGCTTGAGCTGTACTCTCTCCATCAAGAGGCCAAAAGTTGTATATTTGATTCTGATCTTTATGAATCTCACTAGGAGGATAAAACTTTGAATAAAAGAGAGGCACTATTTCCTCCCATTCCAGAGCTTGACCATTCTTTAGCAGCTTATACCATTCCTCAGCTCTTCCTTTCAATGATAATGAGAATAACTTCTTCTTAACTTGATCTGTAGTAATACCTACACACTTGAACAACCCGCATAATTCGTGTATAAAGAGTAAATGATCACTGGGATGGAAAATTCCATCCCCAACATAGTAGTTATCCATAACACGATCAATAATTCTTGTAGGTATTTTGAAAACATCTTTCTCAGCAGGTGGTGGCTTATCTACTACCTTAGCAGTGGTAGTAGCATTACCAAATAAGAAATTCAGCAAATTATCCATAACGAAAATAAAGCAACTAGCAGAAGTAAACAATACTCACAGTAGAAGTTTCCTTTACCAGTTCCACTCTCCAATAGCGCTTCACTCCCCAGCAACGGTGCCAGAAAATAGTCTTGATGACCCACAAGTATAGGGGGTGTATCGTAGTATTTTCGATAAGTAAGAGTGTCGAACTCAACGAGGAGCAGAAGGTGCTGGCTAGTGGTATGGATCAGGAATTCTCTGCAAATACTTAGCAAACGGATTTTTAGGGGTTTTCGATAAAGCAAGTAAACAGTACGAGTAAATAAAAGACAGTAAGAATGAATGCAGCAAGTGGCCCAATCCTTTATGCAGCAAAGGACAAGCCGGTTGTATTTCTATAGATGACCAAACGTTCTCGAGGACACATGTGAAGACTGTCAAGTCCTTTCGCTTCATATAGTCGATTAATCTTCTTTAGCTTGCTAAGTGTTGTGTGGGTGAACCTGTGCTAATGTACCGCCCCATGCAAGACTAATACATACCTGTGATTATACCCCTTGCAAACATCCGTAAGTACAAGAAAGTAATTAAGGTAAAACCTAACCACAACTTTAAACTCTAAGACCCTTACGTCCCTTGTGCAATGGTTTCCTAACAGGGGTTCAGGTTTCTGTCACTCCGGCAACCCCTCCGATTAGTAGCCAAATACACAATGCATTCCCCTAGGCCCATATAGGTGAAGTGTCATGTAGTCGACGTTCACATGACAACACTAGAAGAAGTACACCACAACTTAAATAACAATCTATTGAATCTTTCTCAACACAACTCCACTACTAACAACAAGACTTCTCCCATGTCCTCAAGAACAAAACGAACTACTCACAAGACATCATATGGATCATGATCAGAGATGGAATAATGATGTATAACAATCTGAACATAAATAATAATTCAATGGTTCACTCAATAGCATCAACTACAAAGAGTAATCAACACTGAGAAAGTTTCCCCTATGAACTATGGCAAGATTCAACCAATTGTTACAGCAATATGGAGATGATGATGAGGGTGCTGATGGTGATGGTGGTGGTGATGATGATGATGATGATCCCGATGAAGTCCAGCTTGATGGTGGTGTTGATGGCGACGATCTTCCCTCTCCGGGAAGGAATTCCCCCGGCAGAAATCTGTCTGCCGGAGAGATCTTTCTCTCTCGATGTTTTCCTCCCCGCAAAGGCGGCGGAATCTTTCTGTGGTCGCTGCCCGAGTCTTAGGGTTTTGTGGGGATGATATATGCCAGATGGGAGAAGCTGGAGTGGGCCAGGGCAGCCACACCAGCTCCTGGCGCGGCCTAGGCCTGCCCGCGCCATGGGGTTGTGTGGGACCCCTGTGGCCCACCTCCACTCCATCTTCTGGCATCCTTAGTCTTATGGAAAAATAGGATTTTCCGTATATTTTCCCGGATTTTCTAATCTTCACGAATTTTGCCTCCAAGTAGCACCTTTTCCATCAGAATCTTGACTACAGCGGTCCATGCTCCAAAAGTCATCAACCATGCAAAAACAGATGAAATAACATAAGTATCACCTCTCAATACGAAATATATCAATGAATAATAGTGAATTAAGACATAGAATAGTGATGCAAAATGGACGTATCAGCAGCACTTATGCGTTTAAATCTAACCTCGTACTCACAGTTTTGATTTTGAACATCGTAGAGCTGTGCTTGAAGTTTGTTGGTTGTTTGGCGGAGTGAGAGGACTTCATCCTTGAGCTCAGTAGTCTCTTTTTGGTGCTCGGCGATGAGTTCGGAACAAATCTTATGGATGATATCCACTTCGCGTTCCGCCATCTTCTTGTACCTAAAGACTTCTTGCTCGAGTGCTTCCATCATGTCCTCTAGACTTCCTTCACCTTTAGGGCCTTGAACCTCTTTTATCCGGACCTCCCCATCTTCAAGCAACAACTCTTTGGGATGAATCTTCAACTCTCTCATGTATGGGTTGATGATATCTTCTAAGGAATCTTCCTTGGCTGATCCAAAAGAAGACATTATGGCTTCAAATCTAGGACTCTACCTGTTAGAAACAGATCGAAACGAAAACACAACGAAAACACGATATACGACCCTCGAGAGATCCGGGGGGGTTATATATTACGAAGTTTCACAACAAAAGGAAGGTACTAGGAGTAAACGGGTCGGAGACGGAGTCCGGAGTGTCCACACCACCTGGTGGCGTGGCTAGGGGTGGGCCCGTGCCACAGGGTGGTATGAGCCACCCTAGCTCCGCTTCCGTCCCTCTTTCGCTTTGTAGCTTTCCTTATTGACTAAAAAATGCAAAAATATAGTTGGATTGTATTTTCGTGGAACTTTTCTTACCAGAACTATTACCTATTTGAAAACGGACTCTGCAGGTCTTTGAATTTGGTCCTTGATAAATTTCTCCGAAGTTATAACTTGAAAGGCATCAACATCTTCATTGTAAGAATTTCCAGCAATATAGTGCTTGAGTCGATGCCCATTCACTACTTGTGTAGTATTATCCTTTAAAGAAGAAATTTTTATTGCTCCCGAACGGTACACTTCATCAATAATGAAGGGTCCTTCCCATTTTGACAGTAGCTTTCTTGCAAAAAACCTGAGATGAGACCTATCCAATAGAACTTTCTCACCAACATGAAATTCTCTCTTAAGTATTCGCTTATCATGCCATATTTTAACTTTTTCTTTAAAGAGCCTAGCATTTTCATAGGCTTCACTCCTCCATTCATCTAAGGAACTTAAATCAAATAATATTTTCTCACCTGCGAGCTTACAGACTCTAATGAGTTCTTTAACTGCCCAGTAAGCTTTGTGTTCTAATTCTAAAGGTAGGTGACAAGCTTTCCCATAAACCATTTTATAAGGAGACATCCCCATAGGGTTTTGTAGGCAGTTCTATAAGCCCATAAAGCATGATTCAACTTTTTAGCCCAATTTTTTATAGATCTATTGACAGTCTTTTGCAAGATAGATTTCATTTCTCTATTTGATAACTCTACTTGCCCACTAGTTTGGGGGTGATAAGCTGACGCAATTCTATGATTAACATCATATTTAGCAAGGGTCTTTCTAAAACCACCATGAATGAAATGAGAACCCCCATCAGTCATGAGATACCTATGCACTCCAAACCTAGGAAAGATAACATCCTGAAGCATTTTTAGAGAAGTCTCCCCATCAACACTCTTCGTAGGAATGGCGTCTACCCACTTTATGAGTATAACCTTTCGAGGGAGGAAAGGCCCCATAAAGTCAAATCCCTGGCAATCAAAGGGTTCAATAACTAGAGAGTAGTTCATAGGCATTTCATTGCATCTAGAAATATTACCAACACGCTGACATTCATCATAAGATAAAACAAATGTTCTTGTATCTTTAAAAAGGGTAGGCCAGTAGAAACCTGATTGTAGCACCTTTTGCGCAGTTCTATCTCCTCCATGATGTCCTCCATAAGCACTACCATGACATTTACGCAATATCTCCTTTTGTTCATATTCTGGAACACATCTTCGCATAATACCATCCACTCCTTCTTTATATAAGTGTGGGTCATCCCAAAAATAATGCCTCAAATCATAAAAGAACTTCCTTCTTTGTAGAGCTGTAAAAGTTGGAGGAAAATACTTGGAGACAATAAAATTAGCATAATCAGCGTACCAAGGGCTCCCTCGCGAGCTTACCCCTACTGCAGCCAACTGTTCATTTGGGAAACTATCATTAACAGGAGAATATCATTTTGCAGCCTGAAATTTGGGGTGTCCAAGCAACGCGGTACCCGAGTTCCCTGATATCATCCGCGATGACTATAGTTGGCGTGCCAAATACTCAGAGGGACTTTTTCGGCACAAATTCAACTTTTATGTTTGAATACAAAAAATCAGGCTAACGACCATCAAGTTGGGCCCCCCTATCAGTTCTGGCCGTTATGTCGCTCCTGTCGCTCCCGTCGCTTAGGTGTCAATTAGGCTTGTAGCGTTGGCACCTGCATCCATTACGCGTCTTCTTCTTCCCCGGAGCGGCAATCTGTGGGGCGTTGCAGCCATGGCGCGGAGCTGGGACGTGGACGAACCTGCTCGGCCCAGCTCTCCTCCCTGTAGGCTTGCAGCGTTAGCGCCTCCATTACTCATCTTCTTCCCTGGAGCTGCAATCTGTGGTCGCGGCCATGGCGTAGAGCTAGGAAGTGACGAAGCTGCTCGGCCCCACTCTCCTCCCCATCCCGAGTCGGAGCTCGCCCTCACCGTGGACGCACCCGTGGCACGGTCGGGGACGAGAATTGGTTCCCAGTGATATCTATCACCTTGTAGACCATGCTCGGTTCTGTTTTCCTCCTCTAGAATCCGAGCTCGCCGTCGTCGTGGTTGCACCCGCACCAATTCTGCCACCTCTGTCGAGGTCTCTGTGGTAGCTCAAGTTCTGGGGCTCTCCAAGTTCTGCCATGTTGGGCCTGTAAGTGTTGTTGTATGTTAAACTAGCAAATCTCTTTTGTTCAAATCTCTTGGGCTATACCAACTTCATTGTGTTTAATTATGAAAGACAAAATATAAATGACTTCTCTCAATATCTCACATAGAAAAATGCACAGCTAATTTCATATTCTCGCAGGAACTGGCCCCACTTGTTGAACCGGCGGCACTGCCACGATCTCCACGTAACCACGGTGAGTTCTCGAACCGAAAGTTGTAGTTACCACGTTTCTTCTGCAGTCATTCCTCTGCAGTTTTTCTTGGGCGCTTCTTCTTCCTCTGTTCTGGAACCGTCGGTTCATCTTGTTCTTCCTCTCGAAGGCAGTTCCTTGCAGGTAGTTCCTTGCACCCATTTCCTTGCAAGCATGGACGATGGGAAACGCACAACAGAGACCCACTTGGTCCCTGCCCATGGCACCACGACTTTGATAGTGGTGTACAAAAATGATGAAGTGACTGTGGAGACAACTCTCGCCAGGTTTGAGCAATTGCTTGAGAAAGAGAAGCACAAGTTTGTGGGGCTAGACTTGGAGTACACCCGTGCAAATAAGCGAAAAAATCCTCCACAAGAGATCGCTGTCGTGCAAATCGCCATACATAAGGAGGTCCTCGTTTACCACTTCTGCAGGTATGTGAAATTTAAATTTGAGATCACCACTTCTGCATCCCTTGTTCCCTTACATCCCTAGAATCATCTTAGTGCAGGAGTAAACCAACTGAGATGCGTTGTCCAGCTCTGGTCGAGTTCTTGTGTAGGAGAGGGATAACTTTCACTAGCGTGGATATCACAAATGACACAATTATGCTTTCTCGTGCGTTGATAAAAATCCCAGAGGGGCACCACATCGACATCCAAAATCTGTACAAGATCAAATCATACCCAGCGAAGGATGGCATGGGTGATCTGGCAGCGGAAATCATCAATAAATCCTATGAAAAACTGAAGAAATTGAAGCGACTCGATCACGACTACTGGGAGTGGAAGCCGATGAGCCCGGTGCGCCTCGAGTATGCAGGCAGAGATGCCTACATGGCGTACGAGTTGTACAGTAAGCTCATTACCATGAAAGATGGGATGGTTAAGGCGGGGGTTTTCGCGAGAGAGCTATGCCCTGGTTGCAAGCTAGCCCAGGAGAAGAAGCGCGAGGAGGACAGAAAGCGGTTTCAGGACGAGCAGGGATCTTGGGACGGTGGCAACATCAAGCGGCTGAAGGGGAAGCAAGTCAAGGACGACAACAAGTGGTGGTGATACATTATGTGTTTGAACTAGATTTTAGTTTCTAGTTTATTATGTGTGTGATACATTTAGTTACTTCAATACAAAATTTCGACCAATTTAACTTGTTGATGTATTTCTTGACAATTATAATATAATCGAGCACTAGAAATATTTTGTAGTGTGCATGAGCATGATCAGTAAATATAATTGAACACTAGAAACTTTAAGGCACTCCATATAAAGGAGTAGATTAATATAAAAGGTTCACCAGAGACACCACGGATATATTGTCTTACATGCCAGACACAGGTAATAATTAACTAGAACAAAATAAAAGCAGGGGCTACAGCAGGAGGCCGGGACACGGAGACGCCTAGCAGGGTAGGGGTTTATCAGCAGGAGGCAGCGACAGCCTAGTCGATGAGATACAGGCCAGTCCTAACATACTCCCGGAGGAATTTGCCATAGGCTGCGTGCCGCGCCAAGGTAATCGCCTTATGCCTGCCTCCGCCTCTGCCAACGCCCTCCGTGTGCTGGATCATGCTGTCGAGGTCCATGTTGATTGCTCTGCCACAGAATGGGCAAAACAGTCTCCCCCTATGGTGGAAACGGATTAGCCCACACCGTAACCGCCTTAGCACGTAGCGGCTCTTGTTGTCCCTGGATTCCTTGCTATCGTCCACTTCATCATCATCCTCTTGTTGATTTTTAAGAACATAACTTAGAACTCATACATATGATTGAATTGTATTATAACTCAAGAATTGACAACATGTATATGTAAGACAATATAGATATCAAAGATAAAGCATCTCAGCAATAGTTTGATCGGTTCATATATCATTTCATCTCAACACAATGACAAATAATTGCATCAGAGGGAATGTAGGATAAATTTAGGGGCCTCATAAGTTACTTCAGGGATGGAGTCAGCGAACCAAGTAACAATTGCACAACCTGTAATGTTGTTGTACATCGCCCCAAGTTCACTAACTCATCCCTGAAAAAATCTGACACCAATGTGTCTGCCTCTCTTTTGGGACAAATTTCAATCATTGGCCACAATAAGAAATTGAAATGTAATCGTACAAAACATTATTCAGGGATATACATAGTCAGGTACAAAAATAAGCCTCAATATTGTAATTATAAATAAAGAACCAAATAATTAATCTTCAGGTGCATGTTAAAAATACTTATGATCAAACCATTCATATACATATGCATCATACCAATCATTAAAAGATCAGAACAATTCAAGGATCATATATGTAGTTCCATATGAGAATAAATCTAGGGCCTCATAATTTATTTCAGAGATGGAGTTGGCGAACCAAAGTACCAACATCACTACCTATATTATTTGTGTGTATTGCTGCCTCAGGTTCACCAACCCATCCCTAAAACACGACACCATCATACGTGTCTCCCCTTGAACTCTTTTGGGGCTAATTTCAATCATCGTCCTCGGTGACAAACTAAAATGTAATTCTTATATACTATGAATGCATGGAATAGATAATTCGAATATCATAGATCCATGAATGTAGAATAAAGATTGTGGCCTCATAAGTTTATTCAGGGACGGCGTGAGTGAACCAAGTAACAATTGCATAGCCTATATTGTTGTTGTACATCGCCCTAGGTTCACTAGCTCGTCCCTGAAAAAATCCGACACCAATGTGTCTCCCTCTCTTTTGGGGCAAATTTGAATCATTGGCCACAATAAGAAATTGAAATGTAATCGTACAAAACATTATTCAGGGATATACATAGTCAGGTACAAAAACAAGCCTAAATATTGTAATTATAAATAAAAACCAAACAATTAATCTTCAGGTGCATGTTAAAAATACTTATGATCAAAATCATTCATATACATATGCATCATACCAATCATTAAAAGATCAGAAACAATTCAAGGATCATATATGTAGTTCCATATGAGAATAAATCTAGGACCTCAAAATTTGTTTCAGAGATGGAGTTGGAGAACCAAAGTACCAACAGCACAACCTATATTGTTTGTGTGCATTGTTGCCTCAGGTTCACCAACCCATCCCTAAAACACGACACCGTCATACGTGTCTCCCCTTGAACTCTTTTGGGGCAAATTTCAATCATCGGCCTCGGTGACAAACTAAAATGTAATTCTTATACACTGAATGCATTGAATAGGTAATTCGAATATCATAGTTCTATGAGTGTAGAATAAAGATTAAGGCCTCATAAGTTTCTACAGGGACGGCGTAAGTGAACCAAGTAACAATTACACAGCCTATATTGTTCTTGTACATCGCCCCAGGTTCACTAACTCGTCCCTGAAAAAATCTGACACCGATGTGTCTGCCTCTCTTTTGGGACAAATTTGAAACATTGTCCACAATAAGAAATTGAAATGTAATCGTACAAAACATTATTCAGGGATATACATAGTCAGGTACAAAAAGAAGCCTAAATATTGTAATTATAAATAAAAAACCAAACAATTAATCTTTAGGTACATGTTAAAAATACTTATGATCAAAACCATTCATATACATATGCATCATACCAATCATTAAAAGATCACAAACAATTCAAGGATCATATATGTAGTTCCATATGAGAATAAATCAAGGGCCTCATAATTTGTTTTAGAGATGGAGTTAGGGAACCAAAGTACCAACAACACAACCTATATTGTTTGTGTGCATTGCTGCCTCAGGTTCACCAACCCATCCGTAAAACACGACACCGTCATACGTGTCTCCCCTTGAACTCCTTTGGGGCAAATTTCAATTATCGGCCTCGGTGACAAACTAAAATGTAATCTTATACACTATGAATGCATGGAATATATAATTCAAATATCATAGTTCTATGAATGTAGAATAAAGATTGCAGCCTCATAAGTTTCTACAGAGATGGCATAAGCGAACCAAGTAACAATTGAACAGCTTATATTGATCTTGTACATGGCCTCAGGTTAGCTAACTCATCCCTATAAAAATTTGACACCAATGTGTCTGCCTCTCTTTGGGACAAATTTGAATCATTAGCCACAATAAGAAATTGAAATGTAATCGTACCAAACAATATTCAGGGATATACAAATGCATCATACAACGCATTCCTGGATCAGAAACAATACAAATATTATATATTTAGGTTCCATATGAGAGAGAAAATTAGGGCCTCATTTTTTTCAGCGATGGAGTCGGAGAACCAAAATACCAACAGCACAACCTGTATTGTTTATGTGCATTGCTGCCTCAGGGCCACTAACCATCCCTAAGAAAACGACACCATCAGATGCCCTTGCACTATTTTGGGACAACATTGAATCATTGGGCTCAGTAAGGAATAGAAATATAATGTTATAGGCCTGTTGTGTATCGAAATCAACACTCATCTATCAAACTCAACTAGATGGCAGATGAGCACATTGGGGTTTTGTGACTAGACGGATTGGGGTTTTGTGACTAGATGGCAGATGCATCAATCAACCAATCGAATCATATATATAGTACCCTACTTCAAGAGCAAAAGAATCTATACACGATTGAGCAAATCCTATGTATGAACAGTGAAAACTGCGGCTGCGACTAGAGAAGCTAGCAATGTAGTACCTCGGACTCCTCATCAGCGACCTCCTCCTCGAACTCATCATTCTCCACGATTGCGTCAAAGATTTCTTGAACGGCGATGGGGTCGTCGATGTAGATCACCGGATTGCCTCCGCCTACCGCCTGCCCCCCATCCAGATCTACCGCTGACACCACGACGTTGTCGGCCACCTGCTGCTCGGCAGCGATGGCTACTACCGGCTGCTCGGCAGCGATGGCTACCACCTACTGCTCGGCGGCGATGGCTACCAACTGCTACTCGGCGGTGAAGGCTACCACCTGTTGCTCGGCGGCAACGGCTACTAGCTGGACGGATGAGTTTGCACCCTCGACGGCGCGGCGACGTGCGGTGTTTGTGCCCGGAGAAGATGCCTCCGTCTGCTTGGCGACGACCGAGCCATCTGCTGCTTCGCCTTCAACTGGCTTCACCTGTGGATCTTCTCCACGCGTATGCTTCATGGTGCACCAAGGGAAGGAGGTAGTGCAAATGAGGGAGATTCGGTGCACACGGCAGTTGTGGATTGGGGTATTGGGACTAGACAGACTGGGGGAAATGACACGAGCTCATGGAAGAAGAAGGTCGAGGGGGGTTATAAACACCGGACCGTTCGTAGTCCTCGAGTGGACACGTGTGGTGGGCGGGGGGCTACCACGATCTCCACCCTTTTTTCGGTTCCCTTTTTTTAAACAGCCATGATCTCCACTTTAGAGCTGCATTGAAAACACGCTCATGGCAGACCTCGATTCCACTGCATGCAAGTGGCGTGGAACTAATTTCTAGCAACGTTAGATCTACTCGAGGGGGGCCCTTGACTCATGGAATTTACTAGCGTTAGGGCCCTGTGCATGAGTTGTAGTAGAAGTAGTAGGCTTTTCAGACTTGATTAAACTTGACATGACCGCTCGACAACTTTTTCCATGGATGGCATCGTGTTCCTTCCTGTAGAAGTCCCGTGGAGGGAGACGTCTGTGCTGTCTCACGCTGTACTGTGAAGGGCACGAGGTGTGCACCGATCATCGTTGGATCACACAGAATCAACGGTTGGTGCGCACGATCCACGTGACAACTATGATAACCAATCAGGGAGTAGTAGACAGGGTGAGCACAGTTTTGGGCTTCTATCAAAGATGGAGAGGGGGGGTGGGCAAAACTAAGTGGTACCACATAAAACCAAGGGCATAACTGAGTAGTATAAAAATGGAAAGTGTCTTGTACAATGAAATACATCGTGGAATACATCAAATTATGCCAAGATAGATCCACTAGAGTTCATTGGATGTGTGTTCTTCTCATAAACCACACATGGATCCACCAGTGGCATTGCATGTGTGTTCTTCTAAACAAACCACATAAGGATCCACCAGTGTCATTGCATGTCCGTTCTTTTTCATGAACCACACATAAGGATGGGCCCACCAGTGTCATTGCATGTCCGTTCTTTTCATGAACCACACCCAGTGTCAGTGCATGTCTGTTCTATTCATGAACCACACCCAGTTTCACTGCATGTCTGTTCTTTTCATGCACAACATAAGGATCTACCAGTGTCATTGCATGTCTTTTACTTCCATAAACCACATGTGGATCCACCTAGTGTCATTGCATGTATGTTCCTCTAAACAAACCACATAAGGATCCAATAGTGTCATTGGACGTGTGTTCTTCTCATGAACCACACCCAGTGCCATTGCATGTGTGTTCTTCTAAACAAACCACATAAGGATCCACCAGTGTCATTGCCTGTCTTTTCTTTTCATGAACCACATAAGGATCCACCAGTGTCATTGCATGTCTGTTCTTTTCATGAATTACAGCTAGAGCCATTGCATGTCTTTTACTTCCATAAACCACATATGGATCCACCTAGTGTGATTGCATGTCTGTTCCTCTAAACAAACCACATAAGGATCCAACAGTGTCATTGCATGTCTGTTCTTTTCATGAACCACACCCAGTGTCATTGCATGCGTGTTCTTCTAAACAAACCACATAAGGATCCACAAGTGTCATTGCCTATATGTTCTTTTCATGAACCACACCTAGTGTCATTGCATGTGTGTTCATCTAAACAAACCACATAAGGATCCACCAGTGTCATTGCGTGCGTGTTCTTTTCATGAACCACACCCAGTGTCATAAACCACATATGGATCCACCTAGTGTGATTGCATGTCTGTTCCTCTAAACAAACCACATAAGGATCCAACAGTGTCATTGCATGTCTGTTCTTTTCATGAACCACACCCAGTGTCATTGCATGCGTGTTCTTCTAAACAAACCACATAAGGATCCACCAGTGTCATTGCCTATCTGTTCTTTTCATGAACCACACCCAGTGTCATTGCATGTGTGTTATTCTAAACAAACCACATAAGTCATTGCATGTCTGTTCTTTTCATGAACCACACCCGATGTCATTGCATGTCTGTTATTTTCATGAACCACGGCTAGAGTCATTGCATGTCTGTTCCTCTAAACAAACCACATAAGGATCCACCAGTGTCATTGCATGTATGTTCTTTTCATGAACCACATAAGGATCTACCAGTGTCATTGCATGTATTGTTCTTTTCATGAACCACACCCAGTCATTGCATGTGTGTTACTTCCATAAACCACATATGGATCCACCTAGTGTGATTGCATGTTTGTTCCTTCCATAAACCACATAAGGATCCACCAGTGTCATTGCATGTCTGTTCTTTTCATGAACCACTCCCAGTGTCAGTGCATGATGTTCTTTTCATGAACCACACCCAGTTTCACTGCATGTCTGCTCTTTTCATGAACCACATAAGGATCTACCAGAGTCATTGTATGCGTGTTCTTCTCATGAACCACACGTGGATGCACCAGTGTCATTGCATGTCTGTTCCTCTAAAAAAACCACATAAGGATCCACCAGTGTCATTGGATGTGTGTTCTTTCATGAACCACACCGAGTGTCATTGCATGCGTGTTCTTCTAAACAAACCAGATAAGGATCCACCAGTGTCATTGCATGTCTGTTCTTTTCATGAACCACATAATGATGGGCCCACTAGTGTCACTGCATGTCTGTTCTTTTCATGAACCACACCTCATGTCAGTGCATGTCTGTTCTATTCATGGACCACACCCAGTTTCACTACATGTCTGTACTTTTGATGAACCACATAAGGATCTACTAGTGTCATTGCATGTCTTTTACTTCCATAAGCCACATGTGGATCCACCTAGTGTCATTACATGTCTGTTCCTCTAAACAAACCACATAAGGATCCACCAGTGTCATTGGATGTGTGTTCTTCTCATGAACCACACCCAGTGTCATAGTATGTGTGTTCTTCTAAAAAAAACCACATAAGGATCTACCAGTGTCATTGCCTGTCTGTTCTTTTCTTGAACCACATAAGGATCCACCAGTGTCATTGCATGTCTATTCTTTTCATGAATCACAGTTAGAGTCATTGCATGTCTTTTAGCTCCATAAACCACATATGGATCCACCTAGTGTGATTTCATGTCTGTTCCTCTAAACAAACCACATAAGGATCCACCAGTGTCATTGCGTGTCTGTTCTTTTCATGAACCACACCCAGTATCATTGCATGCGTGTTCTTCTAAACAAACCACATAAGGATCCACAAGTGTCATTGCCTATATGTTCTTTTCATGAACCACACCTAGTGTCATTGCATGTGTGTTCATCTAAACAAACCACATAAGGATCCACCAGTGTCATTGCGTGCGTGTTCTTTTCATGAACCACACCCAGTGTCATAGCATGTGTGTTCTTCTAAACAAACCACATAAGGATCCACCAGTGTCATTGCATGTCTGTTCTTTTCATGAACCACATAAGGATGGGTCCACCAGTGTCATTGCATGTTTGTTCTTTTCATGAACCACACCCAGTGTCAGTGCATGTCTATTCTATTCATGAACCACACCCAGTTTCACTGCATGTCTGTTCTTTTCATGAACCACATAAGGATCTACCAGTATCATTGCATGTCTTTTACTTCCATAAACCACATGTGGATCCACCTAGTGTCATTGGATGTCTGTTCCTCTAAACAAACCACATAAGGATCCACCAGTGTCATTGGATGTGTGTTCTTCTCATGAACCACACCGAGTGTCATTGCATGTGTGTTCTTCTAAACAAACCACATAAGGATCCACCAGTGTCATTGCCTGTCTGTTCTTTTCATGAACCACATAAGGATCCACCAGTGTCATTGCATGTATGTTCTTTTCATGAATCACAGCTAGAGTAATTGCATGTCTTTTACTTCCATAAACCACATATGGTCCACCTAGTGTGATTGCATGTCTGTTCCTCTAAACAAACCACATAAGGATCCACTAGTGTCATTGCGTGTCTGTTCTTTGCATGAACCACACCCAGTGTCATTGCATGCGTGTTCTTTAAAACAAACCACATAAGGATCCACCAGTGTCTTTGCCTATCTGTTCTTTTCATGAACCACACCCAGTGTCATTGCATGTGTGTTCTTCTAAACAAACCACATAAGTCATTGCATGTCTGTTCTTTTCATGAACCACACCCGGTGTCATTGCATGTCTGTTCTTTTCATGAACCACGGCTAGAGTCATTGCATGTCTATTCCTCTAAACAAACCACATAAGGATCCACAAGTTTCATTGCAGGTATGTTCTTTTCATGAACCACATAAGGATCTACCAGTGTCATTGCATGTATTGTTCTTTTCATGAACCACACCCAGTGTCATTGCATGTGTGTTACTTCCATAAACCACATATGGATCCACCTAGTGTGATTGCATGTTTGTTCCTTCCATAAACCACATAAGGATCCACAAGTGTCATTGCCTGTTTGTTCTTTTCATGAACCGCTCCTAGTGTCAGTGCATGTCTGTTCTTTTCATGAACCACACCCAGTTTCACTGCATGTCTGTTCTTTTCATGAACCACATAAGGATCTACCAGCATTGTGTGTGTCTTCTTCTCATGAGACACACGTGGATCCACCGGTGTCATTGCATGCTGTTCCTCTAAACAAACCACATAAGCATCCACCAGTGTCATTGGATGTGTGTTCTTTTCATGAACCACACCTAGTGCCATTGCATGCGTGTTATTCTAAACAAACCACATAAGGATCCACCAGTGTCATTGCATGTCTGTTCTTTTCATGAACCACATAGGGATGGGCCCACTAGTGTCATTGCATGTCTGTTCTTTTCATGAACCACACCCAGTGTCAGTGCATGTCTGTTCTATTCATAAACCACACCCAGTTTCACTGCATGTCTGTTCTTTTCATGAACCACATAAGGATCTACCAGTGCCATTGCATGTCTTTTACTTCCATAAACCACATGTGGATCCATCTAGTGTCATTGCATGTCTGTTCCTCTAAACAAACCACATAAGGATCCACCAGTGTCATTGGATGATGTGTGTTCTTCTCATGAACCACACCCAGTGTCATTGCATGTGTGTTCTTCTAAAAAAACCACATAAGGATCCACCAATGTCATTGCATGTCTGTTCTTTTCATGAACCACATAAGGATCCACCAGTGTCATCGCATGTCTATTCTTTTCATGAATCACAGTTAGAGTCATTGCATGTCTTTTTCTTCAATAAACCACATATGGATCCACCTAGTGTGATTTCATGTTTGTTCCTCTAAACAAACCACATAAGGATCCACCAGTGTCATTGCGTGTATGTTATTTTCATGAACCACACCTAGTGTCATTGCATGCGTGTTCTTCTAAACAAACCACATAAGGATCTAGCAGTGTCATTGCCTATATGTTCTTTTCATGAACCACACCTAGTGTCATGGCATGTGTGTTCATCTAAACAAACCACTTAAGTCATTGCATGTCAGTTCTTTTCATGAACCACACCCAGTGTCATTGCATGTCTGTTCTTTTCATGAACCACGGCTAGAGTCATTGCATGTTTGTTCCTCTAAACAAACCACATAAGGATCCACCAGTGTCATTGCATGTATGTTCTTTTCATGAACCACATAAGGATCTACCAGTGTCATTGCATGTATTGTTCTTTTAATGAACCACACCTAGTGTCATTGCATGTGTGTTACTTCCATAAACCACATATGGTTCCACCTAGTATGATTGCATGTTTCTTCCTTCCATAAACCACATAAGGATCCACAAGTGTCATTGCCTGTCTGTTCTTTTCATGAACCACTCCTAGTGTCAGTGCATGTCCGTTCTTTTCATGAACCACACCAGTTTCACTGCATGGCTGTTCTTTTCATGAACCACATAAGGATCTACAAGAGTCATTGTATGTGTGTTCTTCTCATGAACCACACATGGATCCACCGATGTCATTGCATGTCTGTTCCTCTAAACAAACCACATAAGGATCCACCAGTGTCATTGGATGTGTGTTCTTTTCATGAACCACACCCAGTGTCATTTCATGCGTGTTCTTCTAAACAAACCACATAAGGATCCACCAGTGTCATTGCATGTGTGTTCTTTTCATGAACCACATAAGGATGGGCCCACCAGTCTCATTGCATGTGTGTTCTTTTCATGAACCACACCCAGTGTCAGTGCATGTCTATTCTATTCATAAACCACACCCAGTTTCATTGCATGCCTGTTCTTTTCATGAACCACATAAGGATCTACCAGTGGCATTGCTTGTCTTTTACTTCCATAAACCACATGTCGATCCACCTAGTGTCATTGCATGTCTGTTCCTCTAAACAAACCACATAAGTATCCACCAGTGTCATTGGTTGTGTGTTCTTCTCATGAACCACACCCAGTGTCATTGCATGTGTGTTCTTCTAAACAAACCACATAAGGATCCACCAGTGTCATTGCCTGTCTGTTCTTTTCATGAACCACATAAGGATCCACCAGTGTCATTGCATGTCTGTTCTTTTCATGAATAACAGCTAGAGTCATTGCATGTCTTTTACTTCCATAAGCCACATACGGATCCACCGAGTGTGATTGTATGTATGTTCCTGTAAACAAACCACATAAGGATCCACCAGTTTCATTGCATGTCTGTTCTTTTCATGAACCACACCCAGTGTCATTGGATGCGTGTTCTTCTAAACAAACCACATAAGGATCCACCAGTGTCATTGCCTCTCTGTTCTTTTCATGAACCACACCCAGTTTTATTGCATGTGTGTTCTTCTAAACAAACCACATAAGTCATTGCATGTCTGTTCTTTTCATGAACCACACCCGGTGTCATTGCATGTCTATTCTTTTCATGAACCACGGCTAGAGTCATTGCATGTCTGTTCCTCTTAACAAACCACATAAGGATCCACCAGTGTCATTGTGTGTGTGTTCTTTTCATGAACCACACCCAGTGTCATTGCATGTGTGTTCTTCTAAACAAACCACATAAGGATCCACTAGTGTCATTGCATGTCTGTTCTTTTCATGAACCACATAAGGATGGGCCGACCAGTGTCATTGCATGTCTATTATTTTCATGAACCACACCCAGTGTCAGTGCATGTATGTTCTATTCATGAACCACACCCAATTTCACTGCATGTCTGTTCTTTTCATGAACCACATAAGGATCTACCAGTGTCATTGCATGTATTTTACTTCCATAAACCACATGTGGATGCACCTAGTGTCATTGCATGTCTGTTCCTCTAAACAAACCACATAAGGATCCACCAGTGTCATTGGATGTGTGTTCTTCTCATGAACCGCACCAAGTGTCATTGCATGTGTGTTCTTCTAAACAAACCACGTAAGGATCCACAAGTGTCATTGACTGTCTGTTCTTTTCATGAACCACATAAGGATCCACCAGTGTCATTGCATGTCTGTTCTTTTCATGAATCACAGCTAGAGTTATTTCCACCTAGTGTGATTGCATGTCTGTTCCTCAAAACAAACCACATAAGGATCCACCAGTGTCATTGCGTGTCTGTTCTTTTCATGAACCACACCCAGTGTCATTGCATGTGTGTTCTTCTAAACAAACCACATAAGGATACACCAGTGTCATTGCATGTCTGTTCTTTTCATGAACCACACCCAGTGTCATTGCATGTGTGTTCTTCTAAACAAACCACATAAGTCATTGCGTGTCTGTTCTTTTCATGAACCACACCTGGTGTCATTGCATGTCTGTTCTTTTCATGAACCACGGCTAGAGTCATTGCATGTTTGTTCCTCTGAACAAACAACATAAGGATCCACCAGTGTTATTGCATGTCTGTTCTTTTCATGAACCACATAAGGATCTACCAGTGTCATTGCATGTCTGTTCTTTTCATGAACCACACCCAGTGTCATTGCATGATTGTTTACTTCCATAAACCACATATGGATCCACCTAGTGTGATTGCATGTTAGTTCCGTCCATAAACCACATAAGGATCCACCGGTGTCATTGCCTATCTGTTCTTTTCATGAACCACTCCTAGTGTTAGTGCATGTCTGTTCTTTTCATGAACCACACCCAGTTTCACTGCATGTCTGTTCTTTTCATGAACCACATAAGGATCTACCAGAGTCATTGGATGTGTGCTCTTCTCATGAACCACACGTGGATCCACCGGTGTCATTGCATGTCTGTTCCTCTAAACAAACCACATAAGGATCCACTAGTGTCATTGCGTGTGTGTTCTTTTCATGAACCACACCCAGTGTTATTGCATGTGTGTTCTTCTAAACAAACCACATAAGGATTCACCAGTGTCATTGCATGTCTGTTATTTTCATGAACCACATAAGTATGGGCCCACCAGTGTCATTGCATGTCTGTTCTTTTCATGAACCACACCCAGTGTTAGTGCATGTCTATTATATTCATGAACCACACCTAGTTTCACTCCATGTCTGTTCTTTTCATGAACCACATAAGGATCTACCAGTGTCATTGCATGTCTTTTATTTCCATAAACCACATGTGGATCCACCTAGTGTCATTGCATGTCTGTTCCTCTAAACAAACCACATAAGGATCCACCAGTGTCATTGGATGTGTGTTCTTCTCATGAACCACACCGAGTGTCATTGCATGTATTGTTCTTTTCATGAACCACACCCAGTGTCATTGCATGCGTGTTACTTCCATAAACCACATATGGATCCACCTAGTGTGATTGCATGTTTGTTCCTTCCATAAACCACATAAGGATCCACCAGTGTCATTGCCTGTTTGTTCTTTTCATGAACCACTCCTAGTGTCAGTGCATGTCTGTTCTTTTCATGAACCACACCCAGTTTCACTTCATGTCTGTTCTTTTCATGAACCACATAAGGATCTACCAGAGTCAATTGTGTGTGTGTTCTTCTCATGAACTACACGTGGATCCACCGGTGTCATTGCATGTCTGTTCCTCTAAACAAACCACATAAGGATCCACCAGTGTCATTGGATGTGTGTTCTTTTCATGAACCACACCTAGTGCCATTGCATGCATGTTATTCTAAACAAACCACATAAGGATCCCACCAGTGTCATTGCAGGTCTGTTCTTTTCATGAACCACATATGTATGGGCCCACTAGTGTCATTGCATGTCTGTTCTTTAATGAACCACACCCAGTGTCAGTGCATGTCTGTTCTATTCATCAACCACACCCAGTTTCACTGCATGTCTATTCTTTTGATGAACCACATAAGGATCTACCAGTGTCATTGCATGTCTTTTACTTCCATAAACCACATGTGGATCCACCTAGTGTCATTGCATGTCTGTTCCTCTAAACAACCACATAAGGATCCACCAGTGTCATTGGATGTGTGT